>JARGYO010005626.1:217473713-217506870 GCA_029206835.1 Rana muscosa | reverse complement strand
CTTTCACAGTAAAAACAAAAAAAAAAAAAAGTTAAAAAAATGGGCCAACTTTACTGTTTCGTTTTTATTCATTGAAGTGAATTTTTTCCCCCAAATACAGTGCGACATAAAATATTGCAGCAATTGCCATTTGTTATGTCCCTTAGACACGGGGTCTCTCAGAGTGTTGCTAGCAATGCTGCCGTTATCTGCTCAGCAAGTTACACACAGGCCAGATGAACTTCTTAACCATGGAAGGGTTTATTACTCACTCAGAAACATGATGACTTGTTACATGGAGGAGTCTAAATACAACAGGCTTCTGTCATTACCAGATCTATGCATCATGCTGCTGCTGCTTCCAGTCTCACACACCACTCTCACTACTTCCTGGTACAGCCCCTTCCCAGCATACATCAGGAGAAAAAAGGTGAAGGGTCACACAGTGCTCCAGCGCAAACATAACACCATTTTATTCCCTAGGGTCTCTGCTAAAATAGGTATAATATTGGGGGGTTCCAAGTAATTTTCTAGCAAAAAATATTGATTTTAACTTAAGAAACAAGTGTCAGAAAAAGATTTAGACTTTAAGGGTAAACTTCCTGCACTATGAAGGAAGTTAGTTACAATGTTTCATGTTGTTAAAATCCAGGCAGTCTGACAAGTTTTTTTCTTTACACACACAGAAGTTTATCCCTTTGATCTAAGAAGAAAGCATTAGTTACAATGTTTACCGTTTAAAACTTGGTAGACTGCACAGATATTTTCTTTTGAAAGCTGAGAAATCTCTCCACTTGTTATATGAAAGAATCGGGAAAACTCTGCATTGGAGATCGCCAGGGGGGGTTGAATCGAGATCACGATTTTTTTAACGATTAATTGTATAGCTCTATGTAATGCAATACATTGTTTATGTATTTTGTCTGTTATGATACATTATGACTTGACAGAATGTGATGTCCTCTCTAAAGCCCCTTTCACACCGAGGAGTTTTTCCAGGCGTTTTAGCGCTAAAAACACCACCTAAATACCGCATGAAAAACTCCTGCCCTGCAGTCAGTGTGAAAGCCCGTGGGCTTTCACACTGAGGCGATACGCTGGCAGGACCGCTCCAAAAGTCCTGCTAGCCGCATCTTTGGAGCGGTGAAGGAGCGGTGTGTATACCGCTCCTTTACCACTCCTGCCCATAGAAATCAATAGGACAGCGCGGCCATACCGCCCGCAAACTGCTGCTGTAGCAGCGGTTTTAACCCTCTCGGCCGCTAGTGGGGGTTAAAACCGCACCGCTAATGGCCGAAATGTGCCGCAAATCCGCCCATAGTGTCAGCGATAAAAATATCGGCATTTTACCGCCGACGCTATGAGCGCCCCAGTGTGAAAGGGGCCTTAAGACTGCTTTCACACTGGGGGTGGTTTGCAGAGGCTATAGCGTTAAAAATAGCGGCTGCAAACTGCCCTAAAACAGCTGCTCCATTCACCCCAGTGTGAAAGCCTGAGTGCTTTCACACTGGAGCGGTGCGCTGGGAGGGCGCCAGAAAAAGTCCTGTCAGCAGCTTCTTAGGAGTGCATTAGGAGCAGTGGACTCGCTGCTCCTGCCCATTGAAATCAGTGGGCAGCGCTGCTATTGCAGCGCTTTTAACCCCTTTTTCGGCCACTAGCGGGGGTTAAAAGCGCCCACGCTAGCGGCCGAAAAGCGCAGCAAATGCGACGGTAAAGCGCCGTTAAAAATAGCTGCGTTTTACCGCCGACGCTCGGGGCGGCTCGGTGTGAAAGGGCTCTAATATACATAGGCCAGACACTCCTTTGTCCATGTCGCCAATTAAGCCGCATGCTTCAGACAAAGTCCCAAACCATTTCTTCATGCCAATAGGTTCTCTTTCATTGCAGTGATGATCAGGACAGTTCTAGGACACCAATCCTGCACTTTACATAAATGTCATCCAAATGTACAATGATCCCGTATCCGATATCTGCAGATACTCCTGAGGTGCATACAGTACATGTACAGAAGAGTTTGCTGTACATGTGGTGTGCAGAACGCAGGGCCATTATGAGAACAGGTCCTATACACAGAATTCATATCTGCAGGGCTGATTCACACCAGAGGTGTCGGATTCATCGGCCGCTGCTGTGCGCTGGGAAGAGACACCGTGCCGAAGCAGCAATCCTTGCGCATCATGCCGTTTACTCCCCCCCCCCTTCAACTTTGACATTTCATTAAGCTCTCTTCACCACAGCGCTGTAGGAATGCGGTGATTTGTGCCACAACCTGCTGGGCTGAGAAAAAGTACTGCATGCTAATTTTTTATTTAATTTTTTGCAACACACCATAGAAAAAGCAAATCGCCTCGTCTTTGAACTGGGTTGGGCAATGCTGCCCAGCACATAGCAATGCAAATGGTGTGAATTGGCCCTTAAGCCTCGTACACACGATCAGATTTTCAGACAATTTTCCGTCTCCTGTCGAAAGTGAAAGAGGTTACTCGCCATACGAAATTTCTGGTACGACCGAATACAATTTCGGAAGTGACATGTGTTGAATTGTTTGGTATGTATTCTTTAGTTTGAGCATGCAAAGTCTTGCTCTTACGATTTTTTTTCGTACGAAAACTGTACTGATTAAATAGAAAAATCGGTCGTCGAGTTCACGTAGAACAAAATTTTATCTAGTCTGCACATCCAGCTCGTTGGATGAAAAATCGGAATTGGCTGTTGAAAGCACCGTACCAACGATTCCGAAAATGGGCAGATGGTTCAGATGGAATTTTACTTCCGATTTTCGTATCGTGTGTGTGCGGGACTTTCACACAGGCGCCTGTGTAACGGATTTCGCTTGCTCAGTGGGGGAAATTTTTTTTAAAAAAAAAAAATCGCTCTGCTGATCCCCGCTGAGCAGGCAGATGGAACCAAATCAGGTCTAATCTCCCCCCTTCCAGTGTCCCAGTTGGAGATATTTAACCACTGCCACCAAAAGACAAAGTGGGAAAAATGAAAAGATCACCCCCACACACTGAAGATTTCCCAGCACTTAGGCCCCTTTCACACTGGGGCGGGAGGTGCGCTGTGGGTATAGGGGCGCTATACCTTCGTTTTTACCGCGGTATGCGGCCGCTAGCGGGGTGAATTTAACTCCCGCTAGCAGCCGAAAAAGGGGTTAATACCGCCCGCAATGCGCCTCTGCAGAGGCGCATTGCGGGCGGTATTACCGCGGTCTCCCATTGCTTTCAATGGGCAGCAGCGGTAAAGGAGTGGTGAACACACCGCTCCTTCACCGCTGTAAAGATGCGGCTAGCAGGACTTTTGGAGCGGTCCTGCTAGCGCACCGCTTCAGTGTGAAAGCCTTTGGGCTTTCACACTGAAGACTGCAGGGCACGATTTTTTCAGGCGGTATAGCAGCGCTATTATTAGCGCTAAACCACCTGAAAAACGTGTCAGTGTGAAAGGGGCCTTATTCTGGTGACAACTCTCCACGAGGGGAATTTCATCTCTGGAACAGCAAGTGAACACAGATGGGGAAAAGACTGCAATAAGGGTCCGTTGACATCTGTGACAGCCCTTGCCTCTCTGAAAAGCAATACACAGCAGAAGTCTTTTCAGAGGGCAACTGACAGGTGGCTGGGAGGCGATATATCACCCTTGCACCCAATCTTAAAAACTTGTAAGCAAGTACCATGCTACTGCTCACCAATTGCAACAGGGGGTATAATTATTTTTCTTACAGTGGATGCTGCATTCGTAAACCCCCCCCCCCCCCCAGCCACTGTTGGTTTAGGAGGGTGGTAAAACCATGACCCATTTTTACTGCCCCCCCCCCGGCCACAAGAGTAAACCAAGAGCCCAACAGGGGTCCCACTTTAAAACAAACATGAGCCATGCCAATTTATTTAAAAAACACAAGAATGCTACACATTAGAGATGGACAGTTCTCACGAGCAGGGCCCTCCTGTACTTAAATTGTAACTGTACCGTCTCCCTTATATTGTATAATGCTACACACATGGACACCATATAAATCCTGAATTATTAAATAAAAGAAACAAATGAGAAATTATATATTTTTATTTTAGTAGAATTTTGTAATTATTATTGTATTCAATTTTCTTATAGTAAATAAATAATTCATTGTTGCTACAAGAAAGTCATCAATAGAGGGCAGCAGAGTCACACAGTGTGCCCCACTCTGGATGACGGACCTGCTCTGCAGCAATCAGGATTCTTGGAAGAGAAGGAAATGGAATTAGGGAGGGGAGTATAACTGCCACTGTACAACCAGCTTCCTCCCGGCCTCACAAACAATCATGAACAATTAATTATCTAAACTGATCACCAGGCAGGCGGTGGGGAGGAGGGGGCACTCCTTTCTGCAGGAAATTGCTGCCTCGGTGCTGCAGGTGCCGACATACTGATTACTACACTAGGCCATGTACAGAGATTTCACTAGGGCTGAAACTAATCGATTAATATCATAAATCGATTAATCCGGGAGTAACATAATGGGGTTATAAAAAAAAAAAAAAAAAAAAGCCCTTTTTAGTAGAAAAAGAGCAAATAATCGCTACTGTAAATATTACAGTCACTGTTCCACAGTAAAAAAGTTAACCCCTTACAGTAGCGATTTGCTCTTTGTACTAAGGGCTAATTTTTTATTTTTTTTTAACCCCATTATGTTACTAAACATCTCAGGCCTGGTCCTATGCGTTTTTTTGCAGAAACGCACTACAGTTCATTTACATGCTTTCCTATGGGACACGTTCACATCTATGCTTTTTTTTCAGCTGCTGCGCTATTTGGAAAGGGTCAATTACTTTTTTTCCAACGCAAAACTGCTTTTTTTTTGGTTCAATTGAGAAGCTGCAGAAAAGCATGTACAGTAATGCGTTTTTGCAGCAATTTGTGCGTTTTAATCTGCCCAACGAATTGGCCAAAAAAATATTTAAAAAAATGCAAACGCGCAAATCGCAGCAAACTGCATTAGGTGTGTACTGAGCCTTATGCTGGCCAGACGGATGAATTTTCAGACGAGAATATTAATATGAAAAATCTTTGTACATTCGCTGAATGAAAGAATCTGGTTTGAAATTTTTCACTTGCTTTTAAACATTCAGTTTTAAAATGAATGGAATTTCTGAATGAAAACCACAAACACCGTCTGAAAAATTCCTTTGACCAAGAAGTTTTCTATTGTTTCTAATAATGATATCTGATATTTACCAGCTTCACCCTCTAATAGTATATACAGTATATCTAAAGCGGAAAAAAGTAAATAGTGCAGCGCAAAAATATACAACATAAAGTCCATGAACTGAATTAGTAATTCGGACGAACGGAACCGACGAAGTCCGTACTGGACGTAACGTACGGGGGAGGAGCTACCTCACATAACGTCACCCGCGGCTTATACCGCTGACACACTGCGGCTGCTGTGTGTGGATTTTTATGGTTTTAAGCCGCTTTTACAGGCCGTCGTGCCTTCTTTTTGGATTGTATTTCCCCTCCCCTTTTGGAAATAAACCAGTCTACAGTTAGATTGTGTTTTTTTGCCTTTTCACTTCACGCACGGTTCACTTCCTGATTGATGCCCGTCTATCATCCGGCTGGACTCCCATTCATCACATACCATCTCCCCTGTGGTGGGAATAAGTGCATCTGACCATTTGTTCACTCATTTGGTCCACCTCATCTGGCAAGGGCGTTTTATTCATATGGTGGAAGACGTGTCACTTTGCATTATCCTATTTGCTTGAAGATTTCTACTACACGGGGTGTCTTCCCTTCGTCCGAATTACTAATTCAGTACATGGACTTTAGGTTATATATTTTTGCGCTGCACTATCTCCTTTTTTCATATTCTTCATTGAGGTTTTCGTGCGATTTACCTTTGGTGTTCAGCTTGCATATTTTTTTCATTTATAGTGTTGTGTGTGCGCGGATTGCCTTTTATTATAAATTAGTATATCTATTCTGTCAACTATTCTCAGAGTGGATTAGAGATTTTGCTCCCTAACCATAGAATTGGTTATTTATCCCTTTCGCGCCGAGTGTACGCATATATGCGGCCTCGGCTTTCGGGGGGTTATACCGGGATGATGCCTGCAGCTGCTATCCAGGCATAACAACCGATGCGGCTAAAAGCCGCTCGGTTGTTATACCGGAGGAGCCATACACCCCCCCCCCCCTCCTACCACTCTGACCAGGCCTCCCGTCCCACCGGGAGACGCGATCCGGCACTTCTGGCGCCTGGAGAGAGACTGGCACGAAGCCGTAAACTGCTTCTTGCTAGTCTCCTGAATGTAAACACGGAAGAGACATGATGTCACTTCCGGTTTACTCGGCTGCCAATGGCGCCGGATTTAAAAAAATATATACAGTATTCAGAATCGCCGTTTTCGGCGATCTGAATACTTTGAAGCGTAAAGGAGGGATTTGGGAGCTTTTAGACCCCAGATCTCTCCATAAAGAGTACCTGTCACCACATATTACTGTCACAAGGGATGTTAACATTCCTTGTGACAGCAATAAGTGATCTAATCTTTTATTTTTATTTTTTTAAAACACTTAATGTAAAAATAAAGAAAAAATTTCAAGGCGCCCAATGTCCCCGCGAGCTCACGCAGCAAAGAAAATGCATACGGAAGTCGCGCCCGCATATGTAAACTGTGTTCAAATCACACATGTGAGGTATCGCCGCGATCGTCAGAGCGAGAGCAATAATTGTAGCACTAGACCTCCTCTAACTCTAACCTGGTAACCGTAAAAAAAAATAAAAAATTAGAGTACGAGTGCGTGCAATTATAAAGCATGACATGTTAGGTACCTATTTACTCGGCGTAACATCTTTCACATGATACAAAAAAAATTGGGCTAACTTTACGTTTTCATTTTTTTTAATTCATGAAAGTTAATTTTAAAACACCTCTGCACAAATACCGTGTGATAGAAAGTATGGCAACAATCGCCATTTTATTCGCTACTTAAAAATGGCATATACATATACACACACACACACACACACACACACACACACACACATAATGTTTGGGGTTCCAAGTAATTTTCTAGCAAAAAAAATATAGGATTTTTGTACTCACCGTAAAATCAATTTCTCTGACGTCCATGGACTGACACAGCTGGATACTGTAAACGCGTGGGTATATGTCCCTGCTCGCAGGAGAAGATCTAGGCAGAATGATAGAAACATACATTCTACAACAAACCAGAGCTGAACAGCCTCGCCCAGGGGGGCGGTCCCTCCGGACATTACCCTCCAACCTGCAGTCAGCAGACATCAGTTCGTAACAAAGCAGTACATACCTTAAAGGAAGGGTGGGTGCTGTGTCAGTCCATGGACGTCAGAGAAATGGATTTTACGGTGAGTACAAAAATCCTATTTTCTCTTACCGTCCATGGACTGACACAGCTGGATACTGTAAACGTGTGGGACGTCCCAAAGCAGTATCAGAAGGGTGGGAGCAGTAGTAAAGGAACAACCAAAACTTCACTCCAAACAAGCAGAGCTCCTCAACGGAGGAGTTGCGACATTAAACAGCGGCCTGCAATGCTTTGCGGCCAAAGGGAGCATCCGAAGATGCATCCACATCAACCTTATAAAATCTTGAAAAGGTATGAACGGACAACCAGGTCGTCGCCTTGCACACTTGTGCAACCGACGCTTTATGTCGGAAGGCCCGGGAAGCACCAATTGCCTTGGTGAAATGTGCCGTGACCGGGAAGGGAGGCCCCCGCCCCTTAAGGGCATAGGCCCGTATGACAGTCTGCCTGATCCACCTAGAGACAGTGGCAGACGACACCGCTCAGCCCTGTTTTGGACCAGACACAGACTTCCGAATGGAAACGGTAGCAGACAGGTACACTCGTAAGGCTTGTACCCATCTTAATGTATGAAGCGCAAACTCTCAGGGATGCGATGGGTGAGGACACCAGGATGGAAGAACAATGTCCTTCTTAAGGTGAAAGGCCGAGACCATCTTTTGAAAAGAAGAAGGACGGTCGTGGGCGCAACACCGCCATATCCTTATGGAGGACCAAGTAAGGCGACTTGCAGGACAAGGCCGCCAACTCAGACACCCGTCTAACCAAAGCAATGGCCACCAAGAAGGCCAACTTCCGGGACAAGGTCAAGAGAGGAATCTCTGATATTCCCAAAGGGATGTTCTTGGAGAACCGAGATGCATCAAATTCAGATCCCAAGTAGGGAGAGGAGGCTTGACAGGGGGGATCACATGGCGAACCCCCTGCACAAAAGGTGCCATCAAGGAATGGCCCGGTAGCAGTCGTTGAGACAGCCCGGGCCAAAATCCGACCCTCAAAAAAAGGGATTTTTATAACAGCTTACCTGTAAAATCCTTTTCTTGGAGTACATCACGGGACACAGAGCGACTTAGTCATTACTAATGGGTTATATAGTTTACCTTCAGGTGTTGGCACTGGCCAATTCCAAACCGGAAGTACCCTCCCCTATATAAGCCCCTCCCACCCGGGAGCACCTCAGTTTTGTAGCCAAGCAATAAGTGTCCCAAAAAGAGGGGTGGGAGCTCTGTGTCCCGTGATGTACTCCAAGAAAAGGATTTTACAGGTAAGCTGTTATAAAAATCCCTTTTTCTTTTTCGTACATCACGGGACACAGAGCGACTTAGTCATTACTAATGGGACGTCCCAAAGCAATGCCAAATGAGGGGGGGGGTACATAAGCTGGGCGCCATCAGGCATGAGGATCTTTTGCGGCCTGCAACACACTGCGCCCAAAGGCGACATCCTCCTGACTTCTAACGTCTACCTGATAGAATCTAGTAAACGTGTGTACCGAAGACCATGTTGCGGCCTTACATACTTGAGCCAGGGAGGCCTGGTGATGCACTGCCCATGAAGTTCCAACCGCTCTTGTGGAGTGCGCCCTAACTTTGAACGGAGGCGGTCTCTTTCTCAAGCCATAGGCTTGTATTATGACCTGTCGAATCCACTTGGCTAAAGTAGATTTTGATGCTGCCTGACCCCTTCTGGGGCCTTCCGGCAGAACAAACAAAGAATCCGTTCTGCGAATCTGAGCAGTGGCTTTTAGATAAGCTTTAACTGCTCTTACCACATCCAAAGAATGTAATAACTTTTCCTCTACTGAGATAGGTTTGGGGAAAAAAGAAGGAAGAACCACATCTTGGTTCAAATGAAACCTCGATACCACCTTAGGAAGAAAGGCTGGATGAGGACGTAATACTACTCTGTCCTTATGGACAACCAGATATGGCTCCTTACAGGACATAGCTGCTAATTCCGACACTCTTTTAGCCGAACAAATGGCTACTAAGAAAACCAATTTCCTGGTGAGAAGAACCAAGGAAATGTGTTGTAATGGTTCAAACGGTTGTTTCTGTAGAACCGACAGAACCAGGTTTAAGTCCCAAGGACATATGGGAATACTAACCGGAGGGCTAATACGCATCACTCCTTGTATAAAGGCTTTGACTAGTGAATGCGAAGCCAAGGGCCTTTGAAAAAATATTGACAAGGCCGAAATCTGACCCTTGATAGTACTCAAGGCCAGCTTCCTATCTACAGCCCACTGTAGGAAGTCCAGAATCCTCCCTATCATGTATTTACGTGGATGCCATTTCTTGGTCTCACACCACGTAATGTACGCTTTCCAGATCCTATAATAGATCTGCCTGGATACCGGTTTCCTGGCATTGATCATGGTAGATACCACAGAATTAGAGAGCCCTCTCTTTTTCAGAATGTGGGCTTCAATAGCCAGGCCGTCAAACCTAGGGCTGGTAAGGAAGGGTGGTATATCGGTCCTTGCGACAGCAGGTCCGGACGAAGTGGGAGGGTCCAAGGACTCCTCACTGACATTTTTACCATCTCCGCGTACCATGCCCTTCGGGGCCACGCTGGAGCCACCAGAATCACTGGTTTCTTTTCTACCCTGATTCTGCGGAGTAATCGCGGTAACAATTGTGGCGGTGGGAATGCATATATCAGCTTGAACCGATCCCAAGGGAACACTAGGGCATCCGAGCCGCAAGCTAGGGGATCCCTTGTGCGAGACACAAACCTGTCCACCTTTGCGTTGAATCTGGATGCTAGCAGATCTACATCCGGTGTTCCCCACCGCTGGCATATTGCCTGGAAAACCTCGGGGTGAAGAGACCATTCCCCCGGGCATAATTGTTGGCGACTTAGAAAGTCCGCTCTCCAATTTTCCACTCCTGGGATGAAAACCGCGGATATGGCTGGGACATATCTTTCTGCCCACTCCAGGATGCAATTTGCTTCCTTCTGGGCTGCACGACTTTTGGTGCCACCCTGATGATTGATATATGCCACTGCCGTGGCATTGTCTGATTGAATTCTGACAGGGGACCCCTGGAGTTTGGATGTCCATGCTACTAGGGCATACCGGGCTGCTCGTATCTCTAAGAGATTGATGGGCAGGGCCTTTTCTGCTTCTGACCACCTGCCCTGGAGAGACCATTGCTCCAGCACTGCCCCCCAGCCGATGAGGCTGGCATCTGTAGTGACCACCTTCCAAGAAACCGGACTGAAGGGTTTCCCTCTTTCCAGATTCTGGGGCACCAACCACCAATGGAGGCTCTTGCGAACGGAAGGGGACAGGGACATTGGTAAGTCTAAAGCCTGAACTTTTTTGTTCCAGGCTGACAGTATGGCCCTTTGCAAATTCCTTGAATGGAATTGACCGTAGGGTACCGCTTCGAATGAAGCCACCATCTTTCCCAGCAGCCTCATGCAGAGACGTATGGATGGTTTTCTTTTTGTACCCACTAAGTGGGTCAAATTTCTTAAAGACGACACCTTCTCTGGAGGTAAGAAAATCTTTCTCTGATTTGAATCCAGCCTTAGCCCTAAGTATTCCAGACTTTTGACTGGTCTTAGAGCTGACTTGTCCCGGTTGATAATCCAACCGTGATATTCCAGATACTCGATTGTCTTGTGAATAGCTACTTCCAGCTTTTCCACTGAGTGGTCTATTAGTAGCAGGTCGTCTAGATATGCCATTATCGTTACACCCTGTGTTCTTAGATTGGCCAATAATGGGGCCAGAATTTTTGTGAACACTCGTGGTGCTGTGGCCAGACCGAAAGGTAAGGCTCTGAACTGAAAATGGCGCCCTTCTACTGCAAAGCGTAGAAATTTCTGATGGGCCGGAAAGATGGGAATATGCAGATAAGCATCCCTTATGTCGATCGAGGCTAGCCATTCCTGCCCTTGTAGGGCGGTGGCCACTGATCGGATCGTCTCCATCCGAAAGGTCCTGATATTTAGGAACTTGTTTAGCCCTTTTAGATTTAATATGGGCCTCACGTCCCCATTTGGTTTGGGGACTGTGAAAAGGTTCGAGTAAAACCCGAATCCGCTTTCTTCCAGGGGAACCTTCATGATTACCCCTTGGAGCAATAGTTGTTCTAGTGCCAGAAGGAGGGATCCTCTCTTTTGGGGATCTCTTGGCACGTTTGACCTCATAAATTGGGCAGGAGGAGTGCCTTTTAACTCCAGCTTGTATCCCAGACTTACTGCGGAGAGCACCCATCTGTCTCTGATGGTGTCCCGCCAGGTCTCTGTGAACAACTGAAGTCTTCCCCCCACCCGATTGAGCGGGGGCAACCCTTCATGACTTGGGGGGAGGTTTTGTACCTCTCTTGATCCAGGGCTTCTTGTTACCCTGTGATTGTCCCTGATTTCTGCCCCCTGAATTTGACCGCGGAGGCCGTCGGAACTGCTTCACAGCCGATGTGCCCGGGACTGGAGAGGTAGGCCTCTTAAAAGAAGGACTTCTACCCTTGTTCTTAACCGGTAAGAGTGAACTTTTACCGGCAGAAATTTTCTGGATATATTTGTCCAGATCTTCTCCAAATAAGCGTTCTCCATGAAATGGGAAGTTAACCAGCAGTTTTTTACAGGGAGCTTCAGCAGACCAGTTTTTGAGCCACAGAAGCCTACGCATATGTACTATAGACAGCGTAAAGCGGGAGGCCTGTTGGATTGTATCCTTTATGGCGTCCACCGCAAAACACAAGGCTCTAGGCAGGTCAGCTAGGGCATGAGCCTGCTGATCTGGTAAGTCCCTTAAGACTTGTTTCAACTGATCTTTCACTGCTTGGCAGACTCCAATCGCTGCTACCGCAGGTTGTGTCACCATACTTGCTGTAGAAAAAGCAGATTTTAGTAAAGACTCCAATTTTTTATCTATTGGGTCTTTGAACATTGGAACATTATCTACTGGACATGTCAGTGATTTGTTAACAGAAGAGATGGCTGCGTCCACTATAGGGACCCTCCATTTTCTTATGAACTTATCCTCCATGGGATAGATCACCGGAAATCTCTTGGGGGGAGCAAATATTTTATCAGGATGCTCCCAATCCTGGTAAATAAGCCCTTCTAATAAAGGGTGGATTGGGAAGGAACAGACCGCCTGGGGAGCTTTTAGCGACCCCAGCGAGGAAACCGTAGTGGATGGTGGTTCCGCCAGAGGCATTTTAAATGCTGATCGGACCATGTTAGTCAGAGACTGAACCCATAATCTTTCAGCCTGAGAAAGGTTCTTCCACTGTTGATTCCTCTATAAGTGAATCAACCTCATCCTGATCCCCTTCAGGTAGGTCGATCTCTGTGTGGGGCTGTTCCTCCACTAACAGGCACTCTGAAGGAGGAGACGGAGATCGGACGCGCTTTTCCTGTGACAGGGAAGCAGCGATCAATGCTGTTAATCTCTCTTCCAATCCTCCCAGAGTTGAGGATAAAACCTCCTCTGTTATATATACAGGAGCAGGTGGACTGGGGACAGCCGCAGCACCAGGCATTCCTGCGGGGTTTCTACGGCTACTGACCTCTGCATTCTCAGGGGAGATTGGTGCAGTGCAAGCATGCCCAATATCCTCAGAGCCCGATGGAGACCCCTTTGGCTTCCTGGAAGATCTATTTCCGGAGCGTCTGGACGACATATCCTTTAAGCACAAAGCTGAGGTATTCCCGTCGTCATACACCAATTTTTGCTGGTAATAGTCTAACACAGGTGCTGCTATATACCAGCTGGTGTCCACTAAAGTGCCTTTCTATGGGGATGCCTGCATCAACCGCCTCTGTGTGCCACTGTTTGTTGCTAGCTCTGTTTGCATGCAGCTGACACTTGTACTGTGTCTTTTAACCATGCTGGGACGCCCGCACATGCGCAGAAGCGCCGCGGCGCGCATCGAGCGTCATCCACCCGCCCCGCCCCTTTTTTTTCATAGGAGGCGCGTGCACGCGCCCGCGCGCGCGCCCGTGCGCCAATGGCGCCCTTTTCGAAAACCAACAGAGGACTAGGAGCCAGGGCCCTTTTTGCCGGAGGGCCTGTGCGGTGGATGAACGCAGCAACAGGGCAGAGGAAGTGGATTCCCTCAGAGAAACTTACCAGCTGCCTGGATCTTTTGAGTTGAGAAAACCAAAGATCCACATTTACAAGAAAAATGGACTACAGCGGCCTCTAGTGGTTTAACACAGGTACCGCGGTCCCTGTTTTTTTTTTTTTTTTTTTTCTTGACTACTATTAAAATTTTACATTTTCAGTAGTTATAGGCAAACACAGATATTTAGCGGGAATACCGTTAGGTAACAGACAGAAAGACAAATTAGGCTTGGGGGTCCCCCAATAGAACCAAGTTCCTGAGGGCCCCCACTTACCTGATCCCCGCCGCAGGACTTTGTTTGGTCCACAAAAGTCCAAACTTCACCTATCACGGCAGGCATTGTAATTAAACCTTCAGGGACCGGGTTCCCAAGGATTCCACTCCCCTGGACCTGTATAGCACCCTGCACAGACAGCGTCTTGGTCGTGGGTATGACCAGAGCTCTGGATCCCAGGGTCCAGCCCTCCTAAGAGAAGCATTACAGGCAAAACCTTGCTCTTCTGCTGCAAGGCCCGGGTACCGACCGTTTAGCTATGAAGCTTTTTTGGTGGGATCCGGAACAGCTTACTAAGGCCCAAAAGAACCTGTACGCAAGCCCAGTGAAAACACATGTTACTCTTTGGCCAACACCTTAGACACTGGCAAAAAACTGAGGTGCTCCCGGGTGGGAGGGGCTTATATAGGGGAGGGTACTTCCGGTTTGGAATTGGCCAGTGCCAACACCTGAAGGTAAACTATATAACCCATTAGTAATGACTAAGTCGCTCTGTGTCCCGTGATGTACGAAAAAGAAAAGGTATCCAGGTATGGTGAGATAACTTCCTGGAGGAAGATTCCCATGTCAACAACAGAAGAGATGACCGAATGAGAGAACTCGGTCCTTCAGCACCAGGCTTTAAACAGCCATGCCATTAAAGCCAAGGACTGTAAAGCAGGATGAAGTATGGGATCATGAGACAGAAGGTCCACCCCAATAGGCAGTCACCAAGGAACGTCTGCGACTACCTGAAGTAGATCGGCGTACCAATGTCGCCATTCCGTAGCAATGAGGATTACTGGAATGGCCTCAGCCCCTACTCTGCGAAGCCGGCGAGGCAACAACAGTAGCGGAGGGTAAGCATATATCGGGCGATACTGCCCCCATGGGCTTCCAACGCGTCCGCCCAGGGGTCCCTGGACCTGACCACGATCTTGCCACCTTGCGAGTGAGTCGAGAGGCCATAAGGTCCACTTCCAGTGCCCCACCTCTGGTAAAGGAGGTGGAAACACCTCCAGGTGCAAGGACCCTTCCCCTGCAATGCACACGGCTGACAGGACCGTCTTGCAGCAAGATGTATGAAAATCTGAGGTCTGCTGACAGCAGGTGGGAGGGTAATGTCCGGAGGGACTGCCCCCCTGGGCAGGGCTGTTCAGCTCTGGTTTGTTCTAGAATGTAGGTTTCTAACATTCTGCCTAGGTCTTCTCCTGCGAGCAGGGACATATACCCACATGTTTACAGTATCCAGCTGTGGCAGTCCATGGACGGTAAGAGAAATACAGATTTTAACTTGTAAACACCAAATGTCAGAAATAGGCTATGTCATGAAAGGGTTATATTTACTACTGCATAGAGATATTTAAGAATAAAATTGCCTTTTTTTAATCTTTACATATTAACTAAATTATATACACTTTTTTTAAAAAGGTAATTAACCAATTAATCGAAACAATAAATTGGCCATCTAATCGATTATGAAAATAATCGTTAGTTGCAGCCCTAGATTCCACACAGCGCACACTGCTAGAACACTCCAATACAGGCCATACTCTGATCTGCCATAGGTCACCGGTTGCTATGGGCAACCATGGGCAACCATGGTCAACCATGGTCAAATACCTTCAAAATTAGATAAACTCCTTCCCGCCTTAAGGGTAAAAAAAAAAAAAAAAAAATGCACACTTTGACATGTTAGTAAAACCGTACATATCACCACAACTGCTTTGTGCATCCAGGTGGATTACACCGCATTTTTTTATTTATTTTTTTTAAGGACAAACGGCTTTAATTTAGCAGTAAAAAAAACAGACGCCAATTTAAAAAAAATGTTTTTAACCATTTGCCGACCACCCTATAGCCGTTTTACTGCTACAGGGCGGCTGCTGTGCGCAGGAACACACACACACACACACACACACACACACACACACACGATCCTGCACTTCCTGGTAGCGCCGGCTCACTCCCGCTGTGATTATTCACAGCAAGAGCCGAAGGGTTGGGCATCAGGGGGGACTCCATGTCTGCCGATTGGTACAGATGTAAACATGGCAGATCGCTGTTCTGTCAGTATGGATCCTGTGTTCCTGCAAAGCAGAGACATGGATCCATGTCTTACCCTAGTAAAAGAACCTCCCACAAAAAATAAAATAAAAAAACACACTGGCTAGGCGCACATTTAACCCTTTGATCGCCCTTAACCCCTTTCCCAGGCCAGTGTCACTAGTACAGTGCATATTTTTAGCATTGATCACTATTAGTGTCACTGGTTCCTAAAAAGTGTTAAAAGTGTCAATTATTGATGGATTGTCCGCCGCAATTGCTGATCGCCGCTTTTTTTTTTTTTTATAGCAGAAAAGTAAAAAAACTTTCCATTTATTGATCTTTTTCAAAACGTTGTTACATTTTTTTCTTATAGTGCAAAAAAAAAAAAAAAAACAGAACAAAAAAAAAAAAGCGCAGAGATGATCAAACAGCACCAAAAGAAAGTTGGAGGGAGGGGAGGGCATTTTATTTGGGTACAGCTTTGCACGACCACGCAAAAATGGCCTGTAATGAAGGGGGGGGTTAAATCTTCCAGAGCGGAAGTGGTTTAGCTCATCAGAGAGAGAATATCTTTCCTCTCTATTCACAGAGAAACAGGTGGGCTTCACAGTGACTGATCACTATATGGTAGCCAGAGGATTTCCGGCTCTCGATTGTTACTACAGGACCCAGGGCCGCGGCCTGACGCGATCGCGCAGCGGGGGGCTCACGGAGACAGGATACCCCCAGCTGTGCCGCCCCAGGTCGCCAATTCTAGTTGCAATTGTGACCAGGCGCCCGGGGTTTGTTGAACCCTGCATAAAAGGCATTTCCTTTCACTTCCAGTTGGGCTCTGGGACAGGAAGTGAAGGGAAATCTCTGCAATGGGACACAGGATGGCGAAAAAATTAAGTTTATTCCGCTTATATTTAAACTTTCCTTGGTTCCTTCCCACTTATCAAAATTGCAAATACATTTTTTTTTTATTAAATTGTCTTTTCATTACACCTCATTTTATTCCCAGTGATATGATCACTGGGTCGCTGTGCAATGCAGGCAGATCATGGCTGGTGGGAGGGGCCAGCAGGGGGCAGTACATAGCTTCCTGGAAACATCCCAGGACCCGGCCACAGTATTCCTCTCAAGAGCCCTCAGTCTTAATGCAGTGGGAGGAGTTATGCAAATATCAATATGCCTTGGTGGATGTCAGTCTGGAGTGGGCGTTCCCTAGGCAGGTTGTATTTGCAGAGGCAACCCCCACGTGACTGAGCCCCCAGGAATGAAATCCATGAAAAGGGGAACCCAGGCTGGCGAGCAAATCATGGGCACTCAACCTGTGGCCCTCCAGCTGTTGCAGAACTACAAGTCCCATGAGACCCTGCAAGGCCGACAGTTACAAGCATGACCCCCAAAGACAGAGCCATTATGGGACTTGTAGTTTTGCAACAGCTGGAGGGCCGCAGGTAAGAGGAACCAGCTGGGCGCCTTCCAGCCAGGAAATGAGGGCGGGGCTCTATCAGACTTTCTGCAGCTTCTAATGCACATTGCGAGAAGCTCAGTGTGCAGTGAAATCAGAGGAAGCCGTTTCAGTCCAGGAGAGAAGCCGGTACAACTGTGCAAGACTGAAGGGAAGGCCGGAGTTCCACTTTAACAGACCAGACTGGCAGGCCAATAAAGAAAAAAAAAAAAAGGGGGGTACGTTACTCCAGGGTTCGACAATCCCTGGGCGCCAGGTCGCAAATGCGACTAGAATTAGCGACCTGGCGCAGCACAGCTGAGGTTTCCTGTGTCTCCGTGCTTTTACCCTTTAAAATCTCCATAGGTGACATTTAAAAAAATTCTACAGGTTGCATGTTTTGAGTTACAGAGGATGTCTAGGGCTAGAATTATTGCTCTCGCTCTACCGATCACGACAATACCTCGCACGTATGCGTTCGCTTCTGCACGCATTGGTCGTTTAAAAAAAAAAACCTGGCTCTTAACTTTTTTAGCTGGCTCCTAGATTCCAAGCAAATTTGTCAAGCCCTGCGTTACTCTGAACCCATCGTGCATCTGGATGGAGAGATTTGTTCAGAATTCAGCTCCGCCTGTAAATGATTCCTAAACCGGAGGAGAACGGAGCTCAGGCGGGATTAGTGTTGAAGTGTCTGCCGGATAAAATGATTCCCAGGATTAGGAGGAGGAGCCGGACACAACCCATCCGCCTCTCAGGATTGGCCGGTTTACAGATGAAGAGAATAAATCAGATGAATAGAAAAGAATATTAGACTTCCATAGCGCTATGCAGGGTGAGGGGCTTCTGTCAGGACATGCTGGGACTTTTAGTACTTCACTAGCTAGGGAGCCAATAAAGAAGGCAAAATGTACAAAGACGAAACTCATCCAGTAATCAGCACTAGGAGAGGGAACAGACTTCTCTCCACCAGTATTAGAAGGGCTCCTTTACACTTGCTTTGGTCTCTGAAGATCGATCTACTTTCAGAATACTCTTCAGAGCAAGTGACAAGCCACGAGGAGACACTGTATGCCTCAAAAGTGGTATTAAACCCAAAAACGGTTATATTTCAGCTTACCAATTAGATGTGGTGGCTGCCTTTGTTTTCTTTAGGCTCCCATCGTTTTCACCTGGTGATCTGGCCAGTAATACACCATCTGTATTCGAACCCCCAATTCTGGAGGAAGGAAAACAAGAGGCAAAGCAGCATTGTCAGTCTAGGGGAAGGGGAGTGTTAGATGTATTAGCAGATTTTAATACACTAACAAATTGAAGGTAAAACTTCACACTATCGGTTACAGCAGTTTTATTCCATTAAATCACTTGCCTACAGGGCACTCGCACCCTTCCTGCCCAGGCCAATTTTCAGTGCCGTCAGTAGAGCTGGGCGATTTTGACCCCAAAAAAATCTGCAATTAAAAAAAAAAAACTTAACGATTCAAATCAAGTTTTTTTTTTCCTGATGGACACCGCGCCGGTCCCAAGGAGCTGCGGGCAGGAGTTTTTAGGCGAGGCCGCGGCTTCTGCCTAGTCCGCCGAGATCCTGGGAAAAGGCCGCGGACTAGGCCGAAGCCGCGGCCTCGCCTAAAAACTCCTGCCCGCAGCTCGCCGCGATGCTGGGAAAAGGCCGCGGCTTCGGCCTAGTCCGTGGCATCTGGTCTCGCGGCGAGCAGGATTTTTTATGCGAGGCCAAGGCAAAAAAAATAAAAAAATTGTTTGTCAAAATTTGAATCGATTTGCCCTTGTAACTTGTAGTCGGAACGAGCGTCCAGCTAGTGTGAATTATACCCTGCCACTTCTTTCGGGGGGGGGGCATGCACACCTGCCAAGCACAACCTATTTGCGTTAATGGGGCCGATGTGAAAGAGCCCCACAACCGCGTAAGATGCAGGTGGTTGCAGTGCACTGGTGTGGGGTCAAGCAGATCGCTCTTCAGAGGGCAAAGCCAGTGTGAAGGCGCCAAAATGGATAATCTAGGATAACCGACATGAACAGAAGCCGACTCGTCCCCGCTGCCATGGAGATGTAACCGCACACCGGGGAGCCACTTCTGCCGAGATACACAAACACGGCTCTCTCCAGACACCGAGGAGATGGATAGAACACAGTTTACATAGAGGAATTCCCTACTACAGGGAGGTGAAGGAAGAGAACAATTACTACCAACATTCTTCTTCAATGGATGTTTATAAAGCCCTCCAGTTACATGACAAACCATTCCTCACACACAGCGTTACACCACATCTCGTATGTAAGGCTCAGCTTTTTGCCTGCCCCCCCCCCCCCCCCCGGGGGCGACTGGAGGAGGCAAAAAAACAATGGAATATTACATTACGTCACCTTAGAATTTCGTTCTTATGAGAAAGCAAAAAATTAAAATTTAAGAAATTAGTAAAATGAACAAACGATCCAATACCAGATTAAAGTGGAACTACACTTCACCCGAGCACCACAAACCAAAAATGTGATTTCATTAAATTTTTAAGATTGAAAGCAAATGCCCCCCTCCATCCATGTCTCCATGCTTTATGTTGCTGTCCCATAGCCAAAAACAGGAAGTGAGTGAGGCCTCGTACACACGACTGAGTTTCGCGTCGAAAAAAACACGTCGTTTTTTTCGACGAGATCCTTGGACAAAAAACTTGTCCCGGCGGAGTGTACAGACACTCGATTCAAAGAACCCGCGGTTCTTTGAATGGAGTGTACGCGGTGACGTCATCGACTACGACGAGCATGCGCTCGTCACATTCGATGCCGTCGCCGCCATCTTGGTATACCCTATCTATGCCTAGGAAGCTACCGCGCATGCGTCGAATTCATTTCAAACATGCGCGGGCTTCCCGGCGGACAGGTAAGTGTACACACACTCACTTTTCTCGTCGAGAAACAGGCTGACGAGAATCTCGACGAGAAAATAGAGAGCAGGTTCTCTATTTTCTCGTCGAGGTTACTTGTCGGTTTTCTCGACGAGAAACCATACACACGAACGAATTTCTCGGCAAGACATCTCTGCCAGCAAGTTTCTTGCTGGTTCTTGCCGAGAAACTCGGTCGTGTGTACGAGGCCTGAGAGGGAAATCTCTGCAAATTAAGGGAACTTCTTGGGGACCCCCCAGGTCACCAGAACTAGTGTCCCCATTGGAAGATATCCCCCCTATTACTGTTCTGGGGACAACCCAAAATTTGGGATATTTAATAATAGTAAATAGGACATAGAGAGGGTGAATCTCATTAACAGGGCACAAACCGCAATACAAACCTGACATGGGTTCTAATACTTCTGCACTCCATCCAAAGCAAAAAATAAAATAAAAAATTGCCTTTAGTTATACTTGTGCATAAGAGAAGTTTACATTTTTCACAGCCAGGAGGGAATTCAATAATTAGAAATGAGTTTGTTGTTCCCATCCTTGTCCTTTTTTTCTTTGCTTGCTCTGACCGAAACAGGATTTGTCAAATTGTCCGATAATAAAAACAAACGTTCTGAAAAGGACAACAACATTTCTCAACCAAGTTCTACAGGTGTAGGGTCAGCTTTACTCGTCAGTCCTCCCACACCTCCTGAAATACCTTACAGCAACGTTACCCAAGCGCCAGCTTAATTACCCCCTATATTACAAACGCATGTTATCTTCTCAAACAAAAATCCTCTCCATCTTGTGCCAAACCTGCTCATTGAGCCCCCATTGTCCTGGGAACCGTCTCCTGCGCTCTGGGTGGTCCCATACAAATCTATGAATACGCTGAGAAGGAAACATTGCACAGGGTTCTATATGGATACATAGGATGGGATATGGGGGGGGGTATTAACCTGTTGCACCCACATAATACATATGAGCAGCAAAAGGGTGGGCTTTAAACACCCACATACTGTACACGTGTCACTGGGTGGCCAAGGTTGCTGTGCCAATAGACTGAGCTGTCAAAGAAGGCTTTATTCCCCACCAATGTTCGTAGTCCGTGGGACCGGCTCCCAATCATGTGACCACTGTCACACGATGATCGCTCATCCCTCCCCTGCCTTAAACTTTTAAAGGGCAACCGGGGTGGGCGAGAACGGGTTAATTTAGTCTAGCCCAGGAGGGGTAGAAGGGTGGCTTAGGTATGCATTTTAAAAATGTTGTATAGCAAGGGTCTCCACATTTTCTAAACAAAGGGTCAGTTTACGGTGCTTCACTTGGGGGGCCGAGGAGTAAAAAAAATTCCCGGCGTAAGTGGAGTAAGAACTACATGCCTGTGGTCAATGGGAGGAGCAATGGCTCCTCACACCCACCCCCCTTCGCCCCCAACATTGGTGTCCAGCGGGAGGAACAGTGCCCCCCCCAACATTGGTATCCAGTGGGAGGAACAGTGCCGCCGCCCCCAAAATTGGTGTCCAGTGGGAGGAACAGTGCCCCCCCCCCCAACATTGGTGTCCAGTGGGAGGAACAGTGCCCCCCCCCAACATTGGTGTCCAGTGGGAGGAACAGTGCCCCCCCCCCAACATTGGTGTCCAGTGGGAGGAACAGTGCCCCCCCCCCCCCAACATTGGTGTCCAGTGGGAGGAACAGTGCCCCCCCCCCCCCAACATTGGTGTCCAGTGGGAGGAACAGTGCCCCCCCCCCCCAACATTGGTGTCCAGTGGGAGGAACAGTGCCCCCCCCCCCCAACATTGGTGTCCAGTGGGAGGAACAATGCCCCCCCCCCCCAACATTGGTGTCCAGTGGGAGGAACAATGCCCCCCCCCAACATTGGTGTCCAGTGGGAGGAACAGTGCCCCCCCCCCCCCAACATTGGTGTCCAGTGGGAGGAACAGTGCCGCCCCCCCCCAACATTGGTGTCCAGTGGGAGGAACAGTGCCCCCCCCCCCAACATTGGTGTCCAGTGGGAGGAACAGTGCCCCCCCCCCACATTGGTGTCCAGTGGGAGGAACAGTGCCCCCCCCCCCAACACTGGTGTCCAGTGGGAGGAACAGTGCCCCCCCCCCCAACACTGGTGTCCAGTGGGAGGAACAGTGCCCCCCCCCCCAACACTGGTGTCCAGTGGGAGGAACAGTGCCCCCCCCCCAACACTGGTGTCCAGTGGGAGGAACAGTGCCCCCCCCCCCAACACTGGTGTCCAGTGGGAGGAACAGTGCCCCCCCCCCCAACACTGGTGTCCAGTGGGAGGAACAGTGCCCCCCCCCCAACACTGGTGTCCAGTGGGAGGAACAGTGCCCCCCCCCCCAACACTGGTGTCCAGTGGGAGGAACAGTGCCCCCCCCCCAACACTGGTGTCCAGTGGGAGGAACAGTGCCCCCCCCCCAACACTGGTGTCCAGTGGGAGGAACAGTGCCCCCCCCCCAACACTGGTGTCCAGTGGGAGGAACAGTGCCCCCCCCCCAACACTGGTGTCCAGTGGGAGGAACAGTGCCCCCCCAACACTGGTGTCCAGTGGGAGGAACAGTGCCCCCCCAACACTGGTGTCCAGTGGGAGGAACAGTGCCCCCCCAACACTGGTGTCCAGTGGGAGGAACAGTGCCCCCCCAACACTGGTGTCCAGTGGGAGGAACAGTGCCCCCCCAACACTGGTGTCCAGTGGGAGGAACAGTGCCCCCCCAACACTGGTGTCCAGTGGGAGGAACAGTGCCCCCCCAACACTGGTGTCCAGTGGGAGGAACAGTGCCCCCCCAACACTGGTGTCCAGTGGGAGGAACAGTGCCCCCCCAACACTGGTGTCCAGTGGGAGGAACAGTGCCCCCCCAACACTGGTGTCCAGTGGGAGGAACAGTGCCCCCCCAACACTGGTGTCCAGTGGGAGGAACAGTGCCCCCCCAACACTGGTGTCCAGTGGGAGGAACAGTGCCCCCCCAACACTGGTGTCCAGTGGGAGGAACAGTGCCCCCCCAACACTGGTGTCCAGTGGGAGGAACAGTGCCCCCCCAACACTGGTGTCCAGTGGGAGGAACAGTGCCCCCCAACACTGGTGTCCAGTGGGAGGAACAGTGCCCCCCCAACACTGGTGTCCAGTGGGAGGAACAGTGCCCCCCCAACACTGGTGTCCAGTGGGAGGAACAGTGCCCCCCCAACACTGGTGTCCAGTGGGAGGAACAGTGCCCCCCCAACATTGGTGTCCAGTGGGAGGAACAGTGCCCCCCCCCCAACATTGGTGTCCAGTGGGAGGAACAG
Organism: Rana muscosa; assembly: GCA_029206835.1. Lineage (NCBI taxonomy): Eukaryota > Metazoa > Chordata > Amphibia > Anura > Ranidae > Rana > Rana muscosa. Next base: position 217,483,552 of record JARGYO010005626.1, on the reverse strand, counting down.
TGCCCCCCCAACATTGGTGTCCAGTGGGAGGAACAGTGCCCCCCCAACATTGGTGTCCAGTGGGAGGAACAGTGCCCCCCCCAACATTGGTGTCCAGTGGGAGGAACAGTGCCCCCCCCAACATTGGTGTCCAGTGGGAGGAACAGTGCCCCCCCCAACATTGGTGTCCAGTGGGAGGAACAGTGCCCCCCCAACATTGGTGTCCAGTGGGAGGAACAGTGCCCCCCCCCCCCCCAACACTGGTGTCCAGTGGGAGGAACAGTGCCCCCCCAACATTGCAATCAGTGGGAGGAACAGTGCCCCCCCAACAATGCAATCAGTGGGAGGAATTGTGCCCAAAGGGCTGGATAACGGCAAGAAAAGGGCCCCATCCAGCTAACAGGTCACAGTTCGGAGGCCACTGCAGTATAGTAAAAACAAAGAGCGCGATACAATTTGATACTTTTGCAGATGCACATTTGCCCAAGAGAGAAGTCTTGGGCCCCTTGCACACAGGGTGTCTCACTGCTGTGCATGCAATCCAAGCGTTTTACCTTTGAATTTTAAGTCCCCAATTAGTCTATATTTAAAAAAAAGCACTTTAACCTCCCAGCTTTGTGGCTGGTTTAATTGCTATGAGTTGGTGCTCTTTGGCCGGGGTGAAAACAGATCTGCAATATTACAACCACCACCCTGAAAAAGTGTCGGTGCCCTGGCTGGGTAATCCCTTCCCCATGTCCTGTAGAGACTCGGCCACTGGTGAGAAGTAATCGCACCGCTCAGCCTGACACTCAGGACCCAACTGCAACCTCACTAGAAAAACAAACTTTCCATTCACACTAAACACAGTCAGACCCACTTCCTGTGTAATAAAGAAACAAATCTCTTCCAAAACGGAAAGCCCAACTTCCTAAAAAGGTTTGTCATACAGACGATGGTTTTCAGCCAGAGAATGAGTCAGCGGCTCGGACAGGTCAGACGGGGCGCAGCTCCACGGAACGAAGGTATGAAGGAACAATCCCGGCGATCTAATGAGAGGACTGAGGATTCATCTGTACGGAGGGCTCAGCTGCGTAATACAAGAGTAGAAGAAGAAAGGACTGAACTTGTACTGCCACCTAGCAACAGATCCAGGCTCAGCTGCAGGCCTTCCAGCAATGGCGAAGGAGGAAAGGAGGAAAAGCACAATAAATATGCAAGACAGTAAAGCCTCGTACACACGGCCGAGAACCTCGTCAGGAAAAAAAAAATAGGATTTTTTACTCACCGTAAAATCCTTTTCTCTGAGTCCATGGACCGACACAGCTTCTCTATTGACAAAGTGGGTATTATCCGTTAATTAGGAGTGACTAGGCAGAAAAACTTGTAAAAAGTGTTGCATCACACCTTCTACAGTACCGCCCAGGGGGCGGACCCTCTGGGTATACCCTCTCAGTCTGCACATCGCAGATCAGTTCGTCAAAAAGCAGTACAAACTTAAAAGGAGGGGTGGGTGCTGTGTCGGTCCATGGACTCAGAGAAAAGGATTTTACGGTGAGTAAAAAATCCTATTTACTCTTTCGTCCATGGACCGACACAGCTTCTCTATTGACAAAGTGGGACGTCCCAAAGCAGTGTCAGAGAAAAAACGAGGGGTGGTAACAGCATAAAAACAAACTTCACCCCAAAACACAAAACAGCACTCCTCCAACGGAGGAGTTGCAACTCTAAACAGCCGCCTGCAAAACCTTGCGGCCGAAAGAGGCATCCGAAGATGCACCTACATCAACTTTGTAGAATTTTGTGAAAGTGTGAGCGGACGACCAAGTCGCCGCTTTACATAGTTGGGAAACAGACGCTTGATGTCGGAAAGCCCAAGAGGCACCTATTGCCCTGGTCGAATGCGCCGTGACAGGAAAGGGGGGCGCCTGACCCTTTAAGGCGTAAGCCTGGATTACTATCTGTCGGATCCACCTAGAGATGGTGGCCGATGAGACTGCTTGGCCCTTCTTGGGACCAGCCACCGAAACAAACAGTGAGTCTGACTTCCGGAACAGGGAAGTAGCAGATAGGTATACTCTCAAAGCTCGGACAACGTCCAAGGAATGCAACGCCGACTCCTTAGGATTCGACGGCTGAGGACACAAGGATGGAAGTACAATGTCTTCGTTGAGATGAAAAGCCGAAACGACCTTCGGAAGAAAGGAAGGCTGCGGCCGCAGCACCACCTTATCCTTGTGGAAAATCAAATAGGGAGCCTTGCAGGACAAGGCTGCCAGCTCAGAGACTCGTCTAACTGACGTAACAGCCACCAAAAAGACCACTGAGAAAGTGTCAACAGGGGAATATCTCTAATATTCTCAAACGGTGCCTTCTGAAGCACCGAGAGGACCAGGTTCAAGTCCCACGGAGGTAACGGGGGGCGGACCGGAGGGGCCACATGTCAAACCCCCTGCACAAATGTACTCACGAGAGAGTGAGTCGCCAGGGGTCGCTGAAAAAAGACAGCCAGGGCAGATATCTGTCCCTTAATCGTACTTAGGGCAAGCCTTTGGTCTACCCCATGCTGTAAAAACAGCAGGATTCTGGAAACCAAATAGGTACGCGGATGCCATTTCATTTCCTCACACATGGAGATGTAGGCCCTCCAAGTGCGGTGATAGACCTTCCTAGAGGACGGTTTCCGAGCACTTCTCATAGTAGAAATTACTGAGTCTGACAGGCCCCGGTCTCTCAGTACCTGGTTCTCAACAGCCATGCCGTTAAAGCCAATGACTGTAAAGCAGGATGGAATATGGGACCTTGCGACAGCAGGTCCTTCCGTAGTGGTAGGCGCCAGGGGACGTCTGCTACCAGACGTACTAGATCGGCGTACCAAGGACGCTGAGGCCAATCTGGAGCGATTAGGATCATTGGAATTCCCTCTGCCTCCACTCTGCGGAGCAGAAGAGGAAGAAGCCTTAAGGGAGGGAAGGCATAGATTAGCCGATACTGGCCCCACGATGCTACCAACGCGTCCGTTGCGTCTGCCCATGGGTCTCTTGACCGGGCCACAAACCTCAATACCTTCCGATTGAGTCGGGAAGCCAGAAGATCTACGTCTGGTGTGCCCCATCTTTGGCAGAGGAGTTGGAACACCTCCGGGTGTAAGGACCATTCTCCCTGGTCCAGCATCTGGCGGCTCAAGTAGTCCGCCTGCCAGTTTTCCACACCCGGAATGTACACGGCCGACAGTGCCGGTACGCTCCTCTCTGCCCACTTCAGGATGCGAGCGATCTCCGATGCTGCAGCTGAGCTTCTTGTTCCTCCTTGATGATTGACATATGCCACTGCTGTGGCGTTGTCTGACTGGATCCTGACTGGACGCCCTTGCAGTCTCTGAGACCATTTGAAGAGGCACAGCTTGATCGCCCGGATCTCCAGGACATTGATCGGCAGGAGGGCTTCCTCTGGGGTCCAGCGACCTTGCGCCGACTGGACACCCCAGACTCCCCCCAACCTGTAAGGCTGGCGTCCGTCGTGATCACTATCCAGTAAACCGGAAGAAATGACTTCCCGGCCATTAGAGCCGGTGCTGTCAGCCACCATACCAGGGATCTCCTGACTAGGTGGCTCACTCGGATTTGATAATCCAGAGATGAAGGGCATCTGTTCCATCTGGACAGAACTTCCCTCTGTAACACTCGAGTGTGGTATTGAGCATATGGGACCGCCTCGAAGGAGGCTACCATGAGGCCCAACACTCGCATGCAAAAACGGAGTGACGACCAATTCCTGGAAGTCAGCTGCCGTACTGCAGCCCGGAGGGTCTGCAACTTCTCCACAGGGAGGAATACCTTTGCCTCTGAGGAATCCAGAATCAACCCCAGGTACCCTAGGCGTTGAGTGGGCACCAATACTGACTTTTGCGTGTTTAGTATCCAACCACAGTCTCGAAGAGTCTGACAGGTAATGGACACGCTTACCTCTAATTCTGAGCTTGAAGGGCCCTTCAGCAGAAGGTCGTCCAAGTAACCTGTGATAGCGATACCCCGCTGTCTTAGAAGTGCCAGAATCGGAGCGAGCACCTTGGTGAACGTCCTGGGTGCTGAGGCAAGGCCAAACGGGAGGGCCACAAACTGGTAGTGGTTCTTCCCGATAGCAAATCGCAGAAACCTCTGGTGTCTGGAGTATATGGGGACATGCAGGTATGCGTCCTTGATGTCCAAGGAGGCCAGAAAGTCCCCCGGATGGAGAGCCGTGACTACGGATCGAACCGACTCCATCCGAAATCTTTGTACCTTCACAAAGCAATTGAGGGCTCTGAGATCCAAGATTGGACGAACCCCCTCCTTCTTTGGCACAATGAACAGATTTGAGTAAAAACCCTGACCCCGTTCCTGTTCTGGAACTGGAATAACTACCCCGCGTTCCAGTAGACCCTGGACCGCCCCATACAGGGCCTCCCGACGGGTCGGTAGTAGCTGGAGATTGGAGGTGATGAATCTGTCTGGTGGACAAGAGAGAAATTCTATCTTGTAGCCTGAGGAGATTACTTCGCAAACCCACCTGTCGGAGACTAGAGCAGTCCACTGAGTCGCGAATTTGCGAAGACGTCCCCCCACCCGAGAGCTGGGTGGGGGCGGACCTTCATGTGGACGCAGATTTGTCCACAGGCTTGTTGGGTCTGCGGGACCAAGGACGCTTTTGTCCTTGGGCAGGCGCTTTATCGGCCTGGGGTCTTTTCCCTGTCGCCTTAAGAGGGCGAAAAAAACGCTTACGTGCAGTAAAGGAGGGCCCTTGCCCTTGGCGTGGTCCCCTACCCTTGCTAGTTTGGGGAAGCAAAGTGCTTTTACCTCCTGTAGCATCCTTGATGATGTCATCCAGAGAAGCCCCAAAAAGTCTGTCGCCCTTAAAAGGCAGATCCAATAGGGCTTTCTTGGAAGTCTGGTCCGCAGACCAGCCCTTTAGCCAGATCAGGCGGCGTATTGCTACTGCATAAACCGAAGCTCTTGACAGCAGGGGAATAGTATCCATGTCTGACTCGCAGACAAACTTAAGGCCCTGGACCAACTGGTCGGCCAAAGTTATCTCATTAGGAGGAGCATCTCGCTCCTTTAACCCCTGGAGTAGCAATTTTGCCCATTCAGTAAGTGTCTGAGACACTAGGGCCCCCGCCAATGCCGGGCGTACTGCTGAGCCTACCACTGAGTATAGGTAGCGAGCGAGTGCTTCAGCCTTCTTATCCACAGGGTCCTTGAAAACAGGAGCCCCTTCTACTGGAATAGTGGTGGCTCTATTAAGTCTGGACACCGAAGGGTCCACTATAGGGGGAGAGGTCCATATCTTCAGAAAACTCTCCTCAAAGGGGTACCGTACTGCAAACCTCTTTGGGGCTGTAAAGACCCTCAGTGGGTTCTCCCATTCCTTGTATAAGAGTTTGTCAAAATAAGACACACAAGGGAACACCTTAGCAGTGCGGGCAGGTTTACGAAACCCAAAGGGGACTGGAGTATCTGCTACTTCTTCAGTCCTTTCCAACTTTAGCGTATCCCGCACTGCAGTAATAAGGTCAGATACCAAAGCCGTCTCGCGTACTGACCTGGACTTGGAGTCCTCCTCACTGTCCGATCGGTCACGGTCTGCAGTCTCTGATGCATCAGAATCTGGGCCATGAGCCGTAGCTGGACCTGGTTCTGCATCAGAAATATCCCCAGAAGATTGCAGGGGACGGGGGCGTTTATTACCCCCTGTATTCCCGTGTGCTGCTTCCACCCTGGCAGCAAACGCCTCTAGGATTGCCGACATAGCGTCCATAGACACCTCAGGGACACCAGCTGCTAAATCTGGTGTTTCAGGGGAGAAGACATCTGGCTCAGATGCCATGCTGACCACACGCTGACACTCACAGGGCTCCAGGCAAGATATCAATAGGCCACCCTCCTGCGCTGCAGAGATGCTGGGTTACCCAAAGGACTCACCACCCTGGATAGGTACTGCTATGCTGCGCCTATGATGCTGTCCCCTTGCTGCTGTGTCAGTCTGCTTCTTTTATCAGCACTTCCTGTGTGAATTTTCGCGCCAGTGTAATGCACCCTAGAGGCCGGAGGCTCTCGCAAAATGGTTGCCAAAACCGTCTGTATGGAAGATAATGTGGGCTCTAAGAAAATGGCCGCCGACAGAAGATAGAGGTCAGGCAGCCATAGCCCACAAAAAAGATGGCCGCCGAACGGCAATATCTGCATACAGGGTGGACAAACATGGCCGCCGATCACCTGATAGGGGCCAGTGGGTGTGGCCGAACTACAGGAAGATGGCCGCCAGGCAGTTACAAGAGGCCAAACTTGGCATGGACCACCTCAAAATGGCCGCCGACAGCATGGAGACACAGAAACACAGGTAAGCAAAAATGACATTTCTTTTAAATGTTAGTTACAGCCAGCCCCGCTCCAGTGGGACCCCCTAGGTGACCCCCAGCACCCAGCAACCTTTAGCTAGAAGCCCAGGGAGGAGGGAAAGGCAGGGAGAGAGGGAAGAAAGGGGCCACAACCACTTACTTGATCTCTCCAGGAATGTCCAGCTAAATCACCCAGCCGAGGCAGGGGAGTTTTACTTACCTATCCTGCATGTATTCTGCTGGAAGACATTCCAAACAGATCATCGTCCGCGCACGGAAGGTGACTGTTGGCCAGGCATGCTGTGATTGGACCCAGAAGGGACGATCATATGTATGCCCTGGAGCATGACGCTCACCGGACAGGCTGCTGCGACTCGGCCGTAAGGTCAGCCGAAGCTGAGCGGTCCGATGCAAGCCTTGGAGCGTAAGCTCACCGGCCAGGCTGCTGCGACTCGGCCGTAAGGTCAGCCGAAGCTGAGCGGTCCGATGCAGGCCCTGGAGCGTAGGCTCACCGGCCACCCGTGGAGCGACGGGCATGTCGTGGAAAACCCAGCGCGTAGCTAGGGTCGGCACACGCTCGATGGCCGAAACTGGGGAGACTACAAGGATCGAGGATCCAGCCTGTCACCCAGTCGGCAGTTGATCGAAGATCGCAGGAAACAACAAATGTAGCAAAAAAATATATATATATCTTTTTTCCCCGGACCAATGAGCCCGAAGGGAGCCATGTCCTACTCCTTGCTAGACAGAAAAAAACTGATCTGCGATGTGCAGACTGAGAGGGTATACCCAGAGGGTCCGCCCCCTGGGCGGTACTGTAGAAGGTGTGATGCAACACTTTTTACAAGTTTTTCTGCCTAGTCACTCCTAATTAACGGATAATACCCACTTTGTCAATAGAGAAGCTGTGTCGGTCCATGGACGAAAGAGTAAAAACTGTCGTTTTTCCTGACTAGATTCTTGACAAGAATCTTGTCCCGGCCGAGTGTACACACGTACGATTCAAAAGAACCGCCGTTCTTTTGAATGGAACGAACACGGTGACGTCATCGACTACGACGAGCGTGCGCTCGTCACATTCGATGCCGCCATCTTGCTACACCCTACCTATGCCTAGGAAGCTACCGCGCATGCGTCAAAGTCATTTCGAGCATGTGCGGGTTTCCACGGTGACAGGTAAGCGTACACACTCTCGGGTTTCTCGTCGGGAAACAGACCGACGAGAAAAGAGAGAGCAGGTTATCTATTTTTCTCGTCGAGATCCTGGCCAGTTTTCTTGAAGAGAAACCTGAAAGACTCGTACACACGCACGGTTTTTTGACGAGAAAACCGGCCGTGTGAACTAGGCTTTACACAGAAAAGAAGTCCTACAACAGTCACACCCTCTCACCCTCACGTTCAGTCCTACAACAGTCTCACCCTCACGTTCAGTCCTACAACAGTCTCACCCTCACGTTCAGTCCTACAACAGTCTCACCCTCACGTTCAGTCCTACAACAGTCTCACCCTCACGTTCAGTCCTACAACAGTCTCACCCTCACGTTCAGTCCTACAACAGTCTCACCCTCACGTTCAGTCCTACAACAGTCTCACCCTCACGTTCAGTCCTACAACAGTCTCACCCTCACGTTCAGTCCTACAACAGTCTCACCCTCACGTTCAGTCCTACAACAGTCTCACCCTCACGTTCAGTCCTACCCTCACGTTCAGTCCTACAACAGTCTCACCCTCACGTTCAGTCCTACAACAGTCTCACCCTCACGTTCAGTCCTACAACAGTCTCACCCTCACGTTCAGTCCTACAACAGTCTCACCCTCACGTTCAGTCCTACAACAGTCTCACCCTCCCGTTCAGTCCTACAACAGTCTCACCCTCCCGTTCAGTCCTACAACAGTCTCACCCTCCCGTTCAGTCCTACAACAGTCACACCCTCCCGTTCAGTCCTACAACAGTCACACCCTCCCGTTCAGTCCTACAACAGTCACACCCTCCCGTTCAGTCCTACAACAGTCACACCCTCCCGTTCAGTCCTACAACAGTCACACCCTCCCGTTCAGTCCTACAACAGTCACACCCTCCCGTTCAGTCCTACAACAGTCACACCCTCCCGTTCAGTCCTACAACAGTCACCCCCCACGTTCAGTCCTACAACAGTCACCCCCCCACGTTCAGTCCTACAACAGTCACCCCCCCACGTTCAGTCCTACAACAGTCACCCCCCCACGTTCAGTCCTACAACAGTCTCACCCTCACGTTCAGTCCTACAACAGTCTCACCCTCACGTTCAGTCCTACAACAGTCTCACCCTCACGTTCAGTCCTACAACAGTCACCCCCCCACGTTCAGTCCTACAACAGTCACCCCCCCACGTTCAGTCCTACAACAGTCACCCCCCCACGTTCAGTCCTACAACAGTCACCCCCCCACGTTCAGTCCTACAACAGTCACCCCCCCACGTTCAGTCCTACAACAGTCTCACCCTCACGTTCAGTCCTACAACAGTCACCCCCCCACGTTCAGTCCTACAACAGTCTCACCCTCCCGTTCAGTCCTACAGCAGTCACACCCTCCCGTTCAGTCCTACAACAGTCACACCCTCCCGTTCAGTCCTACAACAGTCACACCCTCCCGTTCAGTCCTACAACAGTCACACCCTCCCGTTCAGTCCTACAACAGTCACACCCTCCCGTTCAGTCCTACAACAGTCACCCCCCCACGTTCAGTCCTACAACAGTCACCCCCCCACGTTCAGTCCTACAACAGTCACCCCCCCACGTTCAGTCCTACAACAGTCACCCCCCCACGTTCAGTCCTACAACAGTCACCCCCCCACGTTCAGTCCTACAACAGTCACCCCCCCACGTTCAGTCCTACAACAGTCACCCCCCCACGTTCAGTCCTACAACAGTCACCCCCCCACGTTCAGTCCTACAACAGTCACCCCCCCACGTTCAGTCCTACAACAGTCTCACCCTCACGTTCAGTCCTACAACAGTCTCACCCTCACGTTCAGTCCTACAACAGTCTCAATGGTGTAAAAAATATATTTTCTTGCATCTTTTCATGTGACAACACTGAAGAAATTACACTTTGCTACAATGTATAGTAGTGAGTGTACAGCTTGTATAACAGAGTAAATTTGCTGTCCCCTCAAAATAACTCACACAGCCATTAATGTCTAAACCGCTGGCAACAAAAGTCAGTACATCCCCAAGTAAAAATGTCCAAATTGGGCCCAATTAGCCATTTTCCGTCATGTGACTTGTTAGGTCTCAGGTGTGAATGGGGAGCAGGTGTGTTAAATTTGGTGTTATCGCGCTCTCTTACTGGTCACTGGAAGTTCAACATGGCACCTCATGGCAAAAAACTGAGGACCTGAATTGCTCTACACAAAGATGGCCTAGGCTACAAGAAGTTCCGAGTTAACAGACCAAAAGAAGTTGATTGGTTTAATACATCCACCCCCCAAAGAGAAAAAACACTGGAAAGTAACTTTACCTTATC
>JARGYO010005626.1:217463713-217468713 GCA_029206835.1 Rana muscosa | reverse complement strand
AGTCATTACTAATGGGTTATATAGTTACCGTCAGGTGCTGGCACTGGCAACTTCCAAAACCGGAAGTACCCTCCCCTATATAAGCCCCTCCCATCCGGGAGCACCTCAGTTTTTTGCCAGTTTCTAAGGTGTTGGCCAAGAAGAAACATGTGTTTTTCACTGAGCTTGCGTACAGGTTCTTTTGGGCCTCAGTAAGCTATTCCGGATCCGACCAAAAAAGCTTCATAGCTAAACGGTCGGTACCCGGGCCTTGCAGAGAAGAGCAAGGTTTTGCCTGTAATGCTTCTCTTAGGAGAGCTGGACCCTGGGATCCAGAGCTCTGGTCATACCCACGACCAAGATGTTTTCTGTGCAGGGTGCTATACAGGTCCAGGGGAGTGGAATCCTTGGGAACCCGGTCCCTGAAGGTTTGATTACAATGCCTGCCGTGATAGGTGAAGTTTGGGCTTTTGTGGACCAAACAAAGTCCTGCGGCGGGGAACAGGTAAGTGGGGGCCCCCAGGAACTTGGTTCTATTGGGGGACCCCCAAGCCTAATTTGTCTTTCTGTCTGTTACCTAACGGTATTCCCGCTAATATCTGTGCATGCCTGTAACTACTAAAAAAAATGTAATAATTTTTAATGGTGGTCAAGAAAAAAAAAAAAAAAAAAAAAGAATGTTTTTTTATATATGTTTAGTATATTAAACTGCGGTACCTGTGTTTGTCCACTAGAGGCCGCTGTGGAATGTTTTTCTTGTCATATGGACTAGTTTCTTCTCAGAGAGCAAAGTCCAGGCAGCTGGTGAGTTCTCCTACAGGAAACTGTTTCCTCTGCCATGTTGCAGTGTTCGTCTATCCACCGGCCTGCGGCAAAGGGGGCCCTGGCTCCTGTCCCTGGTTTCCATGTTTGAAAATTAGCGCCGAGGCGCACGTGGCCGCGCGCGTGCGCGTGCACGCGCCTCTATATATAGAGGTGGCCGGAAAAAGGGGCGGGGCCTGGGGGATGACGCTCTGTGCGCGCCGCAGCGCTTCTGCGCATGTGCGGGCGTCCCAGCAGGTTTTTAAAAAGCCACATTATTGCAGTAAGCTGGCTATGAAGTACAGAGACAGAGCTGGCAACATTTAAAGGCATACAGCAAGCGGTTGATACAGGCATCCCCTAGAAAGGCACATTAGTAGACACCAACTGTTTATTATAGCAGCATTTATGCTAGACTATTATCAGTAACTGGTGTATTTTCGGCTGGAATACCTCAGCTTTGTGGCTTAGGAATATGCCGTCTAAAAACTCCGGGACTAGAAATTCCAGGAGGAATAGGGGGTCTCCATCGGGCTCTGAGGATCTTGGGCATGCTTTGGCTGCACCAGTCTCCCCTGAAGAATCAGAGGTTAGTGACCGTAGGGCACCCCCAGGAGTACCTGGTACTGTGGCTGTCCCCAGTTCACCTGCTCCTGTGTATGTAACAGAGGAGGTTTTTTCCTCAGCTCTGGGAGGGCTGGAAGAGAGATTGTCAGCACTAATTGCTGCTTCCCTGTCACAGGAGAAAAGCGCTCGATCTCCGTCTCCTCCCTCAGAGTGCCTGTTAACAGAGCAACAGTCCCATACAGAGAACGACCTACCTGAGGGGGATCAGGATGAGGTTGATTCAGTTGTAGAGGAATCAACAGTGGAGGAGCCGTTCTCAGCATCACATGCTGAGAGGTTATGGGTGCAGTCCCTGACTAATATGGTCCGATCAGCATTTAAAATGCCACTTGCGGAGCCATCCTCCTCTTCTGTCTCCTCGTTGGGGTCGCTAAAAGCTCCCCAGACTGTTTGTTCTTTTCCGATCCATCCTTTACTGGAGGGGCTCATTTACCAGGATTGGGAGCATCCTGACAAAATATTTACTCCCCCCAAGAGATTTCCGGTGGTCTATCCTATGGAGGATAAGTTCGTCAGAAAATGGAAGGTCCCTACAGTGGACGCAGCCATCTCTTGTGTGAATAAATCACTGACATGTCCGGTGGAAAATGTCCAAATGTTCAAGGACCCAATAGATAAAAAATTGGAGTCCTTATTGAAATCTGCTTTTTCTACAGCAGGATTGGTGACACAACCAGCAGTGGCAGCTATAGGGGTCTGCCAAGCAGTGAAGGATCAGTTGAAACAGGTCTTAAGGGACGTGCCAGATCAGCAGGCTCTTGCTCTAGCTGATCTACCTAGAGCCTTATGCTTTGCGGTGGACGCTATAAAGGATTCAATCCATCAGGCCTCCCGCCTTACGCTGTCTGTAGTACATATGCGCAGGCTTCTATGGCTCAAAAACTGGTCTGCTGAAGCTCCCTGTAAAAAATTGCTGGTCAGCTTCCCATTCCATGGGGAGCGCTTATTCGGGGAAGACCTGGACAAGTATATCCAGAGAATTTCCAGCGGTAAAAGTACACTCTTGCCGGTCAAAAATAGAGTTAGAGGTCCCTCTTTTAAGAGGCCGGCTTCTCCAGTCCCTAGGACATCGGCTGTGAAACAGTTCCGACGGCCTCCCCGGTCAAATCCCGGAGGTAAAAATCAGGGACAGTTGCAGGGTAACAAGAAGCCCTGGAGCAGGAGAGGTACAAAACCTCCCCCAAAGTCAAATGCATGAAGGGTTGCCCCCACCCAATCGGGTGGGGGGAAGACTTCAGTTGTTCACAGAAACCTGGCGGGACACGATCCGAGACAGATGGGTGCTCTCCGCAGTAAATCTGGGATACAAATTGGAGTTAAAAAACTCCCCTCCTTCCCGCTTTATAAGGTCGAACGTGCCAAGGGATCCCCAGAAGAGAGGATCCCTCCTGTTGGCACTGGAACAATTATTGCTTCAAGCAGTAATTATAGAGGTCCCCCTGGAAGAATGGGGGTTCGGGTTTTACTCAAACCTCTTTACAGTTCCGAAGCCAAACGGGGACGTGAGGCCCATATTAAATCTAAAAGGGCTAAACAAATTCCTACATATCAGGACTTTCCGGATGGAGTCGATCCGATCGGTGGCCACTGCCCTACAAGGGGAGGAATGGTTAGCCTCGATCGACATCAAAGATGCTTATTTGCACATCCCCATCTTTCCAGCCCACCAAAAATTTCTACGCTTTGCGATAGAAGGGCGCCATTTTCAGTTCAGAGCCTTACCCTTCGGTCTGGCCACAGCACCAAGAGTGTTCACAAAAATTCTGGCCCCATTATTGGCCAATCTAAGAACACGAGGTGTAACGATAATGGCATATCTAGACGACTTGTTGCTGATAGACCACTCAGTGGAAAAACTAGAAGTGGTTGTTCACGAGACAATCAAGTATCTGGAATATCACGGTTGGATTATCAACCGAGACAAGTCAGCCCCAAAAACCAGTCAAAAGTCTGGAATACTTGGGGCTAAGGCTGGATTCAGACCAGAGAAAAATTTTCTTGCCTCGAGAAAAATGGTGGCATCATTCGAAGCAGTACCCTACGGTCAATTCCATTCAAGGAAGTTGCAAAGGGCCATACTGTCAGCCTGGAACAAAAAAGTTCAGGCTCTGGACGTACCAATGTCCTTGTCCCCTTCCGTTCGCAGAAGCCTCCGTTGGTGGTTGGTTCCCCGGAATCTGGAAAGAGGGAAATCCTTCAGTCCGATTTCTTGGAAGGTGGTCACTACAGATGCCAGCCTTTTAGGCTGGGGAGCAGTACTGGAGCAATGGTCTCTCCAGGGCAGATGGTCGGATGCGGAAAAGGCCCTGCCCATCAATCTCTTAGAGATACGAGCAGCCCGGTATGCCCTAGTAGCATGGACATCCAAACTCCAAGGGTCCCCTGTCAGAGTTCAGTCAGACAATGCCACAGCAGTGGCATATATCAATCGTCAGGGGGGCACCAGGAGTCGTGCAGCCCAAAGGGAAGTAAATTACATCCTGAGATGGGCAGAAAGATATGTCCCAGCCATATCTGCGGTATTCATTCCAGGGGTGGAGAATTGGAAGGCGGACTTTCTAAGTCGCCAACAATTATGCCCAGGGGAATGGTCCCTTCATCCCGAGGTTTTCCGGACAATATGTCAGCGGTGGGGAACACCGGATGTAGATCTGCTAGCATCCAGGTTCAACACGAAAGTGGACAGGTTTGTCTCTTGGACAAGGGATCCCCTAGCGTGCGGCTCGGATGCCCTAGTGTTCCCTTGGGATCAGTTCAAGCTGATATATGCATTCCCACCGCCACAATTGTTACCTCGATTACTCCGCAGAATCAGGGTAGAAAAGAAACCAGTGATTCTGGTGGCTCCAGCGTGGCCCCGAAGAGCATGGTACGCGGAGATTGTAAAAATGTCTGTGGGGAGTCCTTGGACCCTCCCACATCGTCCGGACCTGCTTTCGCAGGGACCGATATACCACCCTTCCTTACCAGCCCTAGGTTTGACGGCCTGGCTATTGAAGCCCACATTCTAAAAAGGAGAGGGCTCTCTAATGCTGTGGTGTCTACCATGATCAATGCCAGGAAACCGGTATCCAGGCAGATCTACTATAGAATCTGGAAGGCGTACATCGCCTGGTGTGAGGCCAGGAAATGGCATCCACGTAAATATGTAATAGGTAGAATTCTGGACTTCCTACAATGGGCTGTAGATAGGAAGCTTGCCTTGAGTACTATCAAAGGTCAGATTTCGGCCTTGTCAATATTTTTTCAAAGGCCCTTGGCTTCGCATTCACTAGTCAAAGCCTTTATACAAGGAGTGATGCGTATTAGTCCTCCGGTTAATATTCCCATATGTCCATGGGATCTAAACTTGGTTCTGTCGGTTCTACAGAAACAACCATTTGAACCATTACAGCATATTTCCTTAGTGCTTCTCACCAGGAAATTGATTTTTCTAGTAGCCATTTGTTCGGCTAAAAGAGTATCGGAATTAGCAGCTATGTCCTGTAAGGAGCCATATCTGGTTATCCATAAGGACAGAGTAGTGTTACGTCCTCATCCAGCCTTTCTTCCTAAGGTGGTATCGAGTTTTCATTTGAACCAAGATGTGGTTC
>JARGYO010005626.1:217423907-217463613 GCA_029206835.1 Rana muscosa | reverse complement strand
AGTGGCAATCCACATAGTGCCTCGTCGGTGCCCATTAGTGCACATCAGTGAAGGAGACAAATTGCTGATTTACACATTCTTTATAACCAAAACAAACTTTTTTTTTTTTTTTTTTCATTTGGGCAAAAAAATAAAAATCCCAGTGGTGATTAAATGCCACCTAAAAGTCTGTCTCAAAATGTCCTATGGGAGTAGGTACAGTGTTGCATGCCTGCTTGTTATTCAAGTGTGATGGCGCTGAAAAGTGGCCTGGGCAGGAAGGTGGTGAAAGTGTCCTGTAAGCGAGTGGATAAAGGTCCGATGTTGGTTGATACCAGCTGACCAATTGTTTGCAAAACGTCTAAATGTGGCAGTGTCCCACGAAAGGGAAAAATCCGTTGCAGCAAAAGTGAGAGGCCTTGTCAGGAAAAGCTTACATGACCCTTCCCGGAGCTCCAACCTCAAGACTTAACCCTCCTCTGAGCCTTTCAATAGCCGATTAACCCTCCTCATCTGAGGGTAGAGTTCAATGGGTCTGCTGAGAAGACTTCTGACCCTTCACCCTCCTCTGCTGCTCTTTTCTGTTTTAATTACGGAAACTAAGCCTAAGAGCCCATTCACACTGGGGCGTCTTTGGAACCGACTCCAAATCGTCCCAGGTCGCCCCTAGTCGCCTCAGGTCGCGGTGGCTGAGGAAATCAATGTAAGTTAATGGAGCCGTCCTTATGCACACTACTGAAGACGCTCCGACTTCAAAAAAGGTCCCTGTACTACTTCAATCCGACTCCTAGGCGACCTGTAACCATTCATTTCAATGGGAGTCGCCTCTCACTGTCTTAATAGGAGCAACTCTCCAGGAAGAAAACATACATTTCTCCTGCAAACCTCTCCCTCC
Organism: Rana muscosa; assembly: GCA_029206835.1. NCBI lineage: Eukaryota > Metazoa > Chordata > Amphibia > Anura > Ranidae > Rana > Rana muscosa. Next base: position 217,462,739 of record JARGYO010005626.1, on the reverse strand, counting down.
CCCCTCCCTCCCACAGAGCTGATTCTTGTTTGGCCACTGGAATGTCTCCTGTCCTGCAGGCAACTTGGAGTTGCCTTGTAAGTAGCTCCAGGTCGTGCCGTGATTCATACTCAAGTCGTGTCTGAGTTGCCTCATAAAATCGCGCTGGAACTCGTGTTGCCCCTGGCCATTCACACAGGGGCAACAAGACTTCCAGCGTGACTTTGGGAGGCAACTTGGACACGACTTGAGCATGAATCACTGCGCGACTCCAGGCAACTTACAAGGCAACTTCAAGTTGCCTCCAGGACAGGCTATACTTTTCCAGTGGCCAATCAAACAAAATCAGCTCTGTGGGAGGGGTTAGCTTGGAAAACTATTTTACTTCCTGAAAAGTTGCTTCAGTTAAAACAGGGGATCCGACTTGGAGGCGACTTTCATTGAAATCTATGGGTACAAGTTGCCTACAAGTCGGATTGAAGTAGTACAGGAACCTTTTTTGAAGTCGGAGCGACTTCAGTAGTGTACATTAAGACGGCTCTCATTCACTTTGATTTTCTCATGCCGCGCGACTTGAGGGAAGGCGACTTGAGGGAAGGCGACTTGAGGGAAGGCGACTTGAGGGAAGGCGACTTGAGGGAAGGCGACTTGAGGGAAGGCGACTTGAGGGAAGGCGACTTGAGGGAAGGCGACTTGAGGGAAGGCGACTTGAGGGAAGGCGACTTGAGGGAAGGCGACTTGAGGGAAGGCGACTTGAGGGAAGGCGACTTGAGGGTCGCATCCAAAGTCACCCCTCCTGTGAATGGGCTTTTAGGCTCCATGTACACCGGGATGTTTTTCCAACCTCTCCTGAACGATTTAACTTGACAGATAGTAACCCACGTTTAAAACGTCTGTTTTGCCGCGTTTGCATGCCGTGTTTGCGCTTAGAAGCGTTTAAAAAAAATAACCGCCTATAAACGCTGCTAAACGGGGGTTACCGCATTTAGAAGTGCTTGGCGTCTGAAACGTTAAACTTCGGCGTCTGAACTCATTTTTTTTTTTTTTGCCTTCAAAAAAAGGCATATTAACGCACCAGCCTAAAAACGACAGTAAACGAACCTGTGTACAAGGACACATAAGATAACATTGAATGAGTTCAGGGGCAGTTGAAAAACTGCCTCTGAACGTCCGTTTTACAGCGTCCCGTGTACATATGGGGCCTAATCTGTTTTAATAAGTCTCACTAAAGTCGGCCATACACGGTTCGAATATAGAAAGAATTTTCTTTCGAAAATCGTGTTCAAGAAGGATTTTCGTACCAACTTCGCACCGTTAGTGGGCTGCAGCAACAGCCAATTTTCGTGCGGCAATCTAAATTTGAGGAATCGGGACATGTTGGAAATTTTTTGAAAAGCGAAACGATTTTTCTAATCGATGGGAGAATCGTGCGAGAAATGTAATAGAAAAAAAAAATGCAGATTCCCGGCCGCAAAAATTATTTTCTGTAGCGACCTAAAGGCTTGGTCGACCGAATTTCGAAAATCAATGGTGGCGTCATCGGATCACAAAAAAAAAACCCGAACTTTCTGATTTTGAAAATAAAATTTAGTTCGAAATTTGACCGTGTATGGCCTGCTTAAGTCTGGATTCTGTTGACTTTCTGGAATCTGTGTATCTACATTTTTAGATTTGTGAGTCCTGTCAATGATTGACAACCGAAAGAAATTGGTCATTAACCTGGGGCAATACAAGAGTATAATATATGTTGAAAGCAAAGGTTATAATCCATAACAACCGCATTTCAAAGTAACCAGCGGGTAGGTGTGGACAGACGAGGCCATTACCGGGTCTCGAGTTAATCTGTAAAATTCGAAACTTGGCCCGCCCCCTCTTGCCACCCTGTTTGTCCCTTTTTTTCACTACTAGCTGACTGAAATACGCTATATTGTCAAAAGTATTGGGACGTCTGCCTTTTACACGCACATGAATTTTAATGACATCCCAACCTTATGGCCCATACACACGATCCGAATATCGTACAAAAAATGTCATCCGAGGAAGAATCGTACGATAATCGGATCGTTAGTACAGGGCTTTCGAGAGCCGATCATGACAGTTCATCCGATTTTTTTTATTATTTTATCGGACAAGCGCGAAAATTTTCCTCGTACGATACCAGATCGTACGATTTTTCCTTTAGTCAGTACAGTTGTCTGAAAATACAATATAAATACATTACAACACATGACATCGCTTACGATTTTTTTTTTTTTTTTTTTTTCTGTCGTACGAGAATTTTCGTTACTTTGATAACCTATTTAATTTCTACTTGCGAAAAAAGTCCTATGATCTGTCGTACGATATTCGGATCATTTGTACGGAGCATTAGTCCCGTAGGGTTCAATATTGAGTTGACCCACCCTTTGCAGCTATAACACCTTGAACTCTTCTGGGAAGGCCGTCCACGAGGTTTAGGAGGGTGTCTATGGGAATGTTTGACCATTCGTCCAGAAGCGCATTTGTGAGGTCAGACACTGATGTTGGACAAGTAGGCCTGGATCAGTCTCCACTATAATTCATCCCAAAGGTGTTCTATCTGGTTGAGGTCAGGACTCTGTGCAGGCCAGTCAAATTCCTCCACCCCCAAACTCTCTCGTCCACATCTTTATGGACCTTCTTTTGTGCATTGGTTCAAAACATTTGGTGGAGGGGGTGTTAAGGTGTGGGGGTTGTTTTTCAGGGGTTGGGCTTGGCTCCTTGGTTCCAGTGGGGGGAACTCTTAAGGCGTCAGCATACCAAGACCTTTTTTGGACAATTTGATGCTCCCAACTTTGTGGGAGGAGTTTGGGGGACGGCCCCTTCCTGTTCCAACATGACTGCTTACCAGTGCACAAAGCAAGGTCCATAAAGACATGGATGAGCGAGTTCGGGGTGGAGGAACTTGACTGGCCTGCACAGAGTCCTGACCTCAACCCAATAAAACACCTTTGGGATGAATTAGAGCGGAGACTGCAAGCCAGGCCTTCTCCTCCAAGATCAGGGCCTGACCTCACAATCGCTCTTCTGGAAGAATGGTCAAACATTCCCATAGACACACTCCTAAACCTTGTGGACGGCCTTCCCAGAAGAGTTGAAGCTGTTATAGCTGCAAAGGGCGGGGCCAACTCAATATTGAACCCTACGGACTAAGACACCATTAAAGTTCATGTGTGTGCAAAGTAGGGCTGCAACTAACGATTATTTTCATAATCGATTAGTTGGCCGATTATTGTTTCGATTAATCGGTTAACAACCTTAAAAAAAAAAGGGGGATTTTGCAGTGATTTGCATTTTTAACATTTTTTTTTTTGGGCAGATTAAAAAACACAAATTGCCGCAAAAAATGCATTACATGTTTTCTGCAGCCTCTCCATTGAAGTCTATTGAACCCAAAAAACGAAATAGCACCGTTTTTGCATTAAAAAATGTCCTTGCCCTTTCCAAATATGCAGCAGCTGAAAAAATCCTGGATGTGACCGTGTCCCGTAGGAAACCATGTAAATGAACTGTAGTGTGTTTCTGCAAAAAGCACCAAAAAACAGAGGTGTGACCCGGGCCTGAGATGTTGCGTAACATAATGGGGTTTAAAAAAACAAAAATTAGTACAAAGAGCAAATAATCGCTACTGAAAGGGGATCATTTTTTACTGTGGGACAGTGAAAGTAATATTTACAGTAGCAATTTGCTCTTTTTGTACTATAAAGGGCTAATTTTAGTATTTTTTTTTAACCCCATGAAGGTTTTGGCCGATTAATCGATTATGAAAATAGTAATCGATTATGACATTAATCGCAGGCGTCCCAATACTTTTGGTAATATAGTGTATGTATGTTTAACATCTGTCAGCAAGTGGTTATGAGATCATGGCTGCAGCCGTGTGTGTGTGTGTGTGTGTGTGTGTGTGTGTGTGTGTGTGTGTGTGTGGCAACCACTGCCCAAGGTGGTTCCTGTGCTCTTCTGTTCCGGAGACCACGGTAAGCGGCTGGGGCCCCCGCTTCACACAGAGTAGACGAGTTCCCAGATCACCTCCTCTGACGAATCGGCTCAGAAGCGACGCGGATTTTATCCTTTTGGTTTCAGAGCCATCATTCCCAGGCTGGAAAGTTTGAGATTTGCAAATTTAGTGTCCTGTAATTCTGAATCGTTTGTCTTGGTGTGTGGTCATCACTTGGTCACCCCGGTGTATGCAAATATTTTTTATGGGGCTGTGAAAATTAACTATTAATTTCTCGATGAATCGATTAATTGTTTTGATCGATCAAAATTATTTTGACCGATCAAAATTCTTTGGGCTTGCCGTGTCCATCTGAAGGGCTCCTTTGCTGTGCCTTCATATCTGCAGGCCGGCGGGACCTTACTATCTGCCACACGCAAGGGCTGTTACACTTCCCTCTATCACACTGGGATTCTACAGCCATCAACTGGGAGTTGTGATAGTTCCCTTCACAGGACATCTACATGCCGACGGACTGATGTTAGCCCCTCATCTGCATTCAGCAGTGGTATCCTTGTACACATTTTTTTACCAGTATCATACTCGGCTACATGTTTCTATGACTGCTTTTGCTACCGTTTGGTATTACTTGCACCATTTTTACAGTTTATGTAGCTACATCGATTTTATCTCCAGTGCAATATTTATTTTGTTACCTACTTGAAGACTATAAAAGTTTTAATGCTATTCCCATCGAGCGCTGCCTTTGTGTGTTTTTTGTATCCTGCTATCCATTTTTCCAGTGGTTGGGAGCTGCACTGGGAATCGGCCTGCAAGGAGATCAGCTAAAAGTAGTTGGATCTGTATGTGCATTATAAATAATCGAAATTAGTCGATAAATCGATTAATCGAACACGAAAATTTTAATCAGTAACACCCCTAATTTATTTTATTTTTTTCATTCAGATGGCTGAAAAAAAACAGACAATTCTGCAGCCTATTTGGCTTGATGCGCTGATCAAACGGAAATTTTTCCAACAAACCCATTCATGAAAAATCAATTTAATAGTGCACAGGATGGATTTGATTTAAATCAAGTCGCTTTAAATCCCGATTTTAAATCATTCGGTTTTAAAGAACTGTCACCTCCTGAGCCCGCTGTTGGCTCCTACCCTCTGAGCCCGCTGTTGGCTCCTACCCTCTGAGCCCGCTGTTGGCTCCTACCCTCTGAGCCCGCTGTTGGCTCCTACCCTCTGAGCCCGCTGTTGGCTCCTACCCTCTGAGCCCGCTGTTGGCTCCTACCCTCTGAGCCCGCTGTTGGCTCCGAGGTAGGAGCCAACAGCGGGTCATTAACTTTAATGGGAGGGCTGGTGATGCTGCAGTGACACAATAAGGAGAGGGACATGGCGGCAGCAGGTGATTGGATGCCAGCTAATCGCTCATCCATGATGGATCTGAAATGACAGGTGCTCTTTACATGCAAGGACTTTTTCTTTCTGGTAGTTAATGTTTAATATTTACAAACAAAATTAAGGTTTTCCTATTAGAATGATGAGCTGTCAGGTTAGTAAAACAGCGATATCAGAACTGAATCAATCATACAGTTTGCAGTGTACATAGATTTGCAAAACAATGGGATAAAGGAATATTCCTGAACTTTTATCTCATGGTTACTGTAACGTTGTGTGAATGCATCAGTGCAGTGCATGTCATATCCGCTTTCAGAGCTTACCAAAAATGTAAATATTGCAGAATATAGAGCCTCATGCTACATAACTAAGCTCCTTTTTCATGCTGAATAAACTAAATTATTAATGTATCTTAAATAGAAAACGATCTGTAGCTAGATTTTTACTCCAAAAGCATTTTATTAAAATTTGATAATCAAAACTATTTTTATTTTATTTTTTCTACCTGATAGTGCAGTCCTCCGTAGACACAATGCATGCTTTAAAAAAAAAAAGAGAAGGGAGGTTGTTTGACTAAATATATGTTTATGATCCTTACGGCTGAATGAAGTTGACTTGACCTCTTAGTTCTTTGGCTTCAAAGTCCACCTGACTGAGAAATGTTCTCATGTTGTAGTACCTGCAGGTATTGTCACCTGGCGATCACATGGGTTGGAGTCTCTTGTTTCTGACGATTTGAGTTCCTGTTATTCCGGCTGCTTCCTACCATCTTTGTAGACATGCACTTGACTGAGGAGATCATGTTTTTGGCTGATCGAGTCGGCCATCTGTTTTTTGTTTTTTTTTATCTTGCGTATCCTTTTGGTTGTGTGGCTGCCCTTGGGTGGTTTTTGGTTTGGTTTACCAAAATAGTCGAACATGGAGAGCAGGGTTTCATTTTCTAAGGCAAAAAATAAACTGTAAATTTTTGGCAGACTTTGCTTACGCCCCGAGTCTCAGTGATGTAAAATATATATCTATCTATCTGCAACGAACGATTATTTTCATAATGGATTAGTTGGCCGATTTATTGTTTCGATTAATCGGTTAACAACCTTAAAACAAAAAAGTGATTTTGCGGTGATTTGCATTTTTACATTTTTTTTTTTTTTGCCAATTTGTTGGGCAGATTAAACACAAATTGCAGCAAAAACGCATTACATGCTTTTATGCAGCTTCTCCATTGAAGTATATTAAACCCAAAAAAACTAATTAGCACCGTTTTGCATTAAAAAAAGTCCTTGCCCTTTCCAGATACGCAGCAGCTGTAAAAAGCTTAGATGTGAACGTGTCCCATAGGAAACCATGTAACTGGACTGTAGTGTGTTTCTGCAAAAAGCACCAAAAAACAGAGGTGTGACCCGGGCCTGAGATGTTGAGTAACATAATGGGTTTGAAAAAACGAAAATTAGTACAAAAAGAGCAAATCGCTACTGTAAGGGGTTAATTTTTTACTGTGGGATAGTGAAAGTAATATTTACAGTAGTGATTTGCTCTTTGTACTATAAAGGGCTAATTTTAGTTAACCCCATTATGTTACTGACCGATTAATTGATTATGAAAATACTAATCAATTAATCGATTATGACATTAATCGATTTAGTTGTTTTTTTTTTAAAATATATATATATATATATATATATATATATGTATGTATATATATTGTGACAGCAGGAAGGTAAAGTCACCTGGTTGCATCCAGGGGGGTAGATATATTTCGCCCAGATTCAGGCTTTACGCCGACTTATACAACTAGGTGGAGAGTTGTATAAGGCTAGTGGGCTCATGGATGACTCATACCTCTAGGGAGAGGGCTGGGCGTCGTACAGACAGGGAGTTGATGAGGCCAGCTGAAGCTTGTCAGCTCATTTAGGCCTCTATAAGAACTCCCAGATTCATTAGGTGTTAGCTCATGCCTGGAACCAGACCTGTGTGGACTGTCTAGGGAGAGTGAACCCCTGTGCGGTGAGACAAAGCCTGTGTGGCTATTTGCTTGGACATTTAAAACCAGGGACTTAGGGACTAGGACAGCACTAGGCTGATCCCAGTTGTTAGTTAGGAAACCTGTATGTTTAGTCAGAGGTCAAGTTGACCAGGATTTATTTTGTTTGTTTCTTTTGCTTTGCTGTGTTTTGTCACTGTAAATAGAAAATAAACCGCACCTTTTTGATTTTGAAACCCACAACCTCCGTTTGCTGGGCCTGTTTTTGTGTGGGGAGCCCATCTCGGGGGTCACACACACCCGCTGCCGAGCTAACCCCCTCACATATATATATATATATATATATATATATATATATATATATATATATATATATATATATATATATATATATATATATATATATATATATATATATATATATACACAGTGCCTTGCGAAAGTATTCGGCCCCCTTGAACTTTTCATCCTTTTGCCACATTTCAGGCTTCAAACATAAAGATATAACATTTTAAATTTTTGTGAAGAATCACCAACAAGTGGGACACAATTGTGAAGTGGAACGAAATCTATTGGATATTTTAAACTTTTTTTAGCAAATTAAAAACTGAAAAGTGGTGCGTGCAAAATTATTCGGCCCCTTTACTTTCAGTGCAGCAAACTCACTCCAGAAGTTCAGCGAGGATCTCTTAATGATCCAATGTTGTCCTAAATGACTGATGGTGATAAATAGAATCCACCTGTGTGTAATCAAGTCTCTGTATAAATGCACCTGCTCTGTGATAGTCTCAGGGTTCTGTTGAAAGCGCAGAGAGCATCATGAAGACCAAGGAACACACCAGGCAGGTCCGTAATACTGTTGTTGAGAAGTTTAAAGCCGTATTTGGATACAAAAAGATTTCCCAAGCTTTAAACATCCCAAGGAGCACTGTGCAAGCGATCATTTTGAAATGGAAGGAGTATCAGACTACTGAAAATCTACCAAGACCTGGCTGTCCCTCTAAACTTTCAGCTCAGATAAGGAGAAGACTGATCAGAGATGCAGCCAAGAGGCCCATGATCACTCTGGATGAACTGCAGAGAACTACAGCTGAGGTGGGAGAGTCTGTCCACAGGACAACAATCAGTCGTACACTGCACAAATCTGGCCTTTATGGAAGAGTGGCAAGAAGAAAGCCATTTCTCAAAGATATCCATAAAAAGTCTCGTCTAAAGTTTGCCACATGCCACCTGGGAGACACACCAAACATGTGGAAGAAGGTGCTCTGGTCCGATGAAACCAAAATCGAACTTTTTGGCCACAATGCAAAACGATATGTTTGGCGTAAAAGCAACACAGCTCATCACCCTCAACACACCATCCCCACTGTCAAACATTGTCATGGATATGCATTAATGTCTGTCTGCCATCTTACCTTCCTCCTCATGTGTTCATCTAGAGACCAGACCTCCTTCACCTGGCTTCCTTTATAATCTCCTCCCAGCCTGACTCCACCCCAGGCCCTATCACTGAACACTATATTAACCTGTGCACTGCAAGCCTGCTTGGCTGATCAACGTGTTTGTTAGGCATTGTGTGTTTGGGTTCCTGCCTGCCGTGTGCTACGTCTGTCTCTCTGTTACGTTATTGGCTTGTCCCCGACCATCCCTGTCTGCTCGTGACCCTTGACCTTCGGCTCGTTCTTCGTTATCCTTGTCTGCTTGTGGCCCCTGACCTTCGGCTTGTTATTCGGTTCTCTCTATCGTGTGCTGCTGCTTCCCCTTATCCTACGGGGCGTGAGCTAGGAAACTCCAGGGGCCGCGACCTGGTCCCAGCCTGCAGCGTAACATCCTCACCACTAGAGGCCCTGGAGAAGACCAGCTGGGTCTTAGACTCCGCGCCCTGGGGAATCTTGGCTCTCGCTTCCGTTGGGATCCCGGTTGTGCTCCTCTGGTCCCGCTTTCCACAACCACCCAGTTTCCTATCCACAGAAGCCAGCCATAGGGTTCACTACCTCGCGGTGCACTCCTGTCCCCCTACGGTGTGCATCTGTCACCTGGCCACAGGTGACCCTGACAGTTTGATCAGCCATGAACCCGGCTGACATCCCGCTACCCGCGGATGATCCATTGCAGGGCATAGTTTGCAGACTTGAAACCCAGGAATCGAATCAGACTCAGGTGATGCGATTCCTCCAGGATCTGGCTTCTCGCTTCGAGCAGCTTCAGGCCTCCTTGGGAACCCTGAATCCGCAACCTCAAATACAATCAGCGGCTGCACCTATTGCACCAGTCGCAGCCACACACTCACTACAACTGCCAGCTCCGTCCCGTTTCTCTGGGGACTCCAAGGCTTGCAGGGGGTTCCTTAGCCAATGCACGATTCATTTTGAGCTCCAGCCCCAAAACTTCCTGTCTGATCGGGCTAAGGTAGCCTATATCATTTCCCTCCTCTCTGGTGAAGCTTTAGCCTGGGCAGCCCCTCTGTGGGAACTGAATGATCCAGTGGTTTCTAGCCTGTCTGGCTTCTTGAAACTTTTTCGGAATATCTTCGAAGAACCGGCTCGTGTCTCTTCAGCGGCCAGCGCCCTTTTACGTCTCCGCCAAGAGTCTGCTTCTGTGGGACAGTATGCGCTTCATTTCCGCATACTGTCGGCTGAGTTGAGCTGGAACAATGAGGCCTTAGTCGCAACCTTTTTGCATGGCCTGTCTGATAGAGTGAAGGATGAATTAGCAGGAAGAACCATCCCCACTGATCTGGCCGGCGTTATCTCCTTGTGTAACCAGATCGATATTCGCTTTCAGGACAGGACCTTAGAAAAGCAACGCCAGCACTCCTTGGTTCTTAGTCAGCCTGAGCTCCCCTCTCTTCGACCCGTAGAGCATCTCCTACCAGCTGAGGAACCCATGCAGCTGGGTCGGACCAGGCTATCCCCCGAGGAACGTGCTAGGCGCAGAACTCTTGGTCTGTGTCTTTACTGTGGGGGCAAAGGTCATTTTCGTGACACTTGCTCTCTTTGTCCAGAAAAACGTTCGGGTCCACTTCATCTGGAAAGTGGAGTATTGGACCCAGAAATATCACCTTCCCCTTCTCGTCTTCTGCTTTCTGTGTTCCTTCATGTTGGTGCTTCTTCTCATTCGGTCTCAGCATATCTGGATTCCGGAGCCGCTGGTAATTTCATGGACTGGGAAATCGCATCGTCCATGAGACTTACTCTTTTGCCCCTCACCACGCCATTGGTGGTCTTGGCGATTGATGGTACTGTTCTCCCAGGGGGACCTATCCGCTTCCAGACCCTCCCTGTTAAGATGTCGGTAGGGACACTCCACCAGGAGTGGATATCCTTCCTTATCTTACCCAAGGCCTCAACGCCTATAATTTTGGGTCTCCCATGGTTACAGCTCCATTCTCCTCATGTGGACTGGACTACTGGACAGATCCTGGCTTGGGGTCCCTCCTGTTCCTCCTCCTGTCTACCCAAGGTTGCCCCCTGTGAATCTGAGCCGGTCATTCATTCCAGGTTGCATAACCATTTACATTTCTCTGTCCCTAACCACCCTTGGACGCACAGCCAGGCTAGCTTGTCTACAAGTCCTGCAGTCGCTACGTCTTGCGATGCGATTCAGGTAGTCGCTACACCTGACTCAGCTATTCACTCTGCCTCTGTACTAGTTATGCCAGTCCAGCCCATGCCCAGTGAGCCTCTTACTTTTTCTTGTTCGGGACATTCTGCTTGTCCTTCAGCTATTCAGCTTGACTCCGGCGACATGTCACCTTCTAACCAACCTGACTTCAGGGTTCCACTGACATCTGCCCAGTCTGATGGTCCTGTGCAAGATGACCAGTTCCCCTTTAAGGGTCTAGGGGACCCTCCTCAGATTCCTGTTGATCCTCTCATGCCCTTGCTTATTCCTAGAGAGCCTTTGGTCCTCAATAGATCTTCTTGTCATCTCCCTACCTCGTTTTCGGTCTCTGAGGATAATTTTAAGTACGAGGTTAGACAAGTTCTGGATTCTCGGCTCTGCAGAGGCATTCTTCAGTACCTTGTGCATTGGAGAGGTTTTGGTCCTGAGGAGGCGTCTTGGATCGCTGCATCTGATGTCGCTGCACCTCATCTGTTGAGAAGGTTTCATCAGAGATTTCCCTTTAAGCCTGGGTCCAGGCGGGGGAGGGCCCATAAGAGGGAGGGTACTGTCATGGATATGCATTAATGTCTGTCTGCCATCTTACCTTCCTCCTCATGTGTTCATCTAGAGACCAGACCTCCTTCACCTGGCTTCCTTTATAATCTCCTCCCAGCCTGACTCCACCCCAGGCCCTATCACTGAACACTATATTAACCTGTGCACTGCAAGCCTGCTTGGCTGATCAACGTGTTTGTTAGGCATTGTGTGTTTGGGTTCCTGCCTGCCGTGTGCTACGTCTGTCTCTCTGTTACGTTATTGGCTTGTCCCCGACCATCCCTGTCTGCTCGTGACCCTTGACCTTCGGCTCGTTCTTCGTTATCCTTGTCTGCTTGTGGCCCCTGACCTTCGGCTTGTTATTCGGTTCTCTCTATCGTGTGCTGCTGCTTCCCCTTATCCTACGGGGCGTGAGCTAGGAAACTCCAGGGGCCGCGACCTGGTCCCAGCCTGCAGCGTAACATCCTCACCACTAGAGGCCCTGGAGAAGACCAGCTGGGTCTTAGACTCCGCGCCCTGGGGAATCTTGGATCTCGCTTCCGTTGGGATCCCGGTTGTGCTCCTCTGGTCCCGCTTTCCACAACCACCCAGTTTCCTATCCACAGAAGCCAGCCATAGGGTTCACTACCTCGCGGTGCACTCCTGTCCCCCTACGGTGTGCATCTGTCACCTGGCCACAGGTGACCCTGACAAACATGGTGGTGGCAGCATCATGGTTTGGGCCTGCTTTTCTTCAGCAGGGACAGGGAAGAAGGTTAAAATTGAGGGGAAGATGGATGCAGCCAAATACAGGACCATTCTGGATGAAAACCTGTTGGAGTCTGCAAAAGACCTGAGACTGGGACGGAGATTTATCTTCCAACAAGACAATGATCCCAAACATACAGCAAAATCTACAAAGGAATGGTTCACAAATAAAGTAACCAGGTGTTAGAATGGCCAAGTCAAAGTCCAGACCTGAATCCAATCGAGAATCTGTGGAAAGAGCTGAAAACTGCTGTTCACAAACGCTCTCCATCCAACCTCACTGAGCTCGAGCTGTTCTGCAAGGAAGAATGGGCAAGAATTTCAGTCTCTCGGTGTGCAAAACTGATAGAGACATACCCCAAGCGACTTGCAGCTGTAATCGCAGCAAAAGGTGGCTCTACAAAGTATTAACGCAAGGGGGCCGAATAATTTTGCTCGCCCCACTTTTCATTTTTTTCTTAATTAAAAAAAGTTTAAAAAAAACAATAGATTTCGTTCCACTTCACAATTGTGTCCCACTTGTTGGTGATTCTTCACAAAAAATTAAAATTTTATATCTTTATGTTTGAAGCCTGAAATGTGGCAAAAGGATGAAAAGTTCAAGGGGGCCGAATACTTTTGCAAGGCACTGTATATATATATATATATATAGGGCTGGGAAAAAAATCGATTTTAATCTTGAATCGAGTTTTGAGCTCAAATCGATTTTTTTTTTTACTTCAAAGTTTCTGTAGCAGGACTGCAGGGGGCGTATCCGGAATGGCACTGGGTGGCGTTACCCCAATTACATCTACTCGCCGTCTGCCTACCTGATCAGCGTGTCATGCAGACAGACGGCGGCCATTGCAGTGTTCAAAAGCCGCGCCTCCCGAGTCCTCGTCTGTGATAGGCGGAACACTTAATTTCACAGCAGGCAGTGTTCAGCCTATCACGGACATCCTCTCATCCTCGTCTGTGTTATGAGGATGACCATGATAGGCGGAACACTGAATGCTGGGAAATTGAGTGTTCCGCCTATCAGACGAGGAGGAGGCGCGGCTTTTGAATACTGGAATGGCCACCGGTGTAGCAGTAAAATCCGTATCCCATGAAAATCTGCATCAGGTACGGGCACAGTGAAGCACGGGCACAGTGAGACACGGGTACAGTGAGGCATGGACACAGTTCAATTCAACTAAGAGTAACCAAGATTTTTTTGTTTTATTAGCTAAATCCAAATACAGTATTAATAATTTGGATGTTTAACAATCTTTGTTGCACACTGACTTTGCAGTTAGAGAAAGGTTTGCCTTTGCAATTTTGTTTGTTGGTGCACTTTAATATAATAATTAAAAAAAAATCGAATCGTAAATCGAGTTTTTTATAAAAAAATATATATATATATTTAGAGGTTGCGCACTTTGATCTGTTTTGTAAAAGTAGGCAAAAAAGATTTTTCAATGTTTAGTTACTTTTATTGGGAAAACCTAGAAATCACAAACTTAAAGCGGAAGTTCCGCTTTAAGCACTCCTCACCCTCTTACATGCCACATTTGGCATGTAATTTTTTTTTTGGGGGGTGGGGCAGCTTCGGTAGGAGTGGGACTTCCTGTCCCACTTCCTCCTTCCGCCCAGAGACTGCCTCGGCGACTCCTCCTCCTGTCGCCTTAGGCGGCCCTTTCCTCTAGACGATCTCCTGGGACACGGGAGCTCGCCTGTCCACTCTGGAAGCAGTGCCGCTCGTGCATGCCCGGCCGTGAAGCCAAAAGCCATCACGGCCGGGTACCCACAGAGTGAATGGAGGCGCCGGCGGAAAGGGGGGGAGAGGAGCGACGCTGGACCGTGGAGCAGGCAAGTGTCTTTGTTAAAAGTCAGCAGCTACACTTTTTTTGTAGCTGCTGGCTTTTAATAAAACTAAAGTCTGGAACTCCCCTTTAAAATACTATTAAAACTTATACACTAAGATTAATAGGTAATATGTTGGGCAAAACGTGTTATATTAATCAACTTTGAACGATGCAATCCCTTGTTTTGTTCGCTTGGTGACGGCTTTTCTCTGATGCTCGACTACCCTCAACAAGAATCATTGACAACCTTAAGAGTGTTCACATGGCTTCTTAGAGAATCACTGCAGTATTCTGTCACGTCGTGGATCCCAAACAATTCAAAGAACGTCTTTGTTTTATTAGTAGTAACGAAATGGCTCAGGTCTTTTCCTTCAAAAACCATGTTTTTACACTCTAATCATTTCACTTCCTTTTTTCTGGATGTCAGGACCACTTGATGGTATGCCGCAACAATCCTCAAACACTCCTTTCAATATTGGTTCATGGATGTGATGACGGCAAGCCAACCACAACAATGTTCGTCCGATTTTTCCCTTTCAATTCTGGTACGTGCCCCTTGGATCAGTCCTGTATTCTGTATTAGATGCTGTAGTATCAAAAGATATACAGATTATATTGTCACGTAGCCCAAATCGGTCCACTTCCCGAATAACTACTTCAGCCATTTGCTCACCAGTGCCTTTCAGGGCAACAGGTACGCCAAGCAAATGCTCCAAATCTTTGCCAGTCACTAGAACTGCAACTCTATCTTCCAAAGTTTTGACATTCCCATGGGCAACAGTTTACTATCCCAATGCAAGACCTGATGAGGAAGATTTTCAAAGAGTGACTCTTCGATTTTCTTTGCCATTTTACTTCTATCGATGGCCCGAGCTCGGTTAACGGTAGCTGGAGATATGGAAATTTTTTAAACATCGTGGCCACGGCTGTTTTGCAGTTGCTATAAATGAAGTACTTGCTTGTCAAATAGCTGTTCTCGATCCCAAGTAGATGCGAGTTTCTAATCAAGGGGGTTTTAATCTAGGACTTACGGTAAATGTAATTTTTTTTTGTTGTTGCTGGAGGCGAAAACTCAGCCTCTTCGTCACTAGGTGCTTGTGATGATGGTGATGAGTCTTCCAGTATAACGGTCTTATTGATTTCAGCGATAGCTTTGTAATGTTTATTCTTGTATGAATCTTTTTCTTTTGTACACTTAGTTTAATGTTAGAAATTTCACTAGTTAGTGATCAATGTGTGCAACCCCTAAATAATATCCAATCTTCTTGAAATTTGGCATGTATATCTTTTACATAACAGACTCGGGGCGTAAGCAAAGTCACATGAAAATCACATCTTTGGAAAAAAAAACACCCTACAGCACATGGGGTACCACAATGTCAGCCTGTGCACTTGGCGTAGTACCAATTGAAGCACCGAACCTAGCTGAATTATATGGCCGTACCTCTAATACTGGGTGTCTACTAATGATTTTGTGTATTACTCATTCCCGGTGTGGCAAACCTGACCTGTCTAGACTGCTGTAAACCAGTTTAGGTGTATATCCAATATGCATTGCAATCCTATTACACTCTCTCTTGAGGTATTAGAGATTTGTGACAGAATGGTTAACATTTGTAACATACTTGTGAACAGCCGAGTCCGAGGTACTGCTGTTTGTGCTGGGCAGATTAGTCTCTGTATATAAACACATCTTGGCCCAGGCTTTGTTAGCAACAAGTCAGTTGCCTGCAGTCCCGGGGTCTGGAGTTTTAAAGTAGAAGTGTGAGAATTGGGAAAAAATAACTCTCCTCCAGTCTGATGCTGCAGCTGTCCCCTGCCGGCTCTAAGCGTGAGAACTGAGCAGTTGCATGACCGTTGATCAGTCAGTTGTCCGCCCACTCGGAGCTGAGAGTGGCGACTGTCAGTCAGTGCTCTCTACTTTGCTCCTCCAGCACTTGAGGAGTGGGAGCAAAAGTGACAGGCTCAGGCTCTCAACTATGCGCTGCAAGGCAAAGTCAGCTGATTAGACATGTGGGTAGATCCTGACAATATGGCCCGGTATTGAATTTATTCTTCAGTCTTCACAAGGGAATCTGGGGGGCTTCAGTATTCAAAACTCCAATGTTTATCCTCGTGACGCATCACAGGAAGCACCCTTATGGCTAACAGAGGACAGAATTAGAAATAGACTTGGGAAACTTAACATTGATCACCAGGACCAGATGGCTTGCACCTGAGGGTACTTGGGGAACTCAGTCAAGTAATTGCCACACCATTGTTCATAATTTTTACTGACTGGAATGGTACCAGCTGATTGGAGAAAAGCCAATATAGCACCAATATTTTATAAAAGGGCCCAAAATGCATCCCTGGGAATTACAGACCAGTTAGCCTAACATCAATAGTATGCAAACTCTTGGGGATAAGGGACTATATACAAGATTTAGGACGGGGATAAGGGACCATATACAAGATTTTAGTAATGAGTATGGTATCGTTGGCAGTAATCGGCATGGATTCATAAGGAATCGTTCTTACCAAACCAATCTATTAACCTTCTGTGAGGAGGTGAGTTGCCATCCAAATAAAGGAAGACCCGTAGACGTGGTGCATCTGGATAAAGGAAGACCCGTAGGCGTGGTGTATCTGGATAAAGGAAGGCCCGTAGGCGTGGTGTATCTGGATAAAGGAAGGCCCGTAGGCGTGGTGTATCTGGATAAAGGAAGGCCCGTAGGCGTGGTGTATCTGGATAAAGGAAGGCCCGTAGGCGTGGTGTATCTGGATAAAGGAAGGCCCGTAGGCGTGGTGTATCTGGATAAAGGAAGGCCCGTAGGCGTGGTGTATCTGGATTTTGCAAAAGCATTTGACACAGTTCCCCATAAACCTTTACTGTACAAAGTAAGGTCCGTTGGCATGGACCATAGGGTGAGTACATGGATTGTAAACTGGCTACAAGGGCGAGTTCAGAGGGTGGTGATAAATGGGGAGTACTCGGGATGGTCAGGGGTGGGTAGTGGGGTCCCCCAGGTTTCTGTACTGGGACCAATCCTATTTCATTTATTCATAAACGACCTGGAGGACGGGGTAAACAGTAAAATCTCTGTATTTGCGGACAATACTAAGCTAAGCAGGGCAATAACTTCTCCACAGGATGTGGAAACCTTGCAAGAAGATCTGAACAAATGAATGGGGTGGGCAACTACATGGCAAATGAAGTTTAATGTGGAAAAATGTAAAATAATGCATTTAGGTTGCAAAAATATGAATGCAATCTATACACTGGGGGGAGAACCTCTGGGGGAATCTAGGATGGAAAAGGACCTGGGGGTCCTAGTAGACAATGGGCTCAGCAATGACATGCAATGCCAAGCTGCTGCTAACAAAGCAAACAGAATATTGGCATTAAAAAGGGGATTAACTCCAGAGATAAAACAATAATTCTCCCGCTCTACAAGACTCTGGTCCGGCCGCACCTGGAGTATGCTGTCCAGTTCTGGGCCACCAGTCCTCAGGAAGGATCTACTGTAAATGGAGCGAGTACAAAGAAGGGCAACAAAGTTAATAAAGGGTCTGGAGGATATTAGTTATGAGAAAAGGTTGCGAGCGCTGAACTTATTCTCTCTTGAGAGGGGAGATGATTTCAGTGTACAAATACTGTACTGGTGACCCCACAATAGGGAGAAAACTTTTCTGCGTAAGGGAATTCAATAAGACATGCCACCACTCACTAAAATTGGAAGAAAAGAGGTTTAACCTTAAACTACGTAGAGGGTTCTTTACTGTAAGAGCGGCAAGGATGTGGAATTCCCTTCCACAGGCGGTGGCCTCAGCGGGGGGGGGCATCGATAGATTCAAAAAACTATTAGCTATTCACCTGAACGACCACAACATACAGAGATATACAATGTAATACTGACATATAATCACACAGGATGGACTTGTGTCTATTTTTCAACCTCGCCTACTATGTAGGGTCCTCCCATAGCCTGAAGCTGCTCTGTGACATCAGCTGACAGCAGACTTTAGCCCGCTGTTGGCTGATTTTTGGGTCACAGGAGAACAAAAGTGCACTCTCGTGACCCAGAAGAGAAGTGTGACCAAAACAAGCTTTATCCATACTTCTCTTTTTAAAGGAAAAGTGTGAGAATAGAAATGGAGGAGCTGCCACTGCCGACTTGTTCTGGAAAGTGCTCTGGGACTGTCCACCTGATCCTTACCCCATTAAGAGTCTCTGACCTAGTACTACTACTGTGCGATGGGAAGTCAGACTGGATAGTCTTTGTGTTTGTTTGTTTTTTTTTGTTTTTTTTATTTTATGGTTTCAATGTTTTTATTAAATTTTTCAACATATAAAAAAAAAGGGGGGTATAAATAACACATATTTTATACGTGTTCCTCCATAATTTGCTAGATACATAAAAAGTAACAGTATGTTGGCCCTGGAGTCTGCAATGGAACATTCCTAAAATCTCATCTTGATGCTGCCTCCTAGCAGCCCTTTAACCACTTCCCTACCCAGCCATACACAAATGACGTCCACAGATGGGATCTCCCATCCTGGGTGGACGTCATATGACGTCCTCGGCTTTGTAGGGGGATATCTGAATGATGGGTGCAGCTAGAGGCATCATTCAGATATCCTTTTAACGTGCCGGCGATTCTGTGCACCATAAGAACGATCATAGCGGCGGTTCCACCGCTTGATCGTTCTTATAGGCGGCGGGAGGGGACACCCCCCCTCCCGCCGCCATCCGGTGCTTCTCCGAGCTCCCCCGTGCGATCGGGGACCCGGAGCGAATCTTCCGGCATCGTTGGTGGAGTCACGTGATGAGCATAGAGATGACTGGTGACCAGATGGTCACCAGTCATCTCTATGATCGTCGGAGGCCCGGGCGCGATGTGATGACGTCACGCCCGGGTCCTCAAATGTAAACAAAGCCGCCATTGCGGTTGTAAGTATGAAATAAGTGAACATTTTTTCACTGATCTCATGCTTTCCAGCCTGGAGGAGAGATGTGGGGTCTTATTGACCCCGCATCTCTCAATAAAGAGAACCTGTCACACACATTCCTATTACAAGGGATGTTTACATTCCTTGTAATAGGAATAAAAGTGATCAAAAAAAAAAAGAAAGTAAAATCGTAAAAAAAATAAAAAAAAAAAAATAAGTAAAATAAATAATAAAAAAAAAAATTTTAAAACGCCCGTCCCCTGTAGCTCGCGATCAGAAGCGAATGCACATGTAAGTCGCCCACATATGTAAACGCCGTTCAAACCACGCATGTGAGGTATCGCCGCGTGCGTTAGAGCGCGTGCAACAATTCTAGCACTAGACCTCCTCTGTAATTCTAACCTGGTAACCTGTAAAAAAAATTAAAGCGTCGCCTATGGAGATTTTTAAGTACCGAAGTTTGCCGCCATTCCATGAGTGTGCGCAATTTTAAAGCATGACATGTTAGGTATCTATTTACTCGGCGTAACATTATCTTTCATATGTTCCCAAAAAATTGGGCTAACTTTACTGTTTTGTTGTTTTTTAATTCATGAAACCATTTTTTTTTTTAAAAAAGGCGTTTGAAAAATTATTGCGCAAATATTGTGCAAGAAAAAATGTTGCAATGACCGTCATTTTATTCCCTAGGGTGTCTGCTAAATAAACATATATAATGTTTGGGGGTTCTGAGTAATTTTCTAGCAAAAGTGATGATTTGTACATGTAGGAGAGAAGTGCCAAAATAGGCCCGGTATTGAATAGGTACAAAAAGCCCGGTATTGAAGTGGTTAAGTGGGCTTTTATGCCCAGGAGGAGGTGTGGCTTTCTGCATCTATGTAGATTCCAGTTTTTACTTGCTTTTACCCGTTGTCACATAACATCCGAGAGTGTTCTCTGTTTACTTACTGCTTTGGGTCCTATTTCAGGTGTCCACATTGGCGCCTGTGTTATGTGGACTCTTCCTATTAGATGGCTGCTGGTGGAGTGCTCTCAGGAAAGAAGAGTGACATCACAGGGGGGACTGGTGGTCCCAGGATGCCATCACCATGGGGTTAGGGGAGGAAGACTGTCGTGTAGCTTAAAGGGGTGGTTGGATGGAAAGGGAGGGGGTGGTAAAAAGCTTTATTTTGCAGTAGGGCTTTCATGAATGTAAGATTTCATGTCAAGCTGCATGCTGATGTAATAAAATTTTGTGTGGTTTTTTTTCTTTCTGCTGAATGAAAAAATCGACCTGTATACCCCTTAATACCCAGGTGCCGCTTGTTGTGCTCCCAGACACCCAGTCTGTAGAGCACAGACGTCCTGGGACTCGTGGAATGTTTGTAGAGAGGCGTCTTTGCTCTGCATGCTGTACTGTTACATTTCTGAGCTGTGCACACCCCCTGTGTGTAATGGAGTGTGACCGATTCTCTTCATTCCTGAAAAGTGTTATTATAAAGTCTGCATGGAGTAAACATGAACAAGTTCTAGCAGCGTCCTCCTCCACCTGTGGGTTGCTGGAGAGCTGCTGGTTGTGCCAGTGACCATATGTGTATAGTGTGTGATTCTCGTGTATAGAAGTGTGTGTGTGTATATAGAAGTGTGTGATTCCCTGTGTGTGTGTGTAAGTGTGCGATTCCCTGTGTATAGAAGTGTGCTAATCTGTGTGTGGAAGTGTGCGATTCCCGGTGTATAGAAGTGTGTGATTCCCTGTGTATAGGGGGGTGTGTGCGCGATTCCCTGTGTGTGTGTGCGCGATTCCCTGTGTGTGTGTGTGTGTGTGTGATTCCCTGTGTGTGTGTGTGTGTGCGATTCCCTGTGTGTGTGTGTGCGATTCCCTGTGTGTGTGTGTGTGTGTGCGCGATTCCCTGTGTGTGCGCGCGATTCCCTGTGTGTGTGTGTGTGTGTGCGATTCCCTGTGTGTGTGTGCGATTCCCTGTGTGTGTGTGTGCGATTCCCTGTGTGTGTGTGTGCGATTCCCTGTGTGTGTGTGTGTGTGCGATTCCCTGTGTGTGTGTGCGATTCCCTGTGTGTGTGTGCGATTCCCTGTGTGTGTGTGTGTGCGATTCCCTGTGTGTGTGTGTGTGCGATTCTGTGTGTCCCTGTGTGTGTGTGTGTGTGTGTGTGTGTGTGTGTGTGTGATTCCCTGTGACAGCTGCAGATTTCCTCTCCTTCCACCTGTCGGGCGCAGAGGTCACACGGTCTGCATACTTCTGTCTCCTCTGACCTGGGCGTGGTGTATTCTGTACAGAATTGTAGGTGCCCCTGTCCTGTGCACATGCCTGCTGTGGGTTCTATAAACCCTCCCATATTCTGGCCTGTAGTCTGATGGAATTCCTGGCATATCTGAGCTCTTGGGCGAGCGGAGGCCGCAGTGCCGGGTGCTGGGAACTCGCTCTACATGTCATGTTTGTTCACTCAGTGTGAGAATCTGACAGTTCCAAGGCCCAGAGGTGACTTTCTGCAACAGCGGTCAGCAGCCTCATGGAAGGGCCTGTCTGGGGTACAATATTGGAGCCCAACCCAATCAACAAAATATGTGATTAAAATAATTAACCCTTAAAAATGCTTTAGCATAACACATTGCAATAAATAAACTAAAAATCCTATTCTCTCAAAGGGCACTTTTCTGTTTTATTCAAACAGTGAATGGACTGCACTTTGATTTTTATTTCTTTTTTTTGGTGGGGAGTAATTTTTAATGTACAAGATTGATTTTAGGGCAGACTTTCTCAACTTCTTCTTTTTTTTTTTTTTTGGTCACAGCACCCTTTTGCAATGTGCACAATCCAGGGGCTCCCTGTCCCCCCCCCCTTCTCGCCAGTCCATGGGGCCTCTGTCCCCCCCTTCTCGCCAGTCCATGGGGCCTCTGTCCCCCCCTTCTCGCCAGTCCATGGGGCCTCTGTCCCCCCCTTCTCGCCAGTCCATGGGGCCTCTGCCCCCCCCTTCTCGCCAGTCCATGGGGCCTCTGTCCCCCCCCCTTCTCGCCAGTCCATGGGGCCTCTGTCCCCCCCCCCTTCTCGCCAGTCCATGGGTCCTCTGTCCCCCCCCCTTCTCGCCAGTCCATGGGTCCTCTGTCCCCCCCCTTCTCGCCAGTCCATGGGTCCTCTGTCCCCCCCCCTTCTCGCCAGTCCATGGGGCCTCTGTCCCCCCCCCCCTTCTCGCCAGTCCATGGGGCCTCTGTCCCCCCCCCCCTTCTCGCCAGTCCATGGGGCCTCTGTCCCCCCCCCCCTTCTCGCCAGTCCATGGGGCCTCTGTCCCCCCCCCCCCTTCTCGCCAGTCCATGGGGCCTCTGTCCCCCCCCCTTCTCGCCAGTCCATGGGGCCTCTGTCCCCCCCCCCTCTCTCACCAGTCCATGGGGCCTCTGTCCCCCCCCCCTTCTCGCCAGTCCATGGGGCCTCTGTCCCCCCCCCCTTCTCGCCAGTCCATGGGGCCTCTGTCCCCCCCCCCCCTTCTCGCCAGTCCATGGGGCCTCTGTCCCCCCCCCTTCTCGCCAGTCCATGGGGCCTCTGTCCCCCCCCCCCTTCTCGCCAGTCCATGGGGCCTCTGTCCCCCCCCCCCCTTCTCGCCAGTCCATGGGGCCTCTGTCCCCCCCCCCCTTCTCGCCAGTCCATGGGGCCTCTGTCCCCCCCCCCCCCTTCTCGCCAGTCCATGGGGCCTCTGTCCCCCCCCCCTTCTCGCCAGTCCATGGGGCCTCTGTCCCCCCCCCCTTCTCGCCAGTCCATGGGGCCTCTGTCCCCCCCCCCTTCTCGCCAGTCCATGGGGCCTCTGTCCCCCCCCTTCTCGCCAGTCCATGGGGCCCCTGCCCCCCCCTCCCCTCTCAACCGTTTTTTAAATTGATCCGTTTTGTATCCAGCCTGGCTTTATAATGACTAGTTCCTCCTGTACTGCAGCAGTGTGTAGCGGCATGGAGGGCCTATGGGGCATACAGAGTCTCCGGCCTTATCAGATCCTGAGTTCTGGGGATTGCTGATGGACTGCGCCTCGTACTGTATAATATAGGAATGGCACGTTTTATAATGCAGGATTCTTACTAGTTGAATCCTGTCCTGTGTTTTCATCCAAGTCACATTGAGGTGTGTACCTGTGTTAGATGAGTCTGATTTCCTAGAATAGATCTTCACCTCACTAAAGTATGGAGGTAATGATGATGATGATGTGGAGTGACACTTATTGTACGGATCCTGTGACCAACCCCATTATATATAGATAGTCTACACATTTATATATACAGTCTACACATTTATAGGAACTGTAAGACCAGCCAGGATTATCCTCCATTATGACAGATGCAATGATGGTCTAACCGTTTCCTTTTATCATTGTTCATGACCTCGGATATCTGATCTGTTCTTTGAATAGTCGGCTTTCTTTGAAGTGGACACGCTGACTGTACTATTATGTCTGTGCTGCGGGGGACACCCCGCTCACGTTATCTGCAGCTTCCCGTCAGAGGCTGAAGATGTTGGTGTCGGTCCAGGCAAACCGCAAATGTCAGCAACTGTACTATCCAAAGGAACCTGGCTGGAGAGAACCTGATCAAATTGCCTCTGGAAACCAACCAAGGCTTCGTTTTTCCAATGAAGTCCCATTTGTTGTGAACAAACTCCAGATGTGATAAATACCCCTTTGTACACCTACTGTATATACTTGAGTATAAGCCGAATATTTTAGCACGTTTTTTTGTGTGCTGAAAATGCCCCCCTCGGCTTATACTCGAGTCACCTTTTTGCGTCTGATCTCCCGGACTTTGTGCGCCTGATCCCGGCCAGCCGTAGGTCTCCTGGACTCCAAACCTAGCACACATATAGCCCCACTCTTCCTCTACAAGTGTGCAAAGTTTGTTGTCTGGGGGACCTACAGCCGGGGAGCAACGATTTTTCAAAGCCAGGCACCCCTTCCATAGACTCCCATGTTAAACGGTAATTTCTCTGGTGAATTTTGGGACCCGGTACTGGCCGGTCGTAGGTTCCTTGGACCCAAAACTTGGCGCACATGTAGCCCCATTTCTCCTCTAAGTGTGCATAGTTTTTTGTTTGGGGGGGGTCTACGGCCGGGAAGCACCGTTTTTGTTTTTTTTTTTGTTTTTTTTAAATCTGGGCACCCCTTCCATAGACTCCCATGTTAAACGTCAGTCTAGTCATGGGCACAGTGAGGCATGCAGATGGACACCCTAGGTTTATACTCGAGTCAATACGTTTTCTCAGTTTTTTGTGGTAAAATTAGGTGCCTCGGCTTATATTCGGGTCGGCTTATACTCGAGTATATACGGTATGTGAAAAAACACACCGTATTTAACAGTGTGTGTTCTTGCCAGGATCTGTGAGCTCCACTCACTCAGAATAATACAAAAACAGTCTGAGATGATCCAGCGCTATTCTCTGTTCCTAAAATACAATGCAATCCTAATGATCCCAGTGTACATCAAATGATAAGCGGTCATTGGATTGCATGATATTTGGGAACATGGGGGCTAATTTACTAAAACTGGAGAGTGCAAAACCTGGTAAGGCTCCATGCACACTGGACGCTAAAATGTTAAAAAAACGCCAGTAGCTGTGCAGGGAGTCTTTCAACATTTTATTTTTTTTTAACGTCTTTGCTATAGCGTTTCTTGGCTTTTTTTTTTTTTTTTTCCAATGGATCAAAAACGCTTAAACGCTGGCGAGCCATGTTTTTGAGGTAAAAAAGAAAAACTACTTTGAATGGAATTTTCGGGCGTTCAGAAAAAAAGACCAAGAACTCCACTGCTCATTAAGGCCCTTTTTCACACAGGCGGCTGTTCTGCCGCAGTTAAAGCATGTTTTGTTTCTTTTGAAATTCAAGACCCCAGGCACTGCGATCGGCTGCATTTGTACACTGCGATTAGCTGCGTTTTACATGCGGCTGCGGTTGCCCATTATTGTCATCCCCATAGCAACCGTTTTTATTGACGTGCTTCCTGTTTTTTTAATTATTTCGTTCACGCTACTATCCGCAGCTGACACGGTGCACTGCGATTACCTGCAGTTATGTGCACAGATGGCTGCGCTAAATCGTTTTTCTGAACGCAGTCCATTTTATTTTTTCTATCTGCACCAAACTGCATGTGACGAAACCGCAGCTAAACGCAGTGTGTGAATGGGGCCATAGGAAATCATTGTGTGCGTTGTTTTTTTTTTTAGCTGCGGTAGATAACTTGAGAATCCGCAGCTAAAAGCACAATTCTATCCATCCGTGTGAAAGGGGCCTTAGGCTGAAAAACGTCCATGTGTGCATGGACTCATAGGCTGACCTAGAGTAGAGTTTACGGTCTTTTAAAATAAACGGCCAAACTCCAATAAACCACAGTTTATCAGCTCCAGTGTGCATGGAGCCTTAGGCCCGGTTCACACAGGGGGGCGGCACGACTTCAGGGGCGACCTCGGCGGCGCGATCTCAAGACGACTTGGGACGCCTGCTGAGGCGATTTGCTTAATGACTTCTGTATAGAAGTCAATGCAAGTCGCCCTGAGTCGCCCCCAAAAGTAGTACAGGAACCTTTTTTCTAAGTCGGAGCGACTCAGGTCGCTCCTATGAGAACGGTTCCATAGCACAGACCGGGACGCGACTCCTCAGGCGACCGAGTCGCCCCTGTGTGAACCGAGCCTTATTGTCCATCTCAAGTTAAAAGCTGATTGGCTAACATGCACAGCTGCACCAAATTTTGCACTCTCCAGTTTTAGTAAATCGCCTCCATAGTGTAGCACTCCATCACTTCAGACTGTGTTTTAGAATAATACAGCTTGCTGTACTTTTTTTTTTTTTTTGCACAGCAATAGTGTTACCTATGCCTCATTGGACTGTGTGTGCAGTCAAAAATCAATCCCGC
This sequence comes from Rana muscosa, assembly GCA_029206835.1. Taxonomy (NCBI): domain Eukaryota; kingdom Metazoa; phylum Chordata; class Amphibia; order Anura; family Ranidae; genus Rana; species Rana muscosa. Next base: position 217,436,877 of record JARGYO010005626.1, on the reverse strand, counting down.
TGCATTGTCTTTGTAGTGAGGGAATTGTGATCTGATTGGGTATTACTAGGCGACTCCTGCTGTCGGAGCACACGGCAGGTATTGTGACAGGCGACTCCTGCTGTCGGAGCACGCGGCAGGTATTGTGACAGGCGACTCCTGCTGTCGGAGCACGCGGCAGGTATTGTGACAGGCGACTCCTGCTTTCGGAGCACACGGCAGGTATTGTGACAGGCGACTCCTGCTGTCGGAGCACGCGGCAGGTATTGTGACAGGCGACTCCTGCTGTCGGAGCACGCGGCAGGTATTGTGACAGGCGACTCCTGCTGTTGGAGCACGCGGCAGGTATTGTGACAGGCGACTCCTGCTGTCGGAGCACGCGGCAGGTATTGTGACAGGCGACTCCTGCTGTCGGAGCACGCGGCAGGTATTGTGACAGGCGACTCCTGCTGTCGGAGCACGCGGCAGGTATTGTGACAGGCGACTCCTGCTGTCGGAGCACGCGGCAGGTATTGTGACAGGCGACTCCTGCTGTCGGAGCACGCGGCAGGTATTGTGACAGGCGACTCCTGCTGTCGGAGCACGCGGCAGGTATTGTGACAGGCGACTCCTGCTGTCGGAGCACGCGGCAGGTATTGTGACAGGCGACTCCTGCTGTCGGAGCACGCGGCAGGTATTGTGACAGGCGACTCCTGCTGTCGGAGCACGCGGCAGGTATTGTGACAGGCGACTCCTGCTGTCGGAGCACGCGGCAGGTATTGTGACAGGCGACTCCTGCTGCCAGAGCACGCGGCAGGTATTGTGACAGGCGATATCTGCTGTCGGAGCACGCGGCAGGTATTGTGACAGGCGACTCCTGCTGTCGGAGCACGCGGCAGGTATTGTGACAGGCGACTCCTGCTGTCGGAGCACGCGGCAGGTATTGTGACAGGCGACATCTGCTGTCGGAGCACGCGGCAGGTATTGTGACAGGCGACTCCTGCTGTCGGAGCACGCGGCAGGTATTGTGACAGGCGACTCCTGCTGTCGGAGCACGCGGCAGGTATTGTGACAGGCGACATCTGCTGTCGGAGCACGCGGCAGGTATTGTGACAGGCGACTCCTGCTGTCGGAGCACGCGGCAGGTATTGTGACAGGCGACTCCTGCTGTCGGAGCACGCGGCAGGTATTGTGACAGGCGACATCTGCTGTTGGAGCACGCGGCAGGTATTGTGACAGGCGACATCTGCTGTCGGAGCACGCGGCAGGTATTGTGACAGGCGACATCTGCTGTCGGAGCACGCGGCAGGTATTGTGACAGGCGACATCTGCTGTCGGAGCACGCGGCAGGTATTGTGACAGGCGACTCCTGCTGTCGGAGCACATGGCATGTGTTTGTAAATATGGGATGACAAGCTGCCATGTTCTCACCCTCAACATAAAAACATGAAAATTACACATTGCATGCTTCTTCATGCACTTCCTTAGTCTTCAGTGGGCCAGAAAACTCATGTAAATGCAGCTAAAAAATCAGACATGCCTCATTTTTAGGAGGGGATTGCGGACACTTGCCTCTTCACATGCATTTTATAACACATAAAAATGCATAAGTGTGAACCAGGACCTTGGATATTTTATGGAGATCAGTCTTCTCAGTTTATGAACAGAACTACTACTTTTCATGTCTGGCTTTTGGTGGAGGAGAATCCTCGGTTACCAGATCAATAGAATGTACAAGTCTCTGATCACCGGAATCTCTCTTCAGTCATTGGAGCTTCTAAACTCCCTACATTGCGGATTTTATGAACCCCCTTCATGAGACGGATCTGTACCCTCCCAATCTGACTTCTGGATGTGTTACATAGTTAGGCAGGTTGAAAAAAGACACAAGTCCATCTAGTTCAGGCATGTCCAAAGTCCGGCCCGCGGGCCAATTTTGAACGGCCCGCTGGCCTGGTTATCTAAACCAGCCTTTCTCAACTAGTGTGCCGTGGGATCAGAGAAGAGAAGAGCTGTCAGATGAGCCCAACCCCCTGCCGAACTATACATCGGCACTGTGAGAAGCGTCAGCCTCAAAAGCGAAAGTAAACTGCAGGGGAATGTGCTGTGATCTCTGCTTCCCCCTACAGTGCAGTACCTGGCTGAATGCGGAAACAAGGTACAGTGCTAATGTTTAAGTCTGGGGACCCTGATGTATGGGGGGGCTCTCTGTGAACCCTGATGTATGGGGGAGCTCTGAACCCTGATGTATGGGGGGGCTCTGAACCCTGATGTATGGGGGGCTCTGAACCCTGATGTATGGGGGGGCTCTGGGGACCCTGGTGTATGGGGGGGGCTCTCTGTGAACCCTGGTGTATGGGGGGGGCTCTCTGTGAACCCTGGTGTATGGGGGGGCTCTCTGTGAACCCTGGTGTATGGGGGGGCTCTCTGGGGACCCTGGTGTATGGGGGGGGCTCTCTGGGGACCCTGGTGTATGGGGGGCTCTCTGGGGACCCTGGTGTATGGGGGGCTCTCTGGGGACCCTGGTGTATGGGGGGCTCTCTGGGGACCCTGATGTATGGGGGGGCTCTCTGTGAACCCTGATGTATGGGGGGGCTCTCTGTGAACCCTGATGTATGGGGGGGCTCTCTGTGAACCCTGATGTATGGGGGGGCTCTCTGTGAACCCTGATGTATGGGGGGGCTCTCTGGGAACCCTGATGTATGGGGGGGCTCTCTGGGAACCCTGATGTATGGGGGGGCTCTCTGGGAACCCTGATGTATGGGGGGGCTCTCTGGGAACCCTGATGTATGGGGGGCTCTCTGGGAACCCTGATGTATGGGGGGTTCTCTGGGAACCCTGATGTATGGGGGGTTCTCTGGGAACCCTGATGTATGGGGGGTTCTCTGGGAACCCTGATGTATGGGGGGTTCTCTGGGAACCCTGATGTATGGGGGGTTCTCTGGGAACCCTGATGTATGGGGGGTTCTCTGGGAACCCTGATGTATGGGAGCTCTCTGGGGACTCTGATGTATGGAGGGCTCTCTGGGAACCCTGATGTATGGAGGGCTCTCTGGGGACCCTGATGTATGGGGGGGACTCTGGGGACCCTGATGTATGGGGGGGGACTCTGGGGACCCTGATGTATGGGGGGGGACTCTGGGGACCCTGATGTATGGGGGGGACTCTGGGGACCCTGATGTATGGGGGGGACTCTGGGGACCCTGATGTATGGGGGGGACTCTGGGGACCCTGATGTATGGGGGGGACTCTGGGGACCCTGATGTATGGGGGGGACTCTGGGGACCCTGATGTATGGGGGGCTCTCTGGGGACCCTGATGTATGGGGGGCTCTCTGGGGACCCTGATGTATGGGGGGCTCTCTGGGGACCCTGATGTATGGGGGGGCTCTCTGGGGACCCTGATGTATGGGGGGGCTCTCTGGGGACCCTGATGTATGGGGGGGCTCTCTGGGGACCCTGATGTATGGGGGGGCTCTCTGGGGACCCTGATGTATGGGGGGGCTCTCTGGGGACCCTGATGTATGGGGGGGCTCTCTGGGGACCCTGATGTATGGGGGGGCTCTCTGGGAACCCTGATGTATGGGGGGGCTCTCTGGGAACCCTGATGTATGGGGGGTTCTCTGGGAACCCTGATGTATGGGGGGTTCTCTGGGAACCCTGATGTATGGGGGGTTCTCTGGGAACCCTGATGTATGGGGGGGTTCTCTGGGAACCCTGATGTATGGGAGCTCTCTGGGGACTCTGATGTATGGAGGGCTCTCTGGGAACCCTGATGTATGGAGGGCTCTCTGGGGACCCTGATGTATGGGGGGGACTCTGGGGACCCTGATGTATGGGGGGGACTCTGGGGACCCTGATGTATGGGGGGGACTCTGGGGACCCTGATGTATGGGGGGGACTCTGGGGACCCTGATGTATGGGGGGGACTCTGGGGACCCTGATGTATGGGGGGGACTCTGGGGACCCTGATGTATGGGGGGGACTCTGGGGACCCTGATGTATGGGGGGGACTCTGGGGACCCTGATGTATGGGGGGGACTCTGGGGACCCTGATGTATGGGGGGGCTCTCTGGGGACCCTGATGTATGGGGGGGCTCTCTGGGGACCCTGATGTATGGGGGGGCTCTCTGGGGACCCTGATGTATGGGGGGGCTCTCTGGGGACCCTGATGTATGGGGGGGCTCTCTGGGGACCCTGATGTATGGAAGGGGGCTCTCTGGGGACCCTGATGTATGGAAGGGGGCTCTACCCTGATGTATGGAAGGGGGCTCTCTGGGGACCCTGATGTATGGAAGGGGGCTCTCTGGGGACCCTGATGTATGGAAGGGGGCTCTCTGTGGACTCTGTAGTATGGGGGCTCTCTGTGTACCCTGATGTATGAGGGGGCTCTCTGTGTACCCTGATGTATGAGGGGGCTCTCTGTGAACCCTGATGTATAGGGGTTCTCTCTGTGAACCCTGATGTATAGGGGTTCTCTCTGTGAACCCTGATGTATGAGGGGCTCTCTGAACCCTGATGTATGAGGGGGCTCTGATGTATGGGGGCTCTCTGGGGACCCTGATGTATGGGGGGGGCTCTGGGAACCCTGATGTATGGGGGGGCTCTCTGGGAACCCTGATGTATGGGGGGCTCTCTGGGGACCCTGATGTATGGGGGGCTCTCTGGAGACCTTGCTGTATGGGGGGGCTCTCTGGAGGGGTAGAAGTTGGGGGTGGCTAAAACAGCTCAACCATGTGGTTCTACTGCCCCTCCAACCTGAAATGTGAACAAGCCCTTGGTTCACATCTGCGTGGCTGCATGCAGGGCAGCCCATTCATTTTAATGGGCTTCCTTACCCACAAAAATGCACGGAAAGAAGTCCCCAGCCTTTTTTTTTATTGCACTGCATCAAAAGCACCCCACGTTTTCCTATGTGTGGGGTACCATTAAGAATTAACGGTACCCCCTAAAGAGCAGAGCATTCGTCTGTGTGTCGGGAATGAGTGCGACAAAGTCGAGAGATTTGCTCGGACAAACACACTTAGACCGAATTTTAATGGTTCAAAGAATGTCAGGCAAAATGGTCGGCCCTCACGCATGTTCACTTCATCAAATCTGGCCCTCTTTGAAAAAAGTTTGGACACCCCTGATCTAGTTCAATAATAAAAAATAAAAAAATAAAAATTCTACAATCCCATATACCCAATCCTATTCCCACAGTGTTTAAGGATTTGGCTGATCTTAGAAGCTCTGTTTAGTGAAGTCGCCCTCGCTGTTCGTTTTTTTCTCTTCCATTGTGAGTAGAGCGGCTCAGATGGTCTTTGTGGATGGGAGTCTGCGAGGGATGAGAGCCTTGTGTGCTGTGCACAGGATGATGTCACTGGGATTGTGCAATGCTGAAACTATTTCTCCAACAAAAGCAGTCTGACGGGCCGCTCTCTGGCTACTCTGTAATGTGAATGCTGAGCAAAGAGACGGCTTTTGTCTTCTTTTTTTATTTGAATTGCTACTTCATCAATAATGTGGAAAGTGTCTGTGTGAAATCGGTCCTGAGTGCTCAGCTGGCCGGTTGCATATGTCTGAATAGAGTGTGGGCAGTGCGAGTAAACCCACACATGGTACTTTGTGACTCTGCGGCCACTTAAACTGCTAAACGGGCCGCAGCTTTGTGTGTGTCTGCACATAAAAATTATTCCATGCATCTCTGCAATACACATGTATTCCCCTGTTTTTGTCTCTTGAAAATGCAAGTAAAGATACTCTTGACCATGCCGGATATTACTTCGGTCTCTTTGTATCACAGGGGGAGGTGTTGTGTAGTCTGGGGGGGTACTTGGGCAAAGCAGGAACAATTAGTATTCTGTACTTGCGTTTTTAAAGTGACGGACACCTTTTTTTTTATATATATTTAGATTTGCACCGAATGGAAATTTTGGTACCTGAGATTCAGGATGCACTTGGCTGAAAAATTTATATATATATATATCTATCTATATATCTATATATATATCTATCCCTCCGAAACAACGAATCGATTATGAAATTAATCGATTACAATTTTCATAATCGATCGGCCAGTAACATAATGAGGTTAAAATTAACCCTTTTATAGTACAAAAAGAGCAAATTGCTACTGTAAGTATTACTTTCACTGTCCCACAGTAAAAAATGAACCCCTTACAGTAGTGATTATTTGCTCTTTTTGTACTAATTTTAGTTTTTTTTTAACCGTATTATGTTACGAAACATCTCAGGCCCGGGTCACTCCTCTGTGTTTTTTGGTGCTTTTTGCAGAAACACACTACAGTTCATTTACATGGTTTCCTATGGGACACGTTCACATCCATGATTTTTTCAGCTGCTGCGTATTTGGAAAGGGCAAGTACTTTTTTTTTTAACGCAAAACGGTGCTATTTTAGTTTTTTGGTTTAATATACTTCAATGGAGAAGCTGCAGAAAAGCATGTAATGTGTTTTTGCGGCAATTTGTGTTTTGTAATCTGCCCAACAACAAATTGGCCCCAAAAAAGAAAAAATTACTTTTTTTTTTAAATTTTTTTTTTTATGGTTATTAACTGATTAGTCGATCGAAACAATAATCGGGCAACTAATTGATTATGAAAATAATCGTTAGTTGCAGCCCTAATATATATATTAAAAAAAAGTGTGTGTGATTTAGGGCCAAAACATCTAATCGATCGTTTATGAAATTATTCGATTACTATTTTCATAATCTATTAATCGGCCAGTAACATAAAATGAGCCCTTTACAGTACAAAGCAAATCTCTACTGTAAATATTACTTTCACTGTCCCACGGTAAGAAATGAACCCCTTAGGCCTCTTTCACACGGGACGGATCCGTGAAGATCCGCCCCGTGAAGCTCCGCTTGCTCAGCGGGGATCGCTCCGTTGATCCCCGCTGTGCCGACGGATGACTGGGCGGTCCCCGCACACTGTGCAGGGACCGCCCTGTCAGAGCACCGCTCTCCCCTATGGGGAATCGGATGACGACGGACCGTAGAGTCCGTTGTCATCCGATCCGCTCCGCCGACGGAAGGAAAAAATAGGATTTTTATAACAGCTTACCTGTAAAATCCTTTTCTTGGAGTACATCACGGGACACAGAGCGACATAGTCATTACTAATGGGTTATATAGTTACCGTCAGGTGCTGGCACTGGCAACTTCCAAAACCGGAAGTACCCTCCCCTATATAAGCCCCTCCCATCCGGGAGCACCTCAGTTTTGTAGCAAAGCAATAAGTGTCCCCAAAGAGGGGCGGGAGCTCTGTGTCCCGTGATGTACTCCAAGAAAAGGATTTTACAGGTAAGCTGTTATAAAAATCCTATTTTCTTTCTCGTACATCACGGGACACAGAGCGACATAGTCATTACTAATGGGATGTCCTAAAGCAATGCCAAATGAGGGGGGGGATACACCATATATAAGCTGAGCGCTATCAGACATGAGGATCTTTTGCGGCCTGCAACACACTGCGCCCAAAGGCGACATCCTCCTGACTACTAACGTCCACCTGGTAGAACCTAGTAAACGTGTGTACTGAAGACCATGTTGCGGCCTTACAGACTTGAGCCAGGGAGGCCTGGTGATGCACTGCCCATGAAGTTCCAACTGCTCCCGTGGAGTGCGCCCTAACTTTGAACGGAGGCGGTCTACTTCTCAAGCTATAGGCTTGTATTATGACCTGTCGAATCCACTTGGCTAAAGTAGATTTTGACGCTGCCTGACCCTTTCTGGGGCCTTCCGGCAGAATAAACAAAGTATCCGTTCTGCGAATCTGAGCAGTGGCTTTTAGATAAGCTTTAACTGCTCTTACTACATCCAAAGAATGCAATAACTTTTCCTCTACCGAAGTAGGCTTGGGGAAAAAAGAAGGAAGAACCACATCTTGGTTCAAATGAAAACTCGATACCACCTTAGGAAGAAAGGCTGGATGAGGACGTAACACTACTCTGTCCTTATGGATAACCAGATATGGCTCCTTACAGGACATAGCTGCTAATTCCGATACTCTTTTAGCCGAACAAATGGCTACTAGAAAAATCAATTTCCTGGTGAGAAGCACTAAGGAAATATGCTGTAATGGTTCAAATGGTTGTTTCTGTAGAACCGACAGAACCAAGTTTAGATCCCATGGACATATGGGAATATTAACCGGAGGACTAATACGCATCACTCCTTGTATAAAGGCTTTGACTAGTGAATGCGAAGCCAAGGGCCTTTGAAAAAATATTGACAAGGCCGAAATCTGACCTTTGATAGTACTCAAGGCAAGCTTCCTATCTACAGCCCATTGTAGGAAGTCCAGAATTCTACCTATTACATATTTACGTGGATGCCATTTCCTGGCCTCACACCAGGCGATGTACGCCTTCCAGATTCTATAGTAGATCTGCCTGGATACCGGTTTCCTGGCATTGATCATGGTAGACACCACAGCATTAGAGAGCCCTCTCCTTTTTAGAATGTGGGCTTCAATAGCCAGGCCGTCAAACCTAGGGCTGGTAAGGAAGGGTGGTATATCGGTCCCTGCGAAAGCAGGTCCGGACGATGTGGGAGGGTCCAAGGACTCCCCACAGACATTTTTACAATCTCCGCGTACCATGCTCTTCGGGGCCACGCTGGAGCCACCAGAATCACTGGTTTCTTTTCTACCCTGATTCTGCGGAGTAATCGAGGTAACAATTGTGGCGGTGGGAATGCATATATCAGCTTGAACTGATCCCAAGGGAACACTAGGGCATCCGAGCCGCACGCTAGGGGATCCCTTGTCCAAGAGACAAACCTGTCCACTTTCGTGTTGAACCTGGATGCTAGCAGATCTACATCCGGTGTTCCCCACCGCTGACATATTGTCCGGAAAACCTCGGGATGAAGGGACCATTCCCCTGGGCATAATTGTTGGCGACTTAGAAAGTCCGCCTTCCAATTCTCCACCCCTGGAATGAATACCGCAGATATGGCTGGGACATATCTTTCTGCCCATCTCAGGATGTAATTTACTTCCCTTTGGGCTGCACGACTCCTGGTGCCCCCCTGACGATTGATATATGCCACTGCTGTGGCATTGTCTGACTGAACTCTGACAGGGGACCCTTGGAGTTTGGATGTCCATGCTACTAGGGCATACCGGGCTGCTCGTATCTCTAAGAGATTGATGGGCAGGGCCTTTTCCGCATCCGACCATCTGCCCTGGAGAGACCATTGCTCCAGTACTGCTCCCCAGCCTAAAAGGCTGGCATCTGTAGTGACCACCTTCCAAGAAATCGGACTGAAGGATTTCCCTCTTTCCAGATTCCGGGGAACCAACCACCAACGGAGGCTTCTGCGAACGGAAGGGGACAAGGACATTGGTACGTCCAGAGCCTGAACTTTTTTGTTCCAGGCTGACAGTATGGCCCTTTGCAACTTCCTTGAATGGAATTGACCGTAGGGTACTGCTTCGAATGATGCCACCATTTTTCTCGAGGCAAGAAAATTTTTCTCTGGTCTGAATCCAGCCTTAGCCCCAAGTATTCCAGACTTTTGACTGGTTTTTGGGGCTGACTTGTCTCGGTTGATAATCCAACCGTGATATTCCAGATACTTGATTGTCTCGTGAACAACCACTTCTAGTTTTTCCACTGAGTGGTCTATCAGCAACAAGTCGTCTAGATATGCCATTATCGTTACACCTCGTGTTCTTAGATTGGCCAATAATGGGGCCAGAATTTTTGTGAACACTCTTGGTGCTGTGGCCAGACCGAAGGGTAAGGCTCTGAACTGAAAATGGCGCCCTTCTATCGCAAAGCGTAGAAATTTTTGGTGGGCTGGAAAGATGGGGATGTGCAAATAAGCATCTTTGATGTCGATCGAGGCTAACCATTCCTCCCCTTGTAGGGCAGTGGCCACCGATCGGATCGACTCCATCCGGAAAGTCCTGATATGTAGGAATTTGTTTAGCCCTTTTAGATTTAATATGGGCCTCACGTCCCCGTTTGGCTTCGGAACTGTAAAGAGGTTTGAGTAAAACCCGAACCCCCATTCTTCCAGGGGGACCTCTATAATTACTGCTTGAAGCAATAATTGTTCCAGTGCCAACAGGAGGGATCCTCTCTTCTGGGGATCCCTTGGCACGTTCGACCTTATAAAGCGGGAAGGAGGGGAGTTTTTTAACTCCAATTTGTATCCCAGATTTACTGCGGAGAGCACCCATCTGTCTCGGATCGTGTCCCGCCAGGTTTCTGTGAACAACTGAAGTCTTCCCCCCACCCGATTGGGTGGGGGCAACCCTTCATGCATTTGACTTTGGGGGAGGTTTTGTACCTCTCCTGCTCCAGGGCTTCTTGTTACCCTGCAACTGTCCCTGATTTTTACCTCCGGGATTTGACCGGGGAGGCCGTCGGAACTGTTTCACAGCCGATGTCCTAGGGACTGGAGAAGCCGGCCTCTTAAAAGAGGGACCTCTAACTCTATTTTTGACCGGCAAGAGTGTACTTTTACCGCTGGAAATTCTCTGGATATACTTGTCCAGGTCTTCCCCGAATAAGCGCTCCCCATGGAATGGGAAGCTGACCAGCAATTTTTTACAGGGAGCTTCAGCAGACCAGTTTTTGAGCCATAGAAGCCTGCGCATATGTACTACAGACAGCGTAAGGCGGGAGGCCTGATGGATTGAATCCTTTATAGCGTCCACCGCAAAGCATAAGGCTCTAGGTAGATCAGCTAGAGCAAGAGCCTGCTGATCTGGCACGTCCCTTAAGACCTGTTTCAACTGATCCTTCACTGCTTGGCAGACCCCTATAGCTGCCACTGCTGGTTGTGTCACCAATCCTGCTGTAGAAAAAGCAGATTTCAATAAGGACTCCAATTTTTTATCTATTGGGTCCTTGAACATTTGGACATTTTCCACCGGACATGTCAGTGATTTATTCACACAAGAGATGGCTGCGTCCACTGTAGGGACCTTCCATTTTCTGACGAACTTATCCTCCATAGGATAGACCACCGGAAATCTCTTGGGGGGAGTAAATATTTTGTCAGGATGCTCCCAATCCTGGTAAATGAGCCCCTCCAGTAAAGGATGGATCGGAAAAGAACAAACAGTCTGGGGAGCTTTTAGCGACCCCAACGAGGAGACAGAAGAGGAGGATGGCTCCGCAAGTGGCATTTTAAATGCTGATCGGACCATATTAGTCAGGGACTGCACCCATAACCTCTCAGCATGTGATGCTGAGAACGGCTCCTCCACTGTTGATTCCTCTACAACTGAATCAACCTCATCCTGATCCCCCTCAGGTAGGTCGTTCTCTGTATGGGACTGTTGCTCTGTTAACAGGCACTCTGAGGGAGGAGACGGAGATCGAGCGCTTTTCTCCTGTGACAGGGAAGCAGCAATTAGTGCTGACAATCTCTCTTCCAGCCCTCCCAGAGCTGAGGAAAAAACCTCCTCTGTTACATACACAGGAGCAGGTGAACTGGGGACAGCCACAGTACCAGGTACTCCTGGGGGTGCCCTACGGTCACTAACCTCTGATTCTTCAGGGGAGACTGGTGCAGCCAAAGCATGCCCAAGATCCTCAGAGCCCGATGGAGACCCCCTATTCCTCCTGGAATTTCTAGTCCCGGAGTTTTTAGACGGCATATTCCTAAGCCACAAAGCTGAGGTATTCCAGCCGAAAATACACCAGTTACTGATAATAGTCTAGCATAAATGCTGCTATAATAAACAGTTGGTGTCTACTAATGTGCCTTTCTAGGGGATGCCTGTATCAACCGCTTGCTGTATGCCTTTAAATGTTGCCAGCTCTGTCTCTGTACTTCATAGCCAGCTTACTGCAATAATGTGGCTTTTTAAAAACCTGCTGGGACGCCCGCACATGCGCAGAAGCGCTGCGGCGCGCACAGAGCGTCATCCCCCAGGCCCCGCCCCTTTTTCCGGCCACCTCTATATATAGAGGCGCGTGCACGCGCACGCGCGCGGCCACGTGCGCCTCGGCGCTAATTTTCAAACATGGAAACCAGGGACAGGAGCCAGGGCCCCCTTTGCCGCAGGCCGGTGGATAGACGAACACTGCAACATGGCAGAGGAAACAGTTTCCTGTAGGAGAACTCACCAGCTGCCTGGACTTTGCTCTCTGAGAAGAAACTAGTCCATATGACAAGAAAAACATTCCACAGCGGCCTCTAGTGGACAAACACAGGTACCGCAGTTTAATATACTAAACATATATAAAAAAACATTCTTTTTTTTTTTTTTTTTTTTTCTTGACCACCATTAAAAATTATTACATTTTTTTTAGTAGTTACAGGCATGCACAGATATTAGCGGGAATACCGTTAGGTAACAGACAGAAAGACAAATTAGGCTTGGGGGTCCCCCAATAGAACCAAGTTCCTGGGGGCCCCCACTTACCTGTTCCCCGCCGCAGGACTTTGTTTGGTCCACAAAAGCCCAAACTTCACCTATCACGGCAGGCATTGTAATCAAACCTTCAGGGACCGGGTTCCCAAGGATTCCACTCCCCTGGACCTGTATAGCACCCTGCACAGAAAACATCTTGGTCGTGGGTATGACCAGAGCTCTGGATCCCAGGGTCCAGCTCTCCTAAGAGAAGCATTACAGGCAAAACCTTGCTCTTCTCTGCAAGGCCCGGGTACCGACCGTTTAGCTATGAAGCTTTTTTGGTCGGATCCGGAATAGCTTACTGAGGCCCAAAAGAACCTGTACGCAAGCTCAGTGAAAAACACATGTTTCTTCTTGGCCAACACCTTAGAAACTGGCAAAAAACTGAGGTGCTCCCGGATGGGAGGGGCTTATATAGGGGAGGGTACTTCCGGTTTTGGAAGTTGCCAGTGCCAGCACCTGACGGTAACTATATAACCCATTAGTAATGACTATGTCGCTCTGTGTCCCGTGATGTACGAGAAAGAAATAGGGTTTTCCTCCGTCACACTTTGGCGGAGCGGATGTCAGCGGACATGTCTCCGCTGACATCCGTGCCTCCATAGGGCTACATGGAGGATCCGTT
>JARGYO010005626.1:217285725-217418807 GCA_029206835.1 Rana muscosa | reverse complement strand
AATCACAAACATTCTGATCTCTCCAGCTGCCATTCATAGCGAGCAATGAATGAATGAAAGAAGAAAGTGGCTGAAGAGCTTACATGTAGCCAGATTGTCGTCGTGTCCTCAGATGCCCCCGTTACTGGATGGATTGAGGATTCCCCCTAATATGCTTATGAGGCCTGTCACTGCAGATAATTATTGCTGTAATTACCAGCGAGGATGAGAAAGACTGGAATGATCAGGTCACAACAACTGGACAGATTCTGTTTGCAAAGCTCTACACCCCTCCCCCCCCCCCCACCCACCACACACACACTACTATACCCGCCATCGTCACCAACTTCACACCTTCAAATGCTAAAAGAGAACATTTTAGAACGTGTAAAAGAAGAAGATCTAGGACGTAGCAATGAAGAAACTGGTGAGCAGAGTACAACAGATTAGTTGGAGTAAAAGGGATTTTCCAGTTTCAACAGAAAGTGAAATTCCCTTTTTGAACAGGGAAGATCTTCTCAACAGCAGTCAACCACAACCATTCTGCAAAACAACCAGCGACAACCCAAAGCCAGTGTTCTATCAGTATGGGTCCCCCCCATCAGATAGTGCCCGGGTTGGACTGCGCATGCACACGCGGAGATGACGGAAATCTCCGAGACTGAACATCTGCAGTTCTTGGAGCATGGGCAGTTAACAGGCCGGGTCCAGGGCGACGTGGAATTCGCTGTAAGTGGCCAGTCGGCCTCGCTCCAGTCAGCCTCCTGGCTTCTTTTTTTTTTTTTTTGAACATCTCCATGTCCACGGGGATGGTAAGGAATGAGCCTGGATAGCTGATCAGGTTCGGAGATTTCCGTGATCTCCGGCTGCGCATGCGCAGTCCAACCCGGGCACTATCTGATGGGGGACCCAGAATGATAGGACACCAGGCCATCAGACTGGTATGCCAAGCACACAGCGCCATTGCTAAAGACTGACGAAATAACTAAAAATAAAAAAAAATTAGTGCACAGTCACACTTGTGCGACTTGTCATGTGACTTTGAATATCAAAGTCGCATGTCAGGTTGTAACCCAAGTCCACCCAACTATAACCATACATATACTGTATGTACGACTTAAAGTGGTTGTAAACTCTTACACCACCGCTTTAATCTACAGGCAAGCCTATAATAAGGCTTACCTGCCCCTGTAGGTACTGGAAAGATCTCCTAAACCTACACTGTTTAGGAGATATTTACCATATATGCTTGCCCCAACGTCATCGGCGCATGCGCACGGAAGGGCACGATCGTGCCGTTTCTATAGTGCCCGAGCCGTGACCGTCAGCTCCCACGCGCATGCACGGGAGTGACGTCACGCTACTCCGGCCAGTAACAGAGACTGAGTCCACGGCCCTGGAAAGAAGAGGGGTGAAGATGGATGCTTCCTGCAGCGGGGACAGCGCGGGCTTCCTTTGCAGGCAAGTGCAACATAATGGGCTGGTATGTGATGCATACTAGCCCATTATGCTTTTACTTTGCAGGAAAACAACGACAAAAGAAAGAGGAAGAAAAACCCATCAGGGTTTACTTCCTCTTTAAAGTTGCCAGCGATTTCAAAGTAGTTCATGCACTACACTTGTGGTCTGACTTTGATGCAACTTGAGTGTTATAGACTGCAATGTAAACCTTCAAAAAAGCCACATTGGAAGTTGCACCTGAATGTTATACATGCAACAGTTGTCCATTATTGATCAAAGTCACATCAGAGTTGCACAACTTTGGAGTCGTAAAAGTGCAAATGAAGCCCAAGATCCATTCTTGGCAGAGCAGTGGTCAGATTCACCATACACATCCCTGTGGTCCAACTCCCCCCCCCCCTTCAAGAACTCCTGAGGTGCCCAGCGGTGGTCTTCTCATGGCATTACATTTTCTGCCATGTGCATTCCACACAAGATTGCAAGTAATTTCCCCAACTCAAAGAAGAATTCAAACTTCCCTCCAATTCTTTATTTTACCATCATGAGCTTCACCATGCAGTTTGGAACTTATAATACCCCCACAATTGTTACTCCCTTTGAAAAACTCTTGACAAGGCCAGATACTACCAAAACTAGTTTCTAACCCTTTCTCTACCCTTCCCAATACCTCTAGCACCGGATACCAACAGGCTCAACTAATGTTGTTCAGCTCACCAACCATAAAGGCTCTTTCACACGGGGCGGATCTGTGAAGATCCGCCCCGTGAAGCTCCGCTTGCTCAGCGGGGATCGCTCCGTTGATCCCCGCTGAGCTGGCGAATGACTGGGCGGTCCCCGCACACTGTGCAGGGACCGCCCTGTCAGAGCGCCGCTCTCCCCTATGGGGGATCGGATGACGACGGACCGTAAAGTCCGTTGTCATCCGATCCGCCGACGGAAGGAAAAATAGGGTTTTCCTCCGTCACACTTTGGCGGAGCGGAGCAGATGTCAGCGGACATGTCACCGCTGACATCCGTGGCTCCATAGGGCTACATGGAGCGTCCGTCCAGGTCCGCCTAAAAAACTGACAGGCGGACCCTCCGTGTGAAAGGGGCCTAAATTGGTCGGAATTTGAGGAAACCTCATCGATCTCCTCCAGGGACAACACGATACAACCAAAATGGTTTTATGGAGGCCAGGCCATCTAGATTGTATAAAATAAGCCTACAATCTTATCCGGTTCTCTTCTCGGGATGCAGAGAGACTGGAGACTTCAATATTCCACACCCCCAAAAAAAACTGTTTATTGGGCATCTTGGGGGATTTGCACATTCTAAACATGCCACATTATTACTACGTAGAGGAGTCGTAGACTTTTCCCCACCAGGAAGACTATCCTAAAACCATGGAAAGGATCGTCCTCCCCATATATGTTGAAATTTAGAGGATACTGATTCACGTAAAAAACAAAAACAAAAATCTTATACTTACCTGCTCTGTAACGATTTTGCACAAAGCAGCCCTGATACTTCTATTCTGGGGACCCACTGCCAGGCTCCTGGCTCATTCCCCCTGCCAAGTGCCCCACCATAGCAAGTCTTGTGCAGTCTTGTTCCCAAGCAAGCTCTGTGCGTCCATAGACACACAGAGGACAGCTCGGCCCCCTGACTGGCTGGGTTTGACAGTAGTGGGAGCCAATGAGGAAAGACAGCTCTTGTGCACATTGCTGGATCGAGATCAGGCTCAGGCAAGTATAAAGTGGGGGGCTGAGGCTGCATATTGAAGGTTTATTACCTTAATGAAGAGAATGCATAAGGGAAAACAATCTTTCAGCCTTTAAAAACACTTTTCCCCCCCCCCCCCCTATCCATCTAGATTAGGGGTCGCCAAATATTTTAAACAGACTTTTAGACTTTAGGGGGGACTGGGGCCATTGGGAGTAGAAATTGTGCGGCGCCAAGGCACAGGGCGCCGGGGCAAAGGCACAGGGCGACAAAGGTAGAGCATCTTGCATCAGTGGGAAGGTGCCTTAAGGGCCAGATAAAAAGAGGAGCAAAGGGCCCCAGTTTTGAGACCACAGATCTAGATCCACATTTTGGACAAATGTTACATCTGTATTTAAGGTGCAATATGGTGCAAATGGGACCCCTCCCAGCCCAAATCCTCTTCCCCCCTGTAGCAATGGTCACTTGTGAAGTTTCCACAGCTGTGTCATTCATTCGGAGATATGTGAATGTATGAACTACAAGTCCCAGCAGGTGATTGAACTACAAGTGCCATAATCAGCACACAGTCCTCTGACTTTTTCCTCTAACCAAAAGTCAGTACTCCCGATTTAGACATAGAACTGGGGGAAAGTCTGCATGAGCCAGGCCATGCATTTCCAATTCACTGATCACAGTTGCAATGCTTTACAAAAAAGAAAAAAAGATTGAAAAAACGATTTTTTTTTGCTGCAAATATTCTAGATATTTTTTCTCATTTTTAAATTTAAAATTATTCTTATATTATAATAAAATAAGTCCTTCGGTTTTTTTTACATGGCTATATTACTGTGAATGTAACGTAACAGACCTTTGTATAGCTTTATTTTCTCTAAATAAAGCTTGTTTGGAAAAAAAAATAAGTTATAAATTGTATTACTCAAAAAAAAAAAAAGGGGGACACCCATAATAGTTTGCATTACTAGCAGTCAAGTTCTGCTAGGACAGCAGCATACTCAGGATTTTTGAACTGGAGAACTCTTGCAGCATGGTCACTGCTGATGCATTGAATGTAGGCGACAGCCGACAACCGAAAAACAGAAGAGCCATCCGAATTCCTGCTCTGTCACCTGGATGCCGAGGTGTGACACGCTGGGCGATGTCATGGGTGTGGGGAGGGCCGCATAAATTTTAAATGTAGGATTGCTGAAGTTATAATTGTCCGACTCCCCATATGCTGAATTGCAGACTCTGTATTATAGTGATCACTGCTCTCCATAGACACGACAACGCTCTAATAAAAAGAGACACCTAAAATTTTATCTGACGCCCAGACTTTTTTTTTTTTTTTAAAGTTCTGGATAAGGAACGGATGGGAAAGACAGTCAGGATGTTACTATCGTCTCTTCCACACCGGGAGATTTATATGCAAGTGGTTTCTGCATCTTCTAGTGCTCATTGATTCCAGTGAGGGGACGGGGGTCGTATCACTTGGAGGGGGCCCAGTCTGCTGGGAGGAGAAGCGACCCCCTCTGAATGACCCCAGCATGTGGCTGGATCTGGACCCCAAGGACAGTGACTTCACCATCAGACCTCCCTCCCTCCGCGCACGCACACACACAGGACTATACTGTCCCCCTCTGCACTCATCCTTCTGTGGATTAAAGGGAGACGCCAATGTCAGTGAAGAAGATTTTGGGTAGTTCTATGCAGCAAGCGGAGGATGGTGACAGATGTGAGGCGGGGTTTATTGTCCGCTTCCTGATATCCCGGCCTATACTAATCCTCTACCAGAAAAAAAATAAGAGTCCCGGGAACACGGCACTGTTCTAATGAGCCTTCAATACACATAAATCCTTTTATTCCACCGCAATAGATTGTCCTCTGTTTGTTCTGCCCAGCAATTGTTGGTGACATTCTTTAATCTACAAATCACAGGGACACCACCCTGGAACAGTTTATTATGATCATTACACTGACAGTGTCACTCTGCTCATTAACCCTCGAGCTACCGGAAGTGTGCCGAGTCATCGTAATCTGACCAGTCACTCCTTTACTGGATACAGACATCAGATGGTGGGCAACCACGATCTTTACACACGTGACCCCCGGCGTCCCTACACCCGAATCTACACACGTGACGTCCCTACACCCGAATCCCTCACACGCGGCGTCCCCCCCCCCCATACACCCGAATCCCTCACACGCGGCGTCCCCCCTACACCCGAATCCCTCACACGCGGCGTCCCCCCCCCCCCTACACCCGAATCCCTCACACGCGGCGTCCCCCCCCCCTACACCCGAATCCCTCACACGCGGCGTCCCCCCCCCTACACCCGAATCCCTCACACGCGGCGTCCCCCCCCCCTACACCCGAATCCCTCACACGCGGCGTCCCCCCCCCTACACCCGAATCCCTCACACGCGGCGTCCCCCCCCTACACCCGAATCCCTCACACGCGGCGTCCCCCCCCCCTACACCCGAATCCCTCACACGCGGCGGCGTCCCCCCCTACACCCGAATCCCTCACACGCGGCGTCCCCCCCCCTACACCCGAATCCCTCACACGCGGCGTCCCCCCCCATACACCCGAATCCCTCACACGCGGCGTCCCCCCCCATACACCCGAATCCCTCACACGCGGCGTCCCCCCTACACCCGAATCCCTCACACGCGGCGTCCCCCCCCTACACCCGAATCCCTCACACGCGGCGTCCCCCCCTACACCCGAATCCCCTCACACGCGGCGTCCCCCCCTACACCCGAATCCCTCACACGCGGCGTCCCCCCCTACACCCGAATCCCTCACACGCGGCGTCCCCCCTACACCCGAATCCCTCACACGCGGCGTCCCCCCTACACCCGAATCCCTCACACGCGGCGTCCCCCCTACACCCGAATCCCTCACACGCGGCGTCCCCCCCTACACCCGAATCCCTCACACGCGGCGTCCCCCCTACACCCGAATCCCTCACACGCGGCGTCCCCCCCTACACCCGAATCCCTCACACGCGGCGTCCCCCCCCCCTACACCCGAATCCCTCACACGCGGCGTCCCCCCCCCTACACCCGAATCCCTCACACGCTGCGACCCCCCCTACACCCGAATCCCTCACACGCTGCGACCCCCCTACACCCGAATCCCTCACACGCTGCGACCCCCCTACACCCGAATCCCTCACACGCTGCGACCCCCCTACACCCGAATCCCTCACACGCTGCGACCCCCCTACACCCGAATCCCTCACACGCTGCGACCCCCCCTACACACGAATCCCTCACACGCTGTGACCCCCCTACACCCGAATCCCTCACACGCTGCGACCCCCCCTACACCCGAATCCCTCACGCGCTGCGACCCCCCCTACACCCGAATCCCTCACACGCGACCCCCAACATTGGAATCTCCACACGTGACCCTGACGTCCCTACACCTGAAGCCTCACATACGACCCAAACATTTCTACACCTGGATCTGCACACGTGACCCCATACATTTCATCCATACATAGCCTTGTGTTGGAAACAGCAAACATAACCCACGAGCCGTGCAACAGACATCCAGTATAGTGAGAGAAGGTGCAGGGAGATGGTTACACAGGACCGGCCAGTACCCAGCATGGAGCACAGGTGCAGGCAGGATATCAACAACACAGTACAGAGAGGGTGGAGCATAATACATGGAAGGTTAGGGGGGGGGGCAGCTCGTATGACAGCAAGATATTCAGTCTACAAATAGGAAGCACAGAATATACAAAGGTGATGGGCACTAATCCGCTACAGGTAGTTTCAGTGTAAAGACTCCATATAGAGTAATGATGAATGGGGGGTACAGGGGGAATGGGGGTGTGCTCATACAATGAACAGTTAGGGTACGTAAAGAAGGGGCAGTCAGGGTATCTATGGAGGGAGTGGTCCTTTATAAACCATGCAGTTGGAGGATATGGGGAGAGGGAGATTAGACCCTCATACAGGGAGCAGCCAGGATCCTAAATCAAGGCACAGCCAGGTGTATGGGTGGGGGGGCGCTGCAGGGGGAAGTCATGTTTTATGAAATGGAGGGGACCCTATCTCGGGGGGGGGGGGGCAATTGTGGTGTCTGAAGGAGCTCTAGACTCTCATACAGGATAATCACAGTATATGGAAGGAGTGACCTGGAGGTAAGTGCTTATATTACATACATGATATGTATGTGTGTCTGGGGGGGGGGTATAGACCCTCAGTGGGATAGTTAGGATATATGGGAGACAGTCGGGTACATGGAGGGGGTATAGACCCTCAGAGGGGTAATTAGGATATATGGGAGACAGTCGGGGTACATGGAGGGGGTATAGACCCTCAGAGGGGTAATTAGGATATATGGGAGACAGTCGGGGTACATGGAGGGGGTATAGACCCTCAGAGGGGTAATTAGGATATATGGGAGACAGTCGGGGTACATGGAGGGGGTATAGACCCTCAGAGGGTAATTAGGATATATGGGAGACAGTCGGGGTACATGGAGGGGGTATAGACCCTCAGAGGGGTAATTAGGATATATGGGAGACAGTCGGGGTACATGGAGGGGGTATAGACCCTCAGAGGGGTAATTAGGATATATGGGAGACAGTCGGGGTACATGGAGGGGGTATAGACCCTCAGATGGGTAATTAGGGTATATGGGAGACAGTCGGGGTACATGGAGGGGGTATAGACCCTCAGAGGGGTAGTAAGGATAAATGGGGGGTAAATATACCATATACAGGATACATGGGGTGAAGTTGGGGCATATGGAGAATAGACCTTCATATGCTGTAACCCCCTCAGTATGAGGGTCTATTACCGCCCCCCCCCTCACTCAGTATGACAGTCTAATAGACCCCCACATATTGTGTATAGTATAATGACCCCACCCCCTTATATCCCAACTACACTTCTGAGGTGCTATACACCCTCCATGTACCCCCTCCCCCCCCTTATTTAACCTGTATTGTAGAGTGTCATACTATATACAGGATATGTGAGGGGGGGGTCTTGTCATTATACTATATACAGTTTAAATGAGGGGGGTTCATGGAGGCATATAGCACCTCAGAGGTGTAGTAAGGAGATATATATATATATGAGGGGTAAATATACTATATATATATATATATATATATATATATATATATATATATATATATATATATATATATATATATATATATATATATATATATGGGGTGCAGTCAGGCCATATGGGGGAGACTAGAACCCCCCCGTATGATGGTCTATTACCCCCCTCATATAGGGGTGATCATTACATATTGGGGTGGGGGGAATTCTATCATACAGGATATATGGGGGGGGTAATAGACCCTCAGAGGGGTAGTTGCAGTATATTGAGTGGGGAGGTCATAATACTATATACACACACATGATATGTGAGGGGAGGATATCTGAGGTATACAGGTCAGGGCCCCATACAAAGTACAGTCCCGGGTATCGGGAGGCCACTCAGTCCGGGCATTGGGGGGGGGGCCCTCAGTCCGGGCATTGGGGGGGGGCCCCTCAGTCCGGGCATTGGGGGGGGGCCCCTCAGTCCGGGCATTGGGGGGGGGGCCCCTCAGTCCGGGCATTGGGGGGGGGGCCCCTCAGTCCGGGCATTGGGGGGGGGCCCCTCAGTCCGGGCATTGGGGGGGGGAGCCCCTCAGTCCGGGCATTGGGGGGGAGCCCCTCAGTCCGGGCATTGGGGGGGAGCCCCTCAGTCCGGGCATTGGGGGGGAGCCCCTCAGTCCGGGCATTGGGGGGGGGGAGCCCCTCAGTCCGGGCATTGGGGGGGGGAGCCCCTCAGTCCGGGCATTGGGGGGGGGAGCCCCTCAGTCCGGGCATTGGGGGGGGAGCCCCTCAGTCCGGGCATTGGGGGGGGAGCCCCTCAGTCCGGGCATTGGGGGGGGGAGCCCCTCAGTCCGGGCATTGGGGGGGGGGAGCCCCTCAGTCCGGGCATTGGGGGGGGGGAGCCCCTCAGTCCGGGCATTGGGGGGGGGGAGCCCCTCAGTCCGGGCATTGGGGGGGGGGAGCCCCTCAGTCCGGGCATTGGGGGGGGGAGCCCCTCAGTCCGGGCATTGGGGGGGGAGCCCCTCAGTCCGGGCATTGGGGGGGGAGCCCCTCAGTCCGGGCATTGGGGGGGGGAGCCCCTCAGTCCGGGCATTGGGGGGGGGAGCCCCTCAGTCCGGGCATTGGGGGGGGGAGCCCCTCAGTCCGGGCATTGGGGGGGGGAGCCCCTCAGTCCGGGCATTGGGGGGGGGAGCCCCTCAGTCCGGGCATTGGGGGGGGGAGCCCCTCAGTCCGGGCATTGGGGGGGGGAGCCCCTCAGTCCGGGCATTGGGGGGGGGAGCCCCTCAGTCCGGGCATTGGGGGGGGGGAGCCCCTCAGTCCGGGCATTGGGGGGGGGGAGCCCCTCAGTCCGGGCATTGGGGGGGGGAGCCCCTCAGTCCGGGCATTGGGGGGGGGAGCCCCTCAGTCCGGGCATTGGGGGGGGGGAGCCCCTCAGTCCGGGCATTGGGGGGGGGAGCCCCTCAGTCCGGGCATTGGGGGGGGGAGCCCCTCAGTCCCGGGCATTGGGGGGGAGCCCCTCAGTCCGGGCATTGGGGGAGAGCCCCTCAGTCCGGGCATTGGGGGAGAGCCCCTCAGTCCGGGCATTGGGGGGAGAGCCCCTCAGTCCGGGCATTGGGGGAGAGCCCCTCAGTCCGGGCATTGGGGGAGAGCCCCTCAGTCCGGGCATTGGGGGAGAGCCCCTCAGTCCGGGCATTGGGGGGGAGCCCCTCAGTCCCAGCATTGGGGGGGGAGCCCCTCAGTCCCGGCATTGGGGGAGAGCCCCTCAGTCCGGGCATTGGGGGGGAGCCCCTCAGTCCCGGCATTGGGGGGTGGGGGGAGCCCCTCAGTCCCGGCATTGGGGGGTGGGGGAGCCCCTCAGTCCCGGCATTGGGGGGTGGGGGAGCCCCTCAGTCCCGGCATTGGGGGGTGGGGGAGCCCCTCAGTCCCGGCATTGGGGGGTGGGGGAGCCCCTCAGTCCCGGCATTGGGGGGTGGGGGAGCCCCTCAGTCCCGGCATTGGGGGGTGGGGGAGCCCCTCAGTCCCCGGCATTGGGGGGTGGGGGAGCCCCTCAGTCCCCGGCATTGGGGGGTGGGGGAGCCCCTCAGTCCCGGTATTGGGGGGTGGGGGAGCCCCTCAGTCCCGGTATTGGGGGGTGGGGGAGCCCCTCAGTCCCGGTATTGGGGGGTGGGGGAGCCCCTCAGTCCGGGCATTAGGGGCCCTCAGTCCAGGTATTGGGGGGCCCCTCAGTCCGGGTGGTGGGGCCACTCAGTCCGGGCATTAGGGGGGCCACTCACTCCGGGTATGGGGGGTGGGGGATGGGAGGAGGCCGGTACCCGCCCAGGGGATCTCTCACCTTCTCTCCCGGCGGTGACCAGCGGCCTGTTCCCGGGACTGTCTCTCCGGTAAGTGTGGGTCGGTTTTTCCCGGTCGGTGTGTCTCCGGTAAGACTCTCCGGCAAATCTCGGTCGGTCTCTCTTGTCACAGAAGCCGCTACAACCCGCAAAAGCCTCCACAGACCGGCCGCTCCCCCCTGAGATCCTGACAGACTGAGGTCTCGACCAATCAGAAGTCCCGATCAATGCCAAGGCCGGGCGCCCCGGCCAATGAGAAGGAAAATAGAGACTTTGTGGGCGGGGCAAGGCGCGGCGCAACGTCCGCTAATTATCCAATGGCAGGGCGAGGAGAACTCCCGGTGCCGCAGCTGGGACGGGGGGCGGGGCTTAGAGAGATAGGCGGATAACGAGCGGCGGCCTCAGCCAATCAGCGGGCGGGATAAAGGCGCTTCCAACGTGGAGAGGCGGCAGCGGCGCGCAGAGTGTGAATATTGTGTGAGGAGGCCGGGGGAGAGGGCGGAGACCGGGATCCGGTGGGTCCGGGGTGATCCGGTGTGAGAGACGCTCTTCTCAGACCTCCAAATTTTTACCTCATAGAGCCGCGTGTGAGCCGCTATTCTGACCGGGCCGGGACAGCCAATCAGCGCCAAGGTGTGGCCGTGACTGACAGGCCAAGGACCAATGAGAAGGCAAAGCGCCTGAAGCGGGGATTTCCCGCTGGATGTGTGAGGAGACAGATGTGAGGGGGCGGGGCCGAGCCTGGGAGAGTACCAGAGGATTAATACTCCTCCCCTCCCCCAACACAGAGTACCAGAGGAAGAGTACTCCTCCCCCATCAGAAGAAGAGTACTCCTCCCCTCCCCCAACACAGAGTACCAGAGGATTAATACTCCTCCCCCAACACAGAGTACTCCTCCCCTCCCCCAACACAGAGGAATAATACTCCCCCATCACCCTGAGAGAGTACCAGAGAATTAATGCTCCTCCCCCCAACACAGAGTACCAGAGGAAAAGTACTCCTCCCCCCAACACAGAGTACCAGAGGAAGAGTACTCCTCCCCCAACACAGAGTACCAGAGGAAGAGTACCCCTCCCCCCCCCCCAACACAGAGTACCAGAGGAAAAGTATCCCTCCACCAACACAGAGGAATAATACTCCCCCATCACCCTGAGAGAGTACCAGATGATTAATACTACTCCCCAACACAGAGGAAGAGTACTCCTCCCCTCCCCCAACACAGAGTACTAGAGGAGGAGTACCCCTCCCCCAACACAGGAATAATACTCCCCCATCACCCTGAGAGAGTACCAGAGGATTAATGCTCCTCCCCTCCCCCAACACAGAGTACCAGAGGAAGAGTACTCCTCCCCTCCCCCAACACAGAGTACCAGAGGAAAAGTACCCCTCCCCCAACACAGAGGAATAATACTCCCCCATCACCTGAGAGAGTACCAGAGGATTAATGCTCCTCCCCTCCCCCAACACAGAGTACCAGAGGAAGAGTACTCCTTCCCCCAACACAGAGTACCAGAGGAAGAGTACTCCTCCCCCAACACAGAAGACCAGAGGAAAAGTACCCCTCCCCCAACACAGAGGAATAATACTCCCCCATCACCCTGAGAGAGTACCAGAGGATTAGTACTCCCCCACACACCCTATCAGTGGAAAAATACTCCTCCATCATACCCATCACCCTCAGAGAGTACCAGAGGAAGAGTACTCCTCCCCCACACAGAGGAAGAGTACCCCTCCCCCATCAGAGGAAGAGTACCCCTCCCCATCAGAGGAAGAGTACCCCTCCCCCATCAGAGGAAGAGTACCCCTCCCCCATCAGAGAAAGAGTACCCCTCCCCATTAGAGAAAGAGTACTCCTCCCCCTCAGAGAAAGAGTACTCTTCCCCATCAGAGAAAGAGTACTTCTCCCCCATCAGAGGAAGAGTACCCCTTTCCCATCAGAGGAAGAGTACCCCTCCCCCATAAGAGGAAGAGTACTCCGTACTCCTCCCCCATCAGAGGAAGAGTACTCCTCCCCATCAGAGGAAGAGTACTCCTCCCCCATCAGAGAAAGAGTACCCCTCCCCCCATCAGAGGAGAGTACTCCTCCCCCATCAGATGAAGTGTACTTTTCCCCCATCAGAGGAAGAGTACTTTTCCCCCACACAGAGGAAGAGTACTCCCCCCCCACACACAGAGTACCAGAGGAAGAGTACTCTCCCCCATCCGAGGAAAAATATTCCCCCATCACCCTGAGAGAGTACCAGAGGAAGAGTACTCCCATCAGAGGAAGAGCACCCCTCCCCAACACAGGAAGAGTACTCCTCCCCCACGCAGAGTACCAGAGGAAGAGTACTCCCCCCCCACACAGAGAAAGACCACTCCTTCCCCCACATAGAGTACCAGAGGAAAAGTACTCCTTTCCCAATCAGAGGATTAATACTCCTCCCCATCAGAGGAAAAGTACTCCTCCCCCATTAGAGGAAGAGTACTCCTCCCCCCAATCAGAGGAAGAGTACTCCTCCCTCCTATCAGAGGAAGAGTACCCCCCAATCAGAGGAAGAGTACTCCTCCCCCAAATCAGAGGAAGAGTACTCCTCCCCCAAATCAGAGGAAGAGTACTCTTCCCCCCCAATCAGAGAAAGAGTACTCAACCCCCCAATTATAGGAAGAGTACTACTCCCCCAGTCAGAGGAATTAATACTCCTCCCATTACCCTGAGAGAGTACTCCCCCAATCAGAGGAATAGTACTCCTCCCCATCAGATGAAGATTACTCCTTCCCCCAATCAGAGGAAGAGTACTCCTCCCCCTATCAGAGGAAGAGTACTACTCCCCCAATCAGAAGATTAATACTCCTCCCATCACCCTGAGAGAGTACTCTTCCCCCCTATCAGAGGAAGATTACTCCTCCCCCCCAATCAGAGGAAGAATACTTCCCCCTATCAGAAGAAGAGTACTACTCCCCCCCAATCAGAGACAGAGTACTCCTCCCCCATCAGAGGAAGAGTACCACTCCCCCAATCAGAGGATTAATACTCCTCCCATCACCCTGAGAGAGTACTCCTCCCCTCTCCCCATCAGAGGAAGAGTACTCCTCCCCATCAGAGAAAGAGTACTCCTCCCCCCATCAGAGAACGAGTACTCCTCCCCATCAGAGGAAGAGTACTACTCTCCCAATCAGAGGATTTATACTCCTCCCATCACCCTAAGAGAGTACTCCTCCCCATTAGAGGAAGAGTACTCCTCCCCACAATCAGAGGAAGAGTACTCCCCCATCAGAGGAAGAGTACTCCTCCCCCTATCAGAGGAAGAGTACTCCTCCCCGTTCCCATCATAGTAATAGAACCCCATCACCCTGAGAGAGTACTCCTCCCCTCCCCCACACAAGTACCAGAGGAAGAGTACTACTCCCCCAATCAGAGGAAGAGTACTCCTCCCCCTATCAGAGGAAGAGTACTACTCCCCCAATCAGAGGATTAATACTCCTCCCATCACCCTGAGAGTGTACTCCTCCCCCCAATCAGAGGAAGAGTACTCCTCCCCCAATCAGAGGAAGAGTACTACTCCCCCAATCAGAGGATTAATACTCCTCCCATCACCTGAGAGAGTTCTCCTCCCCTCCCCCCATCAGAGGAAGAGTACTCCTTCCCCGAATCAAAGGTAGAGTACCCCTTCCCCCTATCAGAGGAAGAGTACTCCTCCCCCCAATCAGAGGAAGAGTACTCCTCCCAATCAGAGGAAGAGTACTCCTCCCCGCTCCCATCATAGTAATAGATCCCCATCACCCTGAGAGAGTACTCCTCCCCTCCCCACACAATGTACCAGAGGAAGAGTACTCCCCCAATCAGAGGATTAATACTCCCATCGACCTGAGAGAGCACCCCCCCCAATCAGAGGAAGCGTACTCCCCCCCCCAATCAGAGGAAGCGTACTCCCCCCCCCCAATCAGAGGAAGAGTAATCCTCCCCCGATCAGAGAAAGAGTACTCCTCCCCCAAATCAGAGGAAGAGTACATCTCCCCCCCCCCTATCACAGGAAGAGTACTCCTCCCCCAATCAGAGGAAGAGTACTCCCCCCAATCAGAGGATGAGTACTCCTCCCCCATCAGAGAAAGAGTACTCCTTCCCACAATCAGAGGTAGAGTACCTCCCCTATCAGAGAAAGAGTACTCCTCCCCCTATCAGAGGAAGTACTCCTCCCCGCCCCCATCAGAGTAATAAAACCCCCATCACCCTGCTCCCCTCCCCCCCCCACACACACACACACAAAGTACCAGAGAAAGAGACTATTCCCCCAATCAGAGGATTAATACCCCTCCCATCACCCTGAGAGTACTCCTCTTCCCCCCAATCAGAGGAAGAGTACTCCTCCCCCCAATCAGAGGAAGAGTACTCCTCCCCACCCATCAGAGTAATAGAACCCCCATCACCCTGAGAGAGTACCAGAGGAAGAGTACTGCTCCCCTCCCCCCCCCACACACACACACAAAGTACCAGAGAAAGAGACTATTCCCCCAATCAGAGGATTAATACTCCTCCCATCACCCTGAGAGTACTCCTCTCCCCCCCCCATCAGAGGAAGAGTACTCCTTCCCACAATCAGAGGTAGAGTACCTCCCCTATCAGAGAAAGAGTACTCCTCCCCCTATCAGAGGAAGTACTCCTCCCCGCCCCCATCAGAGTAATAAAACCCCCATCACCCTGCTCCCCTCCCCCCCCCCCACACACACACACACAAAGTACCAGAGAAAGAGACTATTCCCCCAATCAGAGGATTAATACCCCTCCCATCACCCTGAGAGTACTCCTCTTCCCCCCAATCAGAGGAAGAGTACTCCTCCCCCCAATCAGAGGAAGAGTACTCCTCCCCACCCCATCAGAGTAATAGAACCCCCATCACCCTGAGAGAGTACCAGAGGAAGAGTACTGCTCCCCTCCCCTCCCCCCCCCACACACACACACAAAGTACCAGAGAAAGAGACTATTCCCCCAATCAGAGGATTAATACTCCTCCCATCACCCTGAGAGTACTCCTCTCCCCCCCCATCAGAGGAAGAGTACTCCTCCCCCCATCAGAGGAAGAGTACTCCTCCCCATCAGAGGAAGAGTACTCCTCCCCCATCAGAGGAAGAGTACTCCTCCCCCATCAGAGGAAGAGTACTCCTCCCCCATCAGAGGAAGAGTACTCCTCCCCCATCAGAGGAAGAGTACTCCTCCCCATCAGAGGAAGAGTACTCCTCCCCCATCAGAGGAAGAGTACTCCTCCCCCATCAGAGGAAGAGTACTCCTCCCCCCATCAGAGGAAGAGTACTCCTCCCCATCAGAGGAAGAGTACTCCTCCCCCATCAGAGGAAGAGTACTCCTCCCCCATCAGAGGAAGAGTACTCCTCCCCCATCAGAGGAAGAGTACTCCTCCCCCATCAGAGGAAGAGTACTCCTCCCCATCAGAGGAAGAGTACTCCTCCCCCATCAGAGGAAGAGTACTCCTCCCCCATCAGAGGAAGAGTACTCCTCCCCCCATCAGAGGAAGAGTACTCCTCCCCATCAGAGGAAGAGTACTCCTCCCCCATCAGAGGAAGAGTACTCCTCCCTCCATCAGAGGAAGAGTACTCCTCCCCCATCAGAGGAAGAGTACTCCTCCCCCATCAGAGGAAGAGTACTCCTCCCCCATCAGAGGAAGAGTACTCCTCCCCCATCAGAGGAAGAGTACTCCTCCCTCCATCAGAGGAAGAGTACTCCTCCTGTCCTGGTGTCACTAATAGTAATAGAAAATAGAGGGGGCGAATCTCCCTAACAGGAGCACAGAAAGCAATTTTTGTCTCTTTAAGGGACGGACCTTCATACAATGTTTTTATGTAATTGGAATTCCTCCACCTGCCCTGCGTAGCCTGTTTCATGATGAGGATTTCTGTATTCGCTGACAGACGTCTTCCCGGAGGGGATGGTAAAGAGACAAATCAGGCCGGTATTTACTGTCATAAATCTTGTCACCTGGAAGAATAGAGACCCATAAAAGTGTCGGTTTAAGGTGCAGCTTTGTTGTGGTGGTAATAATGGCCTCCGCGTGCCCCTGTCACTGATATGGGAGGACAAGCTTTTCCCTGTTGTGTTGTACAGCCATGATATTTGCTGTGTATACACAAGCCGTTCTACAAAGGGCACCTCTTCTCACCTACAGTATGTGCTTTGGAGTGTTAAAAAAATTCTGAGCCTAAAAAATGGTACCTGCTGCATCCAGGGCCTAAAAAAATTCTATGTGCTGCATCCAGGCCCTTACAAAAATGTACCTAATGCATGCAGGGTCTTACAAATTGTATCTGAGGCACTCAGTGCCTAAAAAATTGTACCTGAGGCTCTCAGTGCATAAAGAATTGTACCTGCTGCATGCAGAGCCTACAAAATTGTACCTGAGACATCCAAGGCCTACAAAATTGTTCCTGAGACATCCAAGGCCTACAAAATTGTACCTGAGACATTCAGAGCCTACAAATTGTACCTGAGACATCCAAGGCCTACAAAATTGTACCTGAGACATTCAGAGCCTACAAAATTGTTCCTGAGACATCCAAGGCCTACAAAATTGTACCTGAGACATTCAGAGCCTACAAAATTGTACCTGAGACATCCAAGGCCTACAAAATTGTACCTGAGGCATTCAGAGCCTACAAAATTGTACCTGAGACATCCAAGGCCTACAAAATTGTACCTGAGACATTCAGAGCCTACAAAATTGTACCTGAGACATCCAAGGCCTACAAAATTGTACCTGAGGCATTCAGAGCCTACAAAATTGTACCTGAGACATCCAAGGCCTACAAAATTGTACCTGAGGCATCAGAGCCTACAAAATTGTACCTGAGACATCCAAGGCCTACAAAATTGTACCTGAGGCATTCAGAGCCTACAAAATTGTACCTGAGACATCCAAGGCCTACAAAATTGTACCTGAGGACATTCAGAGCCTACACAAAATTGTTCCTGAGACACCCAGGGCCTAAAAAAATTGTACCTGCTGCATCCAGGGCTTAAAAAAATTATACCTGAGGCATTCAATGCCGAAAAAATTGTACCTGATGCATCCAGTGCCTAAAAAAATTGTACCTGCTGCATCCAGGGCCTAAAAAATTGTACCTGCTGCATCCAGGGCCTAAAAATTGTACCTGCTGCACCCGGGGCCTAAAAAAATTGTACCTGCTGCACCCGGGGGCCTAAAAAAATTGTACCTGCTGCACCCGGGGCCTAAAAAAATTGTACCTGCTGCATCCAGGGCCTTAAATTTTTATGTGCTGCATTCAGGACCTAAAAATTTGTACCTGAGACATTCAGTGCCTAAAAAATTGTACCTGATGCATCCAGTGCCTAAAGAGTTGTACCTGCTGCATTCGGGGCCTAAAAAAATTATATGTGCTGTATCCAGGACCTAAAAAAATTGTACCTGCTGCATCCAGGGCCTAAAAAATGTACCTGATGCATCCAGTTGCCTAAAATTGTTTACATGCTGCAACCAGGGTCTAAAAATGTTATGTGCTGGATCCAGGGGCTAAAAAATTGTACCTGCTGCATCCAGTGCCTAAAAAATTGTACCTGCTGTATCCGGGGCCTAAAATAATTGTACCTGCTGCATCCAGGGCCTAACATTTTTATGTGCTGCATTCAGGACCTAAAAAATTGTACCTGAGACATTCAGTGCCTATTCAGTGCCTAAAAAATTGTACCTGATGCATCCAGTGCCTAAAGAATTGTACCTGATGCATGCAGGGCCTAAAAAATTGTACCTGCTGCATCCAGTGCCTCAAAAATTGTACCTGATGCATGCAGGGCCTTCAAAATTGTACCTACTGCATCCAGGGCCTAAAGAAATTGTACCCGATGAATCCAGTGCCTAAAAAAATTGTACCTGCTGCATCCAGGGTCTAAAAAAATTGTACCTGATGCATCCAGGGCCTAAAAATTTTGTACCTGCTGCATCCAGGGCCTAAAAATTGTACCTGCTGCATCCAGTGCCTCAAAAATTGTACCTGATGCATGCAGGGCCTTCAAAATTGTACCTGCTGCATCCAGGGCTTAAAAAAATTGTACCTGATGCATCCAGTGCCTAAAAAATTGTACCTGCTGCATCCAGGGTCTAAAAAAAATTGTACCTGCTGCATCCAGGGCCTAAAAATTGTATCTTCTGCATCCAGTGCCTCAAAAATTGTACCTGATACATGCATGGCCTTCAAAATTGTACCTGCTGCATCCAGGGCCTAAAAAAATTGTACCTGATGCATCCAGTGCCTAAAAAAATTGTACCTGCTGCATCCAGTGCCTAACAAATTGTACCTGAAGCATGCAGGGCCTAAAAATTGTACCTGCTGCATCCAGGGCTTAAAAAAATTATATTTGCTGCATCCAGTGCCTAAAAAATGTACCTGCTGCATCCAGTGCCTAAAAAATTGTGACAGCAGGAAGGTAAAGTCACCTGGTTGCATCCAGGGGGGTAGATATATTTCGCCCAGATTCAGGCTTTACGCCGACTTATACAACTAGGTGGAGAGTTGTATAAGCCCAGCTAAGGCTAGTGGGCTCATGGATGACTCATACCTCTAGGGAGAGTGTGGGGCGTCGTGCAGACAGGGAGTTGATGAGACCAGCTGAAGCTTGTCAGCTCATTTAGGCCTCTATAAGAACTCCCAGCTTCATTAGATGTTAGCTCATGCCTGGACCCAGACCTGTGTGGACTGTCTAGGGAGAGTGAACCCCTGTGCGGTGAGACAAAGCCTGTGTGGCTATTTGCTTGGACATTTAAAACCAGGGACTTAGGGACTAGGACAGCACTAGGCTGATCCCAGTTGTTAGTTAGGAAACCTGTATGTTTAGTCAGAGGTCAAGTTGACCAGGATTTATTTTGTTTATGTTTCTTTTGGCTTTGCTGTGTTTTGTCACTGTAAATAGAAAATAAACCGCACCTTTTTTTGATTTTGAAAACCACAACCTCCGTTTGCTGGGCCTGTTTTTGTGTGGGGAGCCCATCCCGGGGGTCACACACACCCGCTGCCGAGCTAACCCCCTCACAGTTGGTGGAGAACCAGTGGCAGTTTTTTTTAAGCCAGCATGGAGGAGATACTGAAGCAGCTGGCTCTAGCAAATGCCAATCAACAGCAGACAAATGCAGGTTTGCAAAAGAGCCTTGCAGCTCATCAACAGAGCCTTGCAGCTCAACAACAGAACTTCGCAGCCCAGCAGCAAGCTCATCAACAGAGCCTTGCAGCCCAGCAGCAAGCTCACCAACAGAGTCTGGAAGCTCAGCAACAAGCCCAGCAGCAATCTGAGGCCCGCTTCATAGACCTGTTACAGAAGCAAGAGCAGAGACTACAACAAATGGAAGCAGTAATGCAGCAACGTCCGCAGACCAGTGAGGAAAGCCGTCCCACTAATACCGCGTCCTTTGGGGTGAGTCGTTTATTGACAAAAATGACTGGAGAGGATGATCCAGAGGTATTTTTGACCACATTTGAAAGGACTGCTGAAAGAGAAAAGTGGCCTGAGGAGCAGTGGGCTGGACTGGTGGCTCCTCTGTTAACTGGTGAATCGCAGAAAGCTTACTATGACCTAGAGCCTGACCAAGCAAAAGACTATGTGATGCTAAAAGCTGAAATATTGGCAAGGCTGGGTGTCACCCAGGCTGTCCGGGCTCAGCGTGTGCATAACTGGACTTTCCAGCTTGGAAAACCCCCCAGGTCTCAAATGTATGATC
Organism: Rana muscosa; assembly: GCA_029206835.1. Lineage (NCBI taxonomy): Eukaryota > Metazoa > Chordata > Amphibia > Anura > Ranidae > Rana > Rana muscosa. Next base: position 217,398,560 of record JARGYO010005626.1, on the reverse strand, counting down.
TCATTCACCTGAGCAGAAAGTGGCTACAGCCAGAGACTTTGTCCGCACCAAAGATTGTGGAACGTGTTGTAATGGATCGGTTTTTGAGAGCTCTTCCTACTGCCATCCAAAAGTGGGTAAGCCATGGAGACCCAGAGACGGCCGATGGTCTTGTGGATCGTGTGGAGAAATACTTGGCTACAGAGAACCTGACGGCCTCTTCCAGAGACACTCGGACTTTCCACCCTAAGACCAGACCATCCCCAGGGGCGGATAAGAGGATTCCAAGGGGTAAGGGTGGAGAGAGTGAGAGGGTGGGAGCTCTACCCCAAGTTTGGCGAGAACAGCCTGGGAAATCAGCGGCTCAAGAGGCGGCAAGAAGGATCGTTTGCTACCGCTGCCGGCAAGCGGGACATATTGCAGCCAATTGCCCGGTTGTGGAGGACCCCATGCAGTGTGACTTTCTGACGGGCAGACGTCAGTCGCTGTGTGCGACAGTCGCATGCACTGCCATTCGAGGAACTGAGAAACATTTATGCAAAATGTGTGTTAATGGTAGAAATGTTGTGGTATTGCTGGATTCAGGTAGCCTTGTGACCCTGATAAAGGCTGAGTTAGTTAAAACAGAGGTCTCTGGGAATAGCAAGGTAGCTGTTATTTGTGTGCATGGGGACACCCGAGAGTATCCAGTGACTACAGTGTGTTTCGAGACCCCCAAAGGTACCCTCTCTCATCCAGTGGGCTTAGTATCTCAGTTACCGTATGACGCCATTGTGGGAAGGGATTTTCCGAAGTTCTGGGAACTGTGGGATGATCCTGAGCCCCCCACTGGTGCCCCTATGTACCAGGAATGTGATAGCCAGAACTCCCCTGAGAGTGGTGAGGACTCTCCGGAATTTCCCTTATCAGTATTGGCAGGGGAGACTCAAGAAACTGGAGAGGAGCCCACCTCCTCAGACGAAAACCTACCGTCTGTGGAGTTTTCTGATCTTGAGGTTCACAGGGAAAACTTTGCCACAGAACAGTTGAAAGACCCCGCCCTAATAAAGGCACGGGAAAACGTAGTGAAAATAGATGGCGAGTTAGTGAACCCAGATAATACCTGCACTTACCCATACTTCAGCGTAGAGAAGGACCTACTGTATCGGGTGGCAAAAAGGGCAGAAGAAACCGTTGAGCAGCTTGTGGTGCCCAAACCTTACAGGAAGTTGGTGTTGGAGTTGGCCCATGGGCACATTCTTGGAGGTCATCTGGGGACAGAGAAAACCCGAGAGAGGGTATTACAGAGATTCTATTGGCCGGGGGTGATGAAGGACATAGAAAATTATTGTTCCTCCTGCCCTGTGTGTCAGAGGTCGGCCCCGATGCCACATTTCCGTAGCCCGCTGGTCCCTCTACCCATCATTGAGGTCCCGTTTGAGAGGATCGCCATGGATTTGGTAGGTCCTATAATCAAGTCCGCTAGGGGGCACCAGTACATATTAGTTATAATGGACTATGCCACCCGTTATCCAGAAGCGATCCCTCTCCGAAATACCTCGGCCAAAACCATAGCCAAAGAGCTATCTCTTGTGTTTAGCCGGGTGGGTATTTGTAAAGAACTGCTTACGGACCAAGGTACACCCTTTATGTCCCGGGTTATGAAGGAGCTGTGTAAATTGTTCAAAGTGACGCAATTACGTACATCTGTGTATCACCCCCAAACCGATGGGCTGGTTGAAAGATTCAACAAAACCCTAAAACAAATGTTGAAGAAAGTGGTGGATAGAGATGGAAAGGATTGGGACTGTCTACTTCCTTATCTGATGTTTGCCATTAGGGAGGTGCCCCAATCCTCTACGGGATTCTCCCCCTTTGAGTTACTGTATGGGAGACACCCAAGAGGGCTGTTGGATATTGCCAAGGAAACTTGGGAAAGTGAGAGTTCTCCCCACAGGAGTGTGATTGAGCATGTCGCCCTGATGCAAGACCGAATTGCACAGGTAATGCCCATCGTGAAGGAACATTTGGCCCAAGCGCAGTTAGCACAGCAGAGAGTGTACAACCGTGGAGCCAAGACCCGTACCTTTTCCCCGGGGGATAGGATACTGGTACTTGTCCCTACGGTTGAAAGTAAATTCCTTGCCAAATGGCAAGGCCCCTACGAGATAATGGAAAAAGTGAGCGAGGTGAATTACAAGGTCAGACAACCAGGAAGGCGAAAGCCCGAACAGATCTATCACGTTAATCTGTTGACAGCCTGGAGGGATAGAGAGTCCCTAGTCGCAGACACTTGGTCACCAGCTCAAACTGGTTGCGTGATTCCTGAGGTTGGAATAGCAGCCACCTTGTCACAACCCCAACAACAGGAGGTTAAGGAGTTTGTGCTTCGCAACAAGGAGGTATTCTCTGAGCTGCCGGGACAAACATTTGGGGTAGAGCATGACATCATTACCCCGCCCGGTGAAAGGGTGAAGTTAAAACCCTATCGGATCCCAGAGGCCCGACGGGAGGCAATACGGGAGGAAGTACAGAAAATGCTGAACTTAGGGGTGATAGAGGAGTCCCAAAGTGATTGGTCTAGTCCCATTGTGTTGGTGCCTAAACCGGATGGGAGCTGGCGATTTTGTAACGATTTTCGTCAGTTGAACAAAGTTACAAAATTTGACACCTACCCCATGCCACGTATAGATGAGTTGATCGACCGGCTGGGAACAGCCCGATACATGACGACTCTTGACCTCACAAAAGGGTATTGGCAAATCCCCCTGGCCAAATTGGCCAAAGAGAAAACCGCATTTGTAACCCCAGACGGGGCGTTCCAATATAAAAGAATGCCGTTCGGGTTACAGAATGCGCCGGCCACATTCCAGCGGAAAATGGACCAGATACTGAGGCCCCATCGGAAGTATGCTGCGGCTTACCTGGATGACGTAATTGTCCATAGCACAGATTGGGCCTCACATCTGCCAAAAGTGCAAGCAGTCCTGGACTCTGTTCGGGAAGCGTGGTTTACGGCTAACCCCAAGAAGTGTACCATTGGGCAGGAGGAGGCCAAATATCTTGGGTACACCATTGGGAGGGGAGTAATAAAACCCCAACTCAACAAAGTCGAGGCTATCCAGAGTTGGCCACGTCCCAACAGCAAGAAGCAGGTACGAGCCTTTCTGGGAATCGCTGGGTATTATCGGCGATTCATTCCCCACTTTGCTTCTAAGGCTGTGCCCCTAACCAACCTAACGAAGGGGAAAGGGTCGGTCATGATTAAATGGACCCCCGAGGCTGAGGCAGCATTCCAATTCTTGAAACAAGCCTTATGTAGCCAGCCAGTGTTGTACTCACCCGACTTCTCTAAAGACTTTGTCGTACAAAGTGATGCGTCAGATGTGGGGTTAGGAGCAGTATTGTCCCAGGTCTGGAACGGGGAAGAGCACCCAGTCATTTACCTCAGCAGGAAGTTGAAGTCCCATGAGGTAAATTACGCCACCGTTGAAAAGGAGTGTTTAGCGGTGAAGTGGGCTCTAGATTCCCTTCGGTACTACCTGCTAGGTAGGCACTTTGACATGGTTACGGACAGGGCCAGATTAAGAGCATCATGGGCCTGGTGCTGAGGATTTTGGCGGGCCTTTTTATGGAAACAAAATGAAAATGCAAACAATTTTTCGCTAAAACAAATTAAATATACTCTCACCAGTAATACCAGCCGTGCAGCAGCAACACCACCTGCTATGCAGTCTCTCACCAGCAGCAACATAGGGAGCCCACATTTCCAAACTGCCATTCAGGGACACCCCCCCTTCACAAAAAAAGATGAAGGTGGGGGGTGTAGTCTCAGGGGCTGATGGGGAAATCGGCAGTGGGGGTGATTTGTCAGTCAAATGGCTGGTGTTAGCACTTAAAATCATCTTGACACCATGCTTGATATGGTGTCAGGATGATCAAATTCCATTATTTCTATTACTACATTGTAATATATAGTGAAATAGTTCAACTCACCATAATGCAGAATCAGCTTGTCACTTGCCACCAGATGCAGCTTGTTACCTTGCCACCCATAGCCTGCCACCAGATGTAGTGTATCACTTTCCACAGCTGCCTGCCACCAGATGCAGCATGTCACTTGCCACCAGCAGCCTGCCACCAGATACAGTGTGCCACTTGCCACCAGCAGCCTGTCACCAGGTACCGTGTGCCACTTGCCACCATATAGTGTGCCACTTGACACCAGCAGCCTGCCACCAGATACAATGAGGCCCCTTGCCACCAGATACAATGAGGCCCCTTGCCACCAGATACAGTGTGCCACTTGCCACCCACAGCCTGCCACCAGATACAGTGTGCCACTTGCCACCAGCAGCTTGACACCAGATACAGTGTGCCCCTTGCCACCATATAGTGTGCCACTTGCCACCAGCAGCCTGCCACTAAATACAGTGTGCCACTTGCCACCAACAGCCTGCCACCAGATACACTGTGCCACTTGCCACCAGCAGCCTGCCACCAGATACAGTGTGCCACTTGCCACCTGCAGCCTGCCACCAAATACAGTTTGCCACCAGCAGCCTGCCACCAGATACAGTGTGTCACTTGCCACCCACAGCCTGCCACCAGATACAGTGTGCCACTTGCCACTTAGCAGCCTGCCACCAGATACTGCGTGCCACTTGCCACCAGCACCTTGCCACCAGATATAGTGTGCCACTTGCCACCAGCAGCCTGCCACTAAATACAGTGTGCCACTTGCCACCAACAGCCTGCCACCAGATACACTGTGCCACTTGCCACCAGCAGCCTGCCACCAGATACAGTGTGCCACTTGCCACCTGCAGCCTGCCACCAAATACAGTTTGCCACCAGCAGCCTGCCACCAGATACAGTGTGTCACTTGCCACCCACAGCCTGCCACCAGATACAGTGTGCCACTTGCCACTTAGCAGCCTGCCACCAGATACTGCGTGCCACTTGCCACCAGCACCTTGCCACCAGATATAGTGTGCCACTTGCCACCAGCAGCCTGCCACTAAATACAGTGTGCCACTTGCCACCAGCAGCCTGCCACAAGATACAGTGTGCCACTTGCCACCCACAGCCTGCCACCAAATACAGTTTGCCACTTGCCACCAGCAGCCTGCCACCAGATACAGTGTGCCCCTTGCCACCAGCAGCCTGCCACCAGATACAGTGTGCCACTTGCCACCCACAGCCTGCCACCAAATACAGTTTGCCACTTGCCACCAGCAGCCTGCCACCAGATACAGTGTGCCACTTGCCACCAACAGCCTGCCACCAGATACACTGTGCCACTTGCCACCAGCACCTTGCCACCAGATATAGTGTGCCACTTGCCACCAGCAGCCTGCCACTAAATACAGTGTGCCACTTGCCACCAACAGCCTGCCACCAAATACACTGCCACTTGCCACCAGCAGCCTGCCACCAGATACAGTGTGCCACTTTCCACCCACAGCCTGCCACCAAATACAGTTTGCCACTTGCCACCTGCAGCCTGCCACCAGATGCAGTGTGCCCCTTGCCACCAACAGCCTGCCACCAGATACATTGTGCCACTTGCCACCAACAGCCTGTCACCAGATGCAGTTTGCCACTTGCCACGCAGCAGCCTGCCACCAGATACTGTGTGCCACTTGCCACCAGCACCTTGCTACCAGATATAGTGTGCCACTTGCCACATTATAGTGTGCCACTTGCCACCAGATAGTGTGCCACTTTCCACTCAGAGCCTGCCACCAGATAGTGTGCCACTTGTCCCCGGATACAGTGTGCCATTTGCCTCCCACAGCCTGCCCCAGATACAGTGTGTCACTTGCCACCAGCAGCCTGCCACTCCCTCCAGGACTCTGCCCCGTACTGGCACTGAAAGGTGGCACTGATGAGCTGGACTAATGGGCAATGATAGGTGGCACTGAGCTGCACTGATAGGTGGCACTGATGAGATGCACTAATGAGCACTGATAGGTGGCACTGAGCTGCACTGATAGGTGGCACTGGCTAGCTGCATTTATGGGCACTGATAGAGGGCACTCACTGAAATGTGGCACTGATAAGATGCACTGATGGGCTGCCTGCACTGAGATAGCCCCCCCCCAAAAAAAAAAGTTAACCACTTAAGGCTTCAGCCAGTACTGTACTAGTACACACTTCTTCTGCACAATTAGACCTATCTGTCTGACAGTGACCTCCCCAGCAGTGGGCCAGCGCTCATGGCTTACTTACTTTAATTTTTACTGTCCTTCTCCTGGCTCTCACAGCACCGCACACACAGAACTCCTTTCGCAAGGCAATCGAGCCTCATAGGACGCCGGGGACGGCCTCTGGATGATGACGTCACGCCGCCGAGACGTCAAGCTCCGCCTACAGTGTTTGTGTTGAGTACTGAAAGGGGAGGAGCACGCTCAGTCTCGGCGCACTGGCACTGCCTGCACCGCAAGAGGCTCTGCTGTGGATGATAGCCGCGGCTCACGGCCGCTACTCGGGGCCTGCGATTAAATGATGTTCGGCAGACTGACTCAATATTGGGCCTATGAATAATGCAGATGCAGGCTGCAGCTGCCTGCTGCCTGGACAATGTGGATGTATTATATAGCAGCCGACGGCCGGGCCCTGGTGAGAGAGTTTGGGCCTACATTATGATGGGGGCCTGGAGCTGCAGCTCCATCAGCCCCTATGTTAATCCGGCCCTGGTTACGGATCACGCTCCGTTAAAGTGGATGGCTCAAAACAAGGAAACAAATAGAAGAGTGAATAGGTGGTTCCTGGCCCTCCAGGAATTCAACTTCACAGTAAAGCATCGCCCTGGCGTTCAAATGGGGAATGTGGATGCTTTGTCTAGAGTACATGAATGCCTGATTGCTGGTGTTCCAACCCCGAGGTTAAAACAAGAGGGGGGGGTATGTGACAGCAGGAAGGTAAAGTCACCTGGTTGCATCCAGGGGGGTAGATATATTTCGCCCAGATTCAGGCTTTACGCCGACTTATACAACTAGGTGGAGAGTTGTATAAGCCCAGCTAAGGCTAGTGGGCTCATGGATGACTCATACCTCTAGGGAGAGTGTGGGGCGTCGTGCAGACAGGGAGTTGATGAGACCAGCTGAAGCTTGTCAGCTCATTTAGGCCTCTATAAGAACTCCCAGCTTCATTAGATGTTAGCTCATGCCTGGACCCAGACCTGTGTGGACTGTCTAGGGAGAGTGAACCCCTGTGCGGTGAGACAAAGCCTGTGTGGCTATTTGCTTGGACATTTAAAACCAGGGACTTAGGGACTAGGACAGCACTAGGCTGATCCCAGTTGTTAGTTAGGAAACCTGTATGTTTAGTCAGAGGTCAAGTTGACCAGGATTTATTTTGTTTATGTTTCTTTTGGCTTTGCTGTGTTTTGTCACTGTAAATAGAAAATAAACCGCACCTTTTTTTGATTTTGAAAACCACAACCTCCGTTTGCTGGGCCTGTTTTTGTGTGGGGAGCCCATCCCGGGGGTCACACACACCCGCTGCCGAGCTAACCCCCTCACAAAATGTACCTGCTGCATCCAGTGCCTAAAAAATGTACCTGATGCATCCAGGGCCTAAAAATGTACCTGATGCATCCAGGGCCTAAAAAAATGTACCTGATGCATCCAAGGTCTAAAAAAATGTACCTGCTGCATCCAGTGCCTAAAAAATGTACCTGATGCATCCAGGGCCTAAAAAAATGTACCCGATGCATCCAGGGTCTAAAAAAATGTACCTGATGCATCCAGTGCCTAAAAAATGTACATGATGCATCCAGTTGCCTAACATTTTTTACCTGCTGCATCCAGGGTCTAAAAATTTTATGTGCTGCATTGAGGGCCTAAAAAAATTATATTTGCTGCATCCAGTGCCTAAAAAATGTACCTGCTGCATCCAGTGCCTAAAAAATGTACCTGCTGCATCCAGTGCCTAAAAAATGTACCTGATGCATCCAGGGCCTAAAAATGTACCTGATGCATCCAGGGCCTAAAAAAATGTACCTGCTGCATCCAGTGCCTAAAAAATGTACCTGATGCATCCAGGGCCTAAAAAAAATGTACCTGATGCATCCAGGGCCTAAAAAAATGTACCTGATGCATCCAGGGTCTAAAAAAATGTACCTGATGCATCCAGTGCCTAAAAAATGTACATGATGCATCCAGGGTCTAAAAAAATGTACCTGATGCATCCAGTGCCTAAAAAATGTACATGATGCATCCAGTTGCCTAACATTTTTTACCTGCTGCATCCAGGGTCTAAAAATGTTATGTGCTGCATTGAGGGCCTAAAAAAATTGTACCTGCTGCTGCATCCAGGGCCTAAAAAATTGTACCTGCTGCATCCAGTGCCTCAAAAATTGTACCTGATGCATGCAGGGCCTTCAAAATTGTACCTGCTGCATCCAGAGCCTAAATAAATCTATGTGCTGCATCCAGGGCCTCAAAAATTGTCCCTGGACGCAGCACGTAGGAATGTTTTGGCCCTGCATTCATTAGGTACAATCAATTCCATGTGCTGCATCCAGGGCCAAATGAAATTCTCGGCCACAGTCCTGGGGGCGCCGATGGAGTGTGTCTTAGAATAAGACAACAACGCATATAAGCGGCGGCTGGTCATTAAGGCCCACTCGCCCTGCCGCTACATATATAGGTAATGCTGTTGTAAAAGGGGTTACATATACATTAGAACATGTTTTTTAATACTATTTCAGTAATTCCAGCCATACATGAATAGATTTCTCATAGATTTCTCCTTCCACGGTTAAAAGGTTAGATGGAGGAATCTGCCAGCGATTGTATTCGGACTGTCACAATGGTACTGAAGTGAGCCCACAGGCGAGCAGGTGACACGGGTTCCCCCAGGGCGTGGAATCTAAGGGCCAGCCGGTATTCCGCCAGGGACTAGGATTGCCACCTGTCCGGGATTCACCCGGACAGTTCAGGTTTTGGATTCATGTGTCCGGGTTTTAGACTGCCTGAAACCTGGACACCCAGACGGGAGAGGAGAGAGGGCTCGATCTGTACCTCTTCCTTCTACCCCTACCCCTATGTGTCTGCCCACCCACACTCCAACCCCCCGGCACTGGGCCTCAGAAAAGGAACGTGAGGGCCATAAATTTAAAGTCCAGCAGCCTCAGATACATCTGGATGAGAGGTGCTGACTGCCAAGGGTTGAGTGAGCTCACCATCCATCCCTGTCTATGACTGAAGTCTCCCCTCTTCTCTCTCCTGCCTCTGAGGGAGTACACTAAGGTAAATCAGAGTTGTCAGAGCACCCCTTACATCAGAATTCTCAGTGTTCCCCCTTAAATCAGAGTTCCCAGAGGATCCCTTATGTTAGAGTCCCCAGAGTTCTCCCTTACATCAGAGTCTGCAGAGTCCCCCTTTACAGTGAAAGGGAACTCTGCGAGTTCAGATGTAAAAGGGGAACTCTGTGGACTCTGATGTAAAGGGGAACTCTTGTTATTAACTTCATATTATTAGAAATGTTATTTAATTGCAAAATATATGTATAGTTTATACTATAAAAAAAAATTGCTGTGTGCCGCTAAAGTGTTCGGGTTTGACGTGAAGAAAAGGTGGCAACCCTACCAGGGACCCCCTCACGAGGGTTTGGGCTTAGCTGCGTGCTGACCCCAGGTCACGACCCCCAAGTTCACCCTGCTCGCGAGGAGAGCAGCAGAAGACAGAGGGATGGATGGATGGATAAAGCAAAAGGAGAGCCGGATATCGAGCCAAGGTCGGGGCGGGCAGCAGACAACGTAAACAGGAGGACTAGCCGATTCGGTACACAAGAAGTCTGGTTAAGTAGGTTACAGGCAGGGAGCTCTGAAACAAGTGTTGCTCAAGCAACCAGAAACTGGTCTGAGTGCAATTTAAATAGTGAGGCACATGGGAGGCTGGACAGGAAGTAGCAGGAAGGAAGGATATATTAAGCCACAGGTGAAGCCGGCGACACCCATAGCTGCAGAGTGCAGCCAGAGCTGAACACAAGCTTGTGGAACAACAGGTGCCAGCCGACCTACAGCAGTATAGGTAAGACACAGATCAGCTCCGCAGCTGATCTGTGACACGGACAGCCGCAGCATCCTAATCTTCTTTTAAGCACCAAGGTATCCTCAGTCTTCCGGGTTGAATGTCATCTGGAATATAGAACAGACTATGAATGGAGGGTGTCATAGCCCCGCCTCTTCTGGGACATTGCCCTGGCCTCCTTTCCTATTCTTTCATATCCTTTTAAAGCAAAGAGCGGTACTGATGAAGGATGGGTTTGGGTCGAACCAGCCCCACAGCCCTCCAATCACCCCTGATGTCCTCAGACTCTGGGTCTTATTTCTCTTTTTTTTTAATTATGTTTTTATTGTTTTTTTACACAGTACAGAAAACAACACTCCACACAACGTGGAGACAGCCGGCCACAACATTCGCTGGTGCATACAGTCATAAAACAAAACACAAAAAACACACATTATCACATTAAACCTGTGATACTCCCAGCCCCCATCCCCCCCTCCCAAACCCCCCCCCCCCGCAAAACCAACAAAGCATACCCCCCCCCCCCTGCCTAGATAGGAACACAAATGTCACGGGCCACCTACCAGAGGCGGCCCGCCATGATTCAGAAGTACAGTCTGGTAGCTCTCTGCAGAGTCAAATTGGATATAGCACATGCAATCAGTTCCCCCTCGCCCCCAAACCTCCCCACCCAGACATAGGACTACAGGAAAGGAGACACTACCCCATCTTCACATGTTTAATACATAAGTGCACAATAACCCCTCAAGGTCCTGACATTCCGAACATTCTCACCGTCCCATATTAGAATTCCTAAAAAAAGAAAAAAAAAAGGTTCTTACATTATGCTTTGCTGTGTTCAATCAGATGCCGTATCTATAGTAGCCATCCAACCCCCCCAAACCTTGTCAAATTTAGTCAGTGCCCCCCTACTCAAATAAGTGGCCTTATAAAAGGGTATTGCTTTATTGACCAACGCTTTCCAAGTGTCAACAGTAGGAGCTGCTGAACTCTCCCATGATAGGATGATGCGTTTTTAGCGTAGTACAACAAAAGCATGAGTAAGGTTCGTATAGCCCTGGTAGTGGCCAGGGGTTCAACCAGATGTAATAGGCATACCTCAACAGACATGGGGATAGATATGGAGGTGACCAACCTAATACAGTCAGCAATGGCCCGCCAGTAGTGTTTGATTGGAGGACACTCCCAAAAGATGTGTATAAAGGTAGCTGAGGGTGCAGAGCATCTCCAGCAGAGAGAGCTCTGCATCCCATACATCCTTGCCAGTCTTGCCGGAGTAAGATAAACTCTGTGCAGAAACTTATAAAGGATCAGTCTGTCCCTACTCGAGACCAAATATTGAAAAGCAGTCCCCCACATGTCATCCCAATCATCTCTGTCCAACCCTGGGGCCACAGCTTCCCAAGCCCCTCTGCAAGGTCTGAGTAGGAGAGTCGTCTCCGGGAACAGGTCTTTGTAAAAACTGGAGACTGGTTTAGGTAGGGACTCACTGCGTGCCAATAGCTCAAGATCACTGGGCTCTAGGCTAAGGGTCCCCCCACCAAACTGTGAGTGAAAGGCATGCCTTAGCTGCAAATACCTGAAAAATTGGGAGTTAGGTAGATCATACTTCTGTTTTAGGTCATCAAAGGACAATAGGGTACCATTGGAAACAATATGGGCCAAAAGCTTAATTCCGTACCCCGTCCAAACTACTGGGTCCGGGTAACAGAAAAAATGTGGTAAGTTGGGGTTCCTCCACAAGGGTAAACTAGGCGATAATCTAGGAGAGCTAGGTGACTGCAATCCCTGGACCACAGCCCAGGCCCTCATCACTGAACGCATGGAGTACATCAAGGGATAGGGAGCTTTCAGGCCCCTGTAGACCAAATGAGACAACGCCTCATAAGAGCCCACACAGGCACTCTCCAGGGATACAGATGTATCATCCGGAGGAGCAGCTAACCAGCGGTGGGCCACCGTCAACTGTCCAGCCAGAAAATATTTGTGAAAGTTAGGAACTGCAAGTCCTCCCTCCCCACACGGCTGCTGTAAGATCGCCAATTTGAGGCGAGGAACGAGAGGAGGAAATCATGGTATCAATGGATTTAAAAAGGGACTTGGGAATCCACACTGAAGAGTTTCTAAGGTTATATAGTAATAATGGCAGAATTTTCATCTTAATCAGATTGATCTTCCCTATGAGGGACAAGGGGAGATTTTTCCAAGCCTGAAATTTTTTAGATATTGTAATGAGTAGCGGGGAGATATTAAGATTAACAAAGTCCGTCACAGAATTAGTGATCTGAAGCCCTAAGTACTTAATTTGGGAGACCCACAGTAAGGGAACGGCAGGATTGGCCTGATCAGGGATGGGGTGGGAACACAAGGGAAGTATCTTAGACTTAGTCCAGTTAACCCGGAGCCCAGAGACTATAGCAAATTTTTCCCAAAAGTGACAACGCAGCACGTAGAGAAGGTCCAGTATCCCTGATAAACAGTACCAAGTCATCCGCATAAAGTGCTGTAGTTTCAATTAGGGTGCCTACGCGAATACCCTGAATTTGGGGGGAGGAACGTAGAGCAATCGCCAAAGGCTCCATGACGAGAGCAAACAGGCCAGGTGAAAGGGGACACCCCTGTCTGGTGCCCCTGGACACTGAAAAAGTCTCGGACACCCCTCCATTAAAGCGGAGGGCCGCAACCGGGTGGTCATACAACAGCGAAATCCATTTAAGGAACCTGGGGCCAAACCCCATGCGCTGTAGGACATAGGTCATATAACTCCAATCAATAGAATCAAAGGCCTTTTCCAGGTCAAAGAACACCAAAGCCCCCCCCCCCCCCCCCGAGGACACCTCGGCCCCCAACTGTGTGTGAGTAAACACCCGTCTCAGGTTTATATCAGTGGCTTTTTTGGGCATGAACCCGGTCTGGTCAGGCGATACCAAGTGGTGTATAATTTTCATCAGTCTATTAGCAATCATCTTGGTGAGGATTTTCAGATCCATATTTAAAAGCGCTATGGGCCAATAGGAAGAACAGCAGAGTGGGTCCTTATCGGGTTTGGGGAGTAACACAACATGTGCCTCATAGAAAGATGCCGGAAGGCTTTCTAAGTCAAAACAGTCACTATAGAGTCTTAAAAGTCTGGGGGATAAAATATCTAGATACTGCTTATACCACTCTGCTGGGAGTTCATCTGGGCCTGGCGACTTAGCATTAGGGAAAGAGGCAATGGCAGACGCCAATTCTTTGTCCGTGAAGGGGGCCTCAAGACTGGCCACCACCTCCTCGGACAACTCCGGGATCTGCAGGGGACCCAGCAGGTCAGTCAGGTCCCGGTGGTCATACGGTGGGATAGCCAAGTAAAGTTCTGAATAGTAGGATACAAAGGCCTGCATTATGCCCTCTCTATCCCTTAATACGGCACCATCTGGGGAAGAGATGCATAGGATAGCTGCATGTGCCCTAGTGTCTGCAGAGAGGTATGCCAACAGCTTCCCATTCTTATCGCCCTTCTCAAACAATTCCTCAGCCCTACTGGGTCTTATTTCTCTTAACCAGCCCTGGGCGGCCCCCTTGCTGCTGTGGTGCCATCAGCACTTGGGATGAGTTTGGGCTTGGACCAAACATGGCAGGAAGCTGTCATTCCCGCCAAATCAGCTGTAGCCAGGGTATTCCCCGCCTACTGCTGTCCAGTCAACTGCTGTAGCCAGGCCATTCCCCACCCAATCAACTGTAGCCAGGCCATTACCTGCTTACTGCTGTCCAGTCAACTGCAGCCAGGGCTTTCCTCACCTAAACATGGCCATAATAGGTCAGTGATGTCACAAGCATTCCGCCCCTTTTTGTACGCACAACTTCAGGGAGGGGAATGCCCTGGCAGCAGTTGACTGGACAGCAGTGGGTGGGAGTGATAGTTTACTGCTGGGTTTGGTGCTCCCACCTACTGCTATCCAGTCAACTGCGGCCAGGGCATTCCCCTCCCTGAAGTTGCATGTGTAAAAAGGGCGGTGAAGATGCTTGTGACATCATTGGCCTATTATGGTCATGTGTGGGTAGGGAATGCCCTGGCCACAGTTGATTGGCCAGCAGTTGGTGGGAGTGAAAGCTTGCTGCTGGGTTTGGTGCTATCACTCCCACCTACTGCTGGCCAATCAACTGCAGCCAGGGCATTCCCCACCTACACATGACCATAATAGGTCAGTGATGTCACAAGCTTTCCCACCCCTTTTTCGTACATGCAACTTCAGGGAGGGAAATTCCCTGGCCACAGTTGACTGGGTAGCAGTAGGCGGGAGCACCAAACCCAACAGTAAACTATTAGTCCCACCCACTGCCGTCCAGTCAACTGCTGCCAGGGCATTCCCCTCCCTGAAGTTGCGTGTGTAAAAAGAGCGGTGGAGATGCTTGTGACATCACTGGCCTATTATGGTCATGTGTAGGTAGGGAATGCCCTGGCCACAGTCGATTGGCCAACAGTTGGTGGGAGTGAAAGCTTGCTGCTGGGTTCGGTGCTATCACTCCCGCCTACTGCTGTCCAGTCAACTGCAGCCAGGGTGTTCCCCTCCCTGAAGTTGCATGTACAAAAAGGGGCGGAATGCTTGTGACATCATTGACTTATTATGGTCATATTTAGGCAGGGAATGCTCTGGCCGCATTTAACTGCACAGAAGTAGATGGGGAATGCCCTGGCCACAGCAGTTGACTGGATAGCAGTAGGTGGGGAATGCCCTGGCTACATCAGTTGACTGGATAGCAGTAGGTGGGGAATGCCCTGGCTACAGCAGTTGACTGGATAGCAGTAGGCGGGGAATGCTCTGGCTACAGTTGATTGGGCAGGAATGACAGCTTCCTGCCATGTTTGGTCCAAGCCCAAGCTCCTCCCCAGTGCTGATGTCACCACACCAGCAGGGGGCCACCCAGGACTGGTTAGGAGGAATAAGACCCAGAGCTTGAGGACATCAGGGGTGATTGGAGGGCCGTGGGGCTGAGCCGATGGGTATGGGTTTCCATACAGCCTCTCAGTTGACCTTGTGGAAAATTCCCTCCTAACCCTTGTTAACTAGTTTAGGACCGGAAGGATTTTCCCCCTTAATGACCAGGCCATATTTTGCAATACGGCACTGCGTCGCTTTAACTGACAATTGCGCGGTCGTGCGCCGCTGTACCCAAACAAAATTGATGTCCCTTTTTTTCCCACAAATAGAGCTTTCTTTTGGTGGTATTTGATCACCTCTGCGTTTTTTTTTGCGCTATAAAAAAAAGACAGACAATTTTGAAAAAAATAACTATATTTTTTACCTTTTGCTATAATAAATATCCCCCAAAAAATTGTAAAAAAACGAATTTCTTCATCAGTTTAGGCCAATATGTATTCTTCTACATATTTCTGGTAAAAAAAACAACGCAATAAACATATATCGATTGATTTTCGCAAAAGTTATAGCATCTACAAACTATGGGAAAGATTTATGGCATTTTTATAATTTTTTAATTAATTTTTTTACTAGTAATGGCAGTGATTTTTAGCGGGACTGCGACATTGCGGCGAACAGATCGGACACTTTTGACACTTTTTTGGGACCACTGACATGTATACAGAGATCAGAGCTAAAAATTGCCACTGATTACTGTATAAATGTCACTGGCAGGGAAGGGGTTAACACTAGGGGTCGATCAAGGGGTTAAATATGTTCCCTAGGGAGATGTTTTTAACTGTGGGGGGAGTGTGATGACCGGAGGAGGAGAGAGATCGCTGTTCCTGATCACTAGGAACAGCAGACCTGTCTCTCCTCCCCTGACAGAACGAAGATCTGTCTGTTTACATTGACAGATCCCCGTTCTCCGTTCTGTCTCTCTCGGGAGCGATCGCGGGTGGCCGTCGGACATCACGCCCGCCGGCCACGCGCATCGGCTCCGGCGTTGCGCGCACACCCCCTAGAGCTCTTAAAGTGGCCGACATACAATGACGGCGATTCGCCCCGGGAGAGCCAACCTGCCGCAGTGCAACTGCGGCGACTGGTCTTAAAGTGGTTAAAATGGCCCTGACTAGGGACCCCCAAGACTCTCTAGGGAGATGTGCTCTAAAACAGGTGAAACAGAGCTGCTACCTCCTTAATCCTCCACAGTTTGCAAGCACAAGCTTTCAGCTAGAAATGTTTCTGGTAACCTCCAATCTTCAGGCAGTATATAAAGAAAACTGGCGCTCCAGTGCAACGTCTATAATCAAATGCCCTTTGTTAAAGTTTGTGTAGTACAATCATGTAAGGATCCAACGTGTTTCGGCTGTTAGGCCTTAATCATGGCTGCCATGATTAAGGCCGGATGGCTGAAACCTGTTGGATTCTTACATGACTGTACTACATGAACTTTAATAAAGAGCATTTGATATAGCCGTTGCACTGGAGAGACAGCTTTCTCTATGAGATGTGCTCCAGGAGTGAATCAATAAACATCAGGGGAAGATTCCGGGTCACTGACCCATCTCTCAGCATCATTGTACCTACCCCCGGTCCTCTTACTGGTGTCCTTTACATGGCATTGTAGTGCTGCCATAATAGTAAGCCGTAATCCGGTTCCTCTATGGATCCAGGCCTGCTGGAAGGAGTCCACGCTCGCAGCTGCTGCTTCTTATCAATGTCTAAATGAGGCAGCCGGGCGGCTCCAGGTCTATGATATCACCATCCCAATCCACATCCCCGACGTAAGAGGAGCGTGATTTCTGTGCTGTGCTAGTAAGTGGAGGAACTTGCAATGTCACGGTCTAGTCATAGACAGCAGATCTTCTCCCCCCTGAGAACAATGGGCAGGAATAGTTTTGCCCATCCTCGATCACACCGGGAGCTGCTGCTGTCATTCATGAAAATAAACTACGCACATGCAGTTCACTAAATCTGGACATAGCCCTAGTCTTAAAGGATTAGTCCACCTAAAAAAACACTGTCTATGCAGGTAAACAGGCTCCTATAGGTAAACACAAATTGTGCAGCTTTGACTAAAGTTGGATAATGCCCTTGTTATAGATGTAGGCCATTTACAAACCTCCCGAAGCCAGGCCGAAAAACTCCCAGAGATGGCATCATCCCAGCCTGCCTTGTTGCTAGGATTTTGCCAAGACACTCCCAGCCGTTACTGTTCACTCCCACCATCACAGCTTCATTCTCACAGCCTGGTAAGGCCATACGCCAACAAGAATAAGCGTATTTGTACAGTGAGCAGCATAGGTAGACGCTATCAGCAAGCCTGGACAAATCAATGACAGGCGGCCTCAGACTCTACATATATAATTGATCATCAAGTAGTTGCACATGGATAAGGACAGATGAGCGGCTCTGAATGCAAATTGCATCCGGGGTTGTCCACCTGTCCCGAACCACTTATAACTGCTCGATGTCCAATAACATGCGGGCAACCACGGCCGCCTGTCAGCCTGTCGTTGATTTGTACAGGCTCACTTGGTCGTAGTTCATTGCAAATACTTGTGCTACCTGCCACACAAATACGCTCATTCTTGGTGGTTTACGGCCCTACACCACTGTGCTAATGAGGCCTAAAAGTATGAGGGCACCTCCAGTGAGATGCAGCTCATCAGATCGCCCAGGTGTGTGTCAAAAGTCTTCCTGGTCTGTGGGAGGTCAATGGGAATGACTGGGATTTCAGAGAGCGTATGTGGGCTGGGTAAAGCGGTCTATTGAGTGATATCTTAATGGATGGAGGATAGGTGGGTATAAGCCTGAGAGGTGGTGAGGGGGTTGGTGGGTATAAGCCTGGTAGGTGGTGAGGGGGTTGGTGGGTATAAGCCTGGGAGGTGGTGAGTGGATTGATGGGTATAAGCCTGTGAGGGGGTTGGTGGGTATGAGCCTGGGAGGTGGTGGGGGGTTGTTGAGTATAAGCCCGGAAGGTGGTAAGAGGGTTGGTGGGTATAAGCCTGGGAGGTGGTCAGGGGGTTTGTGGGTATAAGCCTGGGAGGTGGTGAGGGGGTTTGTGGGTATAAGCCTGGGAAGTGGTGAGGGGGTTGGTGGGTATAAGCCTGGGAGGTGGTGAGGGGGTTGGTGGGTGTAAGCCTGGGAAGTGGTGAGGGGGTTGGTGGGTATAAGCCTGGGAGGTGGTGAGGGGGTTTGGTGGGTATAAGCCTGGAAGGTGGTAAGAGGGTTGTGGTGGGTATGAGCCTGGGAGGTGGTGGGGGGGTTGTTGAGTATAAGCCCAGAAGGTGGTAAGGGGGTTGGTGGGTATAAGCCTGGGAGGTGGTGAGGGGGTTTGTGGGTATAAGCCTGGGAAGTGGTGAGGGGGTTGGTGGGTATAAGCCTGGGAGGTGGTGAGGGGGTTGGTGGGTATAAGCCTGGGAAGTGGTGAGGGGGTTGGTGGGTATAAGCCTGGGGGGTGGTGAGGGAGTTTGGTGGGTATAAGCCTGGGAGGTGGTGAGGGGGTTTGTGGGTATAAGCCTGGGAGGTGGTGAGGGGGTTTGTGGGTATAAGCCTGGGAGGTGGTGAGGGGGTTGGTTGTGCTCCGAAGTTTACTTTAAAGATGCAGTTATACTTTAAAACCACTTGAAGACCAAACATTATACAATATATATATATATATATATATATATATATATACATATATATATACAGTGTGGTCCATATATATTTGGACACAGCACAATTTTTTTTTTTTTCGAGAGAGACGATTTGCACTTTTCAGCCTCGTGCTTTTCAGTTCGTTACAGCGTGACGAATGTGCTATCTCCATTACGAACGCTATTTTTACCAGAATGAGCGCTCCCGTCTCATACTTCATTCTGAGCATGCGCGTTTTTTTCCCCTCTGAAAAGCATACACACGAGCGGTTTTCGCGACGAGAAAAAGACTGATGGGAAACACGACGGGTAAAAAATAGAGCAGGTTCTAAATTTTTTGCGGGCAGTTTTCTTATCGGGAAAACTGCTATGGAGCATACACACGACCAATCTAAAAAATTTCAGTTTTCTCTTCGGGAAAACCGGTCGTGTGTACGAGGCATACAGTAAATATGGTATTTGCATTTGGAATCTATTGCTGTGAACCTACATAATGCGTTCAAAGGAGCTGTTCATGCAAGTGAAACAGGCCATTGTAAGGCATAAAAAACAATTCCACCATAGAGATAGCAGCAACATTGGGAGTGGCCAAATTAACAGATTGGTACATTCTGAGGAAAGAAGAAGGCACTGGTGAGCTCCGCAACATAAAAAGGCCTGGACGTCCACAGAAGACAGTTGTGGATGATCGCAGGATCCTCTCTATAGTAAAGAAAAACCCATTCACAACATTCAGACAAGTAAAGGACACTCTCCAGGAGGTGGGCGTATCATTGCCAAAGTCTACAATCAAGATAAGACTTTGTGAGAGCAAATACCGAGGGCTCACCACAAGGTGCTAACCATTCATAAGCCTGAAGAATAGAAAAGCCAGATTAGACTTTGCCAAAAGGCATCTAAAAAAAAAACAGACCAGTTCTGGAAAAGCATTCTTTGGACGGATGAAACTTAGATTAATCTGTCCCAGAATGACGGGAAGAAAAAAGTGTGGAGAAGGCTTGGAACAGCTCATGATCCAAAGCACACAACGTCATCTGTAAAACATGGTGGAGGCAGTGTGATGGCATGGGCATGCATGGCTTCCAATGGCACTGGGTCATTGGTGTTTATTGATGTTGTGACAGAAGCAGCCGGATGAATTCTGCAGTGTTTAGAAATATACGGTCAGCCCAGATTCAGCCAAATGCAGCAAAGTTGATTTAGATGGCACTTCACAGTACAGATGGACAATGATCCAAAACACACTGCAAAAGCATCCCAGGAGCTTTTGAAGGAAAAGAAGTGGAATATTCTGCAATGGCCGAGTCAATCACCTGATCCCAACCCAATTGAGCATTTCACTTGCTGAAGGAAAAACTAAAGGCAAAAAGACCCACAAACAAAGAACAACTGAAGACAGCTGCAGTTAGAGCCTGCCAAAGCATCAGAAAGGAGGAAACCCAGTCTTTGGTAATGTCCATGGGTTCCAGACTTCAGGCAGTAAAGGATTCTCAACAAAATATTAAAATTGAACATTTTATTTATGATTATATTTATTTGTCCAATTACATTTGAGCCCCTGAAAATGGGGCGTGTATAAAATGGTTGCAGTTGCTAAAATTTGTACTTGATATTCATGTTCAAACCCATGAATTAAAGCTGAAAGTCTGCACTTCAAATTTATTAGGATTGTTGTGTTTTAATTTTTTTCTGGTGGCATACAGAGCCAAAAGTATGAAAATTGTGCCCGTGTCCAAATATATATGGACCTCACTGTATATATCCATTTGATCGTTGCAACTTTTTATGTCACACGGTATTTGCGCAGCGTTTATTTTTTTTTTAACCGCAATTTTTTGGGGAAAAAATACACTTTAATGAATAAAAAAAAAAAAAATATATACCCCAATTTTTTAGTAAAATATGAAAGACAATGTTACACAGAGTAAATAGATCCCTAACATGTCATGCTTTAAAATTGTGCACACTCGTGGAATGGCGACAAAGTTCAGCACTCAAAAATCTCAGCGACACTTTAACCATTTTTACAGGTTCCCAGTTTAGAGTTACAGAGGAGGTCTAGTGCTATTGCTCTCACACTTCCGTTCACGGCGATACCTCACATGTGTGGTGCGAACACTGTTTACATATGCATGCATGACCTATGTACGCGTTCACTTCTGCATGCGAGCACGGAGGGATAGGGGCGCTTTTCTTTTTTTTTTTTTCTCTTATTTATTTATTTACACTGTCCTTTAAAAAAAAAATTGATCGCTCTTATTCCTGTTACAAGAAATGTAAACATCCCTTGTATTAGAAATAAGGGGTGACAGGTCCTCTTTATGGGGAAATCATGTAATAGAAATAAGGGGTGACAGGTCCTCTTTATGGGGAGATCATGTAATAGAAATAAGGGGTGACAGGTCCTCTTTATGAAGAGATCATGTAATAGAAATAAGGGGTGACAGGTCCTCTTTATGGAGATCTCATGTAATAGAAATAAGGGGTGACAGGTCCTCTTTATAGGGAGATCATGTAATAAAAATAAGGGGAGACAGGTCCTCTTTATGGGGAGATCATGTAATAGAAATAAGGGGTGACGGGTCCTCTTTATGGGGAGATCATGTAATAGAAATAAGGGGTGACAGGTCCTCTTTATAGGGAGATCATGTAATAGAAATAAGGGGTGACAGGTCCTCTTTATGGGGAGATCATGTAATAGAAATAAGGGGTGACAGGTCCTCTTTATGGGGGATCATGTAATAGAAATAAGGGGTGACAGGTCCTCTTTATGGGGAGATCATGTAATAGAAATAAGAGGTGACAGGTCCTCTTTATGGAGAGATCTTGTAATAGAAATAAGGGATGACAGGTCCTCTTTATGGGAAGATCATGTAATAGAAATAAGGGGTGACAGGTCCTCTTTATGGGGAGATCATGTAATAGAAATAAGGAGTGACAGGTCCTCTTTATGGGGAGATCATGTAATAGAAATAAGGGGTGACAGGTCCTCTTTATGGGGAGATCATGTAATAGAAATAAGGGGTGACGTGTCCTCTTTATGGAGAGATCATGTAATAGAAATAAGAGGTGACAGGTCCTCTTTATGGGGAGATTATGTAATAGAAATAAGGGGTGACAGGTCCTCTTTATGTAGAGATCCTGTGATAGAAATAAGGGGTGACAGGTCCTCTTTATGGGGAGATCATGTAATAGAAATAAGGGGTGACAGGTCCTCTTTATGAGGAGATCTTGTAATAGAAATAAGGGGTGACAGGTCCTCTTTATGGGGAGATCATGTAATAGAAATAAGGGGTGACAGGTCCTCTTTATGGGGAGATCATGTAATAGAAATAAGGGGTGACAGGTCCTCTTTATGGGGAGATCATGTAATAGAAATAAGGGGTGACAGGTCCTCTTTATGGGGAGATCATGTAATAGAAATAAGGGGTGACAGGTCCTCTTTATGGGGAGATCATGTAATAGAAATAAGGGGTGACGGGTCCTCTTTATGGGGAGATCATGTAATAGAAATAAGATGTGACAGGTCCTCTTTATGGGGAGATTATGTAATAGAAATAAGGGGTGACAGGTCCTCTTTATGGGGAGATCATGTAATAGAAATAAGAGGTGACAGGTCCTCTTTATGGGGAGATCTTGTAATAGAAATAAGGGGTGACAGGTCCTCTTTATGGGGGGATCATGTAATAGAAAAAAGGGGTGACAGGTCCTCTTTATGAGGAGATCTTGTAATAGAAATAAGGGGTGACAGGTCCTCTTTATGGGGAGATCATGTAATAGAAATAAGGGGTGACAGGTCCTCTTTATGGGGAGATCTTGTAATAGAAATAAGGGGTGACAGGTCCTCTTTATGGGGAGATCATGTAATATAAATAAGGGGTGACAGGTCCTCTTTATGGGGACATCATGTAATAGAAATAAGGGGTGACAGGTCCTCTTTATGGGGAGATCATGTAATATAAATAAGGGGTGACAGGTCCTCTTTATGGGGAGATCATGTAATAGAAATAAGGGGTGACAGGTCTTCTTTATGGGGAGATCTTGTAATAGAAATAAGGGGTGACAGGTCCTCTTTATGGGGGGATCATGTAATAGAAAAAAGGGGTGACAGGTCCTCTTTATGAGGAGATCTTGTAATA
Organism: Rana muscosa; assembly: GCA_029206835.1. Taxonomy (NCBI): domain Eukaryota; kingdom Metazoa; phylum Chordata; class Amphibia; order Anura; family Ranidae; genus Rana; species Rana muscosa. The sequence continues at coordinate 217,375,875 of JARGYO010005626.1, read as the reverse complement.
GAAATAAGGGGTGACAGGTCCTCTTTATGGGGAGATCATGTAATAGAAATAAGGGGTGACAGGTCCTCTTTATGGGGAGATCTTGTAATAGAAATAAGGGGTGACAGGTCCTCTTTATGGGAAGATCATGTAATAGAAATAAGGGGTGACAGGTCCTCTTTATGGGGAGATCCTGTAATAGAAATAAGGGGTGACAGGTCCTCTTTATGGGGAGATCTGGGGGTCAAAAAGACCCCAAATCTCTCATTTACCTTTAAAACCAAAAGGAAAAAAAAAAGTTTACTTCGTTCTGCCCTAGAATGGAAGTTCCCCCACTCTCCATCTTGATAGATCCTATTGTGTGCTTGCAGCTTCCGGCGGGAAAGAGAGGAGGGAAGCCAGAAGCTCTGCGGGGGTGGGGCACACAGGGGGGGCCTGGGCAGTTTAGTTTATTTTCGGTCCTGTTGATTCGTAATTTTGCTAGATGGGATTTTTCGTGTTCGGACTAATTCGTATTTTCGCAAGCGACATTTTTCGTTGAATCGGAATGATTGGTATTAATGTAAGCCTTATTTTTAGTTGATTTATAATTCGTACTTTCGGTAGAGTACGTTGTTTTTCCTTGATTCCGGACACAACTCCTACTTTCGTAACTTTTTTTTTGGTTCGTTGATTCGTAATTTTCCGTGTCTCTCTGACGTGCTTCGAATAGATTTGTACTTTTCTAAATACATTGCGGTTATTTGTAACGATTCGAAATCTCGTATTTTACTTTCGTTTTTTACATGCGGCTATAGCCTCCGCCCCTCTACACCATTTTGAGAGGGAGTTCAGCACGGTGATGGAGGAGCAGAGAGCACAGCAGAGTGTTATTGTGCTTCGAATGGATTCGTACTTTCGTTACTTTTTTTTGGTTCGCTGAATCGTAATTTTCCGTGTCCCTCTCACAATGGCGCTGCCTGACGTGCTTCGAATGGATTCGTACATTCATAACTTTTTTTTGGTTCGTTGATTCGTAATTTTCCGTGTCTCTCACAATGGCGCTGCCTGACATACTTCGAATGGATTCGTACTTTCGTAACTTTTTTTGGTTCGTTGATTCGTAATTCTCCATGTCTCTCACGATGGCGCTGCCTAACGTGCTTCGAATGGATTCGTACTTTCGTAACTTTTTTTTTTGGTTCGTTGATTCGTAATTTTCCGTGACGGATCACAACAAGTCGACTTGCGGTTGCATTAGGCCGCATTAACGCAACAACGAAGTATGCCGAAAGCATTCGGGCATTCGCTATTTGCGCTATAATTTATTTCGGATTCATTTTTATTCGTAATTGCTTTGTTCGGAAATTCGAATGCTTCCGAACGTCCGAAAGTTGCTAAATTCGTACGAATTTCGATTTGTTACGAAACGAATTGCACAAGCCTAGTTTACAACCACTTTAACGCAAAGCATGCTATATGGTGCATAAAGCACAATAATGGAAGGGGCCATAAAAGAATGAAAGTAACAAATTTCAAGCCGGTGATTTCACCCTTCAGCCTCTTTCATTAGGAAAAGGACCCCCCCCCCCCCCACCCTCCCCTGAGGCATGTTGTGACCCCCCAGAGATCTGCCCCGTGAGCGACGGCAGCGGATAATACAGTGCAGGTCTTTGTATTAGAGCGTTCTCCGTATGAGTCACACAGGAAGGAGCCATACGCCGGCATTGTACATCTACTGGAGAGAGCTTGTGGCTTTTGCGGCTGAAAGTTTGAAAGACTCGGATGTGTGAAGTGCAAAACGTTAATAAAAAGCTGAAGCATCTGAATGTGGAGCCTTTCCGGGGCTTTCTAATCATTTCACGTGTCGCAATGGTGCGATAACACGCATGGGAAACGCCACATTCACTTCTGCAGTCCCCTGCGATTCCTCCGCAGGTCATTAAAACTGTTGCATGCAGCAGAACAAGGTTTTGGCTTTTCCTAAGCCCCATATAGATACAAAAAATAGGGGGCTGGCTATCAAAAGCACCACCCCCACCCCCCAAAAAAAAAAGACCGGACTTTATAGGCTCAATATGGGAGAACACAGGACAAAATATAAAACCTAATTCATTTTATTTATAAACATTAAAATTTGGTTATAAAAACATTGGCTTATGAAAAACGGACAAACATGATGGACTATTACGGTACCAGAGAGGAATCTTACAATAGATTCTTTTACCAAATATTCTATTAACAAAAATTAATAAAAAATCTTGAACATTTCATAAAATCATTGATATCGCATCGTATGAAAAAATCTCTGTGGTTGTCAAATGGTTGACGCGTTTCGCATTTCTGCTTCCTAAGAACCTTTGACTCTTGACCTTTTAACAGAGACCTTGATCAAAAAACATATAAAGAGATATTATTATGTGTTGACTTCCTCATGGATGAGGTTATCAGCATAGATAACCTCAACAAGATCCAAATACTGACCTAAAAAATGCCCTCCTGAGAATCCCAGGAAGTCTATATATAAATAACATATACAGCAGAGTAGTAATTGTAATTGTGGATGTAGAATCTGTACACTTCCAGTTGCCAAGTCAACGTTTCGCCAAATTCAGGGCTTCCTCAGGACCCAATATACACTATATTACCAAAAGTATTGGCTCCTGAGGAAGCGCTGAATTTGGCGAAACGTTGACCTGGCAACTGGAAGCGTACAGATTCTACATCCACAATTACTACTCTGCTGTATATGTTATTTATATACACGCTATGGATGCCTTTACACTATGGGTGTTAAACCTGTGGCCCTCCAGCTGTTGCGGAACTACAACTCCCATCATGCCTCTTCCTTTCAGGAGTCATGATTGTAACTGTCAGTAGCTTTCAATGCCTCATGGGACTTGTAGTTCTGCAACAGTTGGAGGGCTACAGGTTGAGCACCCATAGTGTAAAGGCACCCATAGCGTATATATAAATAACATATACAGCAGAGTAGTAATTGTGAATGTAGAATCTGTATACTTCCAGTTGCCAGGTCAACATTTCGCAAATTCAGGGCTTCCTCAGGACCCAATATACACTATATTACCAAAAGTATTGGGTCCTGAGGAAGCCCTAAATTTGGCGAAACGTTGACCTGGCAACTGGAAGCGTACAGATTCTACATCCACAATCAATACTCTGCTGTATGTTATTTATATATACGCTATGGGTAGCTTTACACTATGGGTGCTCAACCTGTGGCCCTCCAGCTGTTGCAGAACTACAACTCCCATAATGCCTCTTCCTTTCGGGAGTCATGATTGTAACTGTCAGCAGCTTTCAATGCCTCATGGGACTTGTAGTTCTGCAACAGCTGGAGGGTCACAGGTTGAGCACCCATACTTTACGCACATGAACTTTAATGGCCTCCCAGTCTTAGTCCGGAGGGTTCAATATTGAGTTGGCCCTCCCTTTGCAGCTATAACAGCTTCACCTCTTCTGGGAAGGCCGTCCACAAGGTTTAGGAGGGTGTCTATGGGAAGGTTTCACCATTCTTCCAGAAGCGCATTTGTGAGGTCAGGCGCTGATGTTGGATGAGAAGGCCTCGCAGTCTCCGCTCTTATTCATCCCAAAGTTGTTCTATCGGGTTGAGGTCAGGACTCTGTGAAGGCCAGTCAAGTTACTCCATCCCGAACTCGCTCATCCATGTCTTTATGGACCTTGCTTTGTGCTCTGGTGTGCAGTCATGTTGGAACAGGAAGGGGCCGTCCCCAAACTCCTCCCACAAAGTTGGGAGCGTGAAGTTGTCCAAAAAGTCTTGGAATGCTGACGCCTTAAGAGTACCCCTCACTGGAACTAAGGGGCCAAGCACAACCCCTGAATGGATTATGACGTGGGATTGTTTTTCAGGGGTTGGGGTTGGCCCCTTAGTTCCAGTGAAGGGAACTCTTAAGGCGTCGCCATACCAAGACATTTTGGACAATTTCATGCTCCCAACTTTGTGGGAACAGTTTGGGGACGGCCCCTTCCTGTTCCTAAATGACTGTGCACCAGTGCACAAAGCAAGGTCCATAAAGACATGGAAGACCGAGTTTGGGGTAGAGGAACTTGACTGGCCTGCACAGAGTCCTGACCTCAACCCAATAAAACACCTTTGGGATGAATTAGAGCGGAGACTGCGAGCCAGGCCTTCTCCTCCAAGATCAGGGCCTGACCTCACAATCGCTCTTCTGGAAGAATGGTCAAACATTCCCATAGACACACTCCTAAACCTTGTGGACAGCCTTCCCAGAAGAGTTGAAGCTGTTATAGCTGCAAAGGGTGGGCCAACTCCATGTAGCACTACCCCCAGTTAAGAGAGCTGCTGGTTTGTTTTGGGTCTGTACCCTAGCTACCAACCCCAAGAATCTGTCTCGAACCCTCCCTTGGCACAACTGGTCTGTAAGAGATTGTGGAACCCACTGGCAATGAGGTACACAATAATACTACACAACAGAAAAATGGTACATAAAATTGTTACCTTGTTTAGTCACTGGTCCGACAGGATAATATAGAGAACTCCACACAGTATTCTGCTTAACCAAGAATCACGTTTACTTAGTGGTAAAAATATCAGAGTAAAACAGCTGTACAGTTGACTTGTGCAGGGCCCTGCAGAGTCAATGATATATGGCAATATTATAACACAATCTAAATGCACACTTTCTAAATAAGTAAAAGGCCTATGCTCGCGAGCTCCCCCTAATGGGCAATACTGTGCCCGTGTCCCGTCACTATCAATCCTAGTTCAGTGTCCAGTTCCTTCAGTGGTAGGAGTCTTCGCTAGCAAACGTTGGTGCACATAGCATTTGTAATCCATAGGGGTATAAAAGGAAAGCAAACTAAACTTCCACAATGTTTGTGAGTGAAACTCTATGGCGGTGCAAACGCCAACTTTAAACCATGCGGCCTTCGTGAGATGTGCTACGTCCTGGCGTGTGGCGCACTACTAATAATGGTGGGCCTTAACAAAGTCACAGGCCCATCAAACAGTTAATGAAGTCCGGGCAGGTGCCCTCTCACCAAAGTAGGCCTCATCCCTCCGGTACGTCCCGTTGTCGGTACCTCGATCCGCGGCCTCTCCGCAACTTGCAGTCTCCGGTTCCTCTCACAGCCGCCGTGGATGTTGGTTGATGGATGACTCCGGTCTCTGAGAAACGAAAGCTGGTCACACGGAAAAGGATCCCTCCTTTAGCTGAGTGATTCTCCGCAAAAGCTGTAGGCCCAGGCTTTTGGCCTAGACGCTCCAGCAGCAGGCCTCACACAGACTTCCTGCTTGATTTTCCTACTCTCTTCTCTCTGCAGCAAGCAACTCAGTCTCAGAATCAGCACATAGTGTCAGAGGCGCAGCAGCGGAGGACTGTGTCTGTGTCCCGACTCCCGAATGAATGGAAGGAAGCAAACATTCATTGATGGGCACTGGTGAGGCTGCATTTGATGGGTGCTGGTAAGGCTACATTTGATGGGCGCTGGTGAAGCAGGCTGCATTTGATAGACTCTGGTGAGGCTGCATTGATGGGCGCTGGTGAGGCTGCATTTGATGGGCGCTGGTGAGTTTGTATTGATGGGCGCTGGTGAGGCTGCATTTGATGGGCGCTGCTGAGACTGAATTGATGGGCGCTGGTAGGCTGCATTGTTGGGCGCTGGTAGGCTGCATTGATGGGCGCTGATAGGCTGCATTTGATGGGCGCTGGTGAGACTGCATTGATGGGCACTGGTAGACTGCATTTGATGGGCGCTGGTGAGGCTGCATTGATGGGTGCTGGTAAGGCTTCATTGATGGGCACTGGTAAGCTGCATTGATGGGGGCTGGTGAGGCTGCATTAGACGGGCGCTAGTGAGGCTGCATTGATAGGTGCTGGGGAGGCTGCATTTGATGGGCACTGGTGAGGCTGCATTGATGGGGGCTGGTAGGCTGCATTGATGGGAGCTGGTGAGGCTGCATTTGATGGGCGCTGGTGAGCTACATTTGAGGGGCGCTTCATTAAAAAGGGGGGGTTTACATGAGCAGGGAAAAGGGGGTGGAGCCAAGAGGGGCGACAAAATTTGGTTTCGCCTAGGTGTCAAAAATCCTTGCACCAGCCCTGGTGCTAGCACGCCATGCTGCCCGCCAAGCCGCACCTTTTTTGATTGCAAAATCAAAATGCTGTTGCATGCAACAGTTTGATTTTTATAGCAATGCAGCAGTGTGATGAGAACCTTTACAAATACTCATAATAATAATAAGAAGAGTTGTCTTCACAGGCACTTTGTTAGGTGTAGCTGAGAGCATAAGAGCATCATTGTGTGTGGTGCTGGTGAAGGTCTCTGGAGGTTGTCCAATGACTGGCCTCAGTCTGGTTCCTCCGCCATTGTTCTGGGTCCCCGGTGTAACGGGATCCTCCGGCTTCAGATTATCCCACCTGTACAATGCCGTCACCTGATCTCCCAATCTGCTGTCCTCACACCTGGCAGGTGACTGGGACATGGAAAGCCTCACAGAGGACTGGAACAGCTCCACCCGCCACTCGTATATCATGCAGGATGGAGCTCACTGAGGATTTGTTGCAGCAAAAAAAAAAATCTAAAAATAGATAAAGATGATTTCCAGGTATAACAGTTTTTACATAGCTACATTGGTCAACCTGGAAATTATTGTAACAGGCAGAGCTACTACACAGCTACTACAGGGGTCTCCACTAGCTTCTGGGTCCCATGCCGACTCAACGCAAAAAGGAAAAGGCTGGCGCCGTTAAAATCGACTAAAGCCTCATACACACGACAGAGAATCCCGTCGTAAAAAAAAACCTTCGGTTTTCTCAACGGTATTCTTGTCAAGCTGTCCTTGTGTAGCGGGGTCCTACATTTAGGCCCCTTTCACACTGGGGCGTTTTTCATGCGGTTTAGCGCTAATATTAGCGCTATTATACCGCATGAAAAATTCCTGCCTGTAGCCTTCAATGTGAAAGCCCGAAGGCTTTCACACTGAAGCGGTGCGCTAGCAGGACCGCTCCAAAAGTCCTGCTAGCCGCTTCTTTACAGCGGTAAAGGAGCGGTGTGTTCACCGCTCCTTTACCGCAGCTGCCCATTGAAATCAATGGGACACCACGGTAATACCGCCCGCAAACCGCGGCAATAGCCGCGGTTTGCGGGCGGTATTAACCCTTTTTCGGCCGCTAGCGGGCGTTAAATTCACCCCCCTAGCGACCGCATACCGCGGTAAGAACGACGGTATAGCAGCGCTGAAAATCGCGCTGCTATACCGCCACCGCACCTGCCCGCCCCAGTGTGAAAGGGTCCTTAGGGGAAGTGTTGAGTGGTAGTTATGCTCAAACACCCTGATTGTCGGGATTCTATCAACCATTTTTTTTCCGCAGGGAGAGTATCGGTGTATAGTTCCCTGTGGCCTGCAGGTGGCGCTGCCATGGTAGGCCAGGGTTGAACCGCTGATACAGTGCTGTGCCTTGGGTGTTCCCTCTCAGCAGCCATACAGTGGGTGTGGCAGGCCTGCTGTGCATTCTTGGAGAGGATATAAAAGGGGCAGACGCTGCCTGTCCGGGTTCGGTTCTGCGCGGTCTGTCGTGTCCGGGAGGTCCTACCCCAGTGAGTGTGTGTTCCTGTCCGCCCTGGGCACCTTTGGCCCAGGGGCGGAGGTCGGTGAATCGGTCCCAGGCACCTTTAGCCCTGGGACTGCAGCAAAGGCCTTGGGCCCAGCACCTTTGGCTGGGGCCCATCAAGGATCGAGGAATCCCAGGGTGCCGCCTTGCGAGGGGACCTGGATCTTAGACGAGGAGGCCGGGAGAGGAACTGTTCCGAGGGACCGGTGAGAAGTCACGGTGAAGGAAGGGGCCCGGTAACTCTCTGGAGGGATGTCTTCTTCTTACAAAGAGGTCAAGTTTTGAAGCACCGAGTTCACCAGGTCTGTGGCAGAGACTGTGTGGTTAAGTTAGAGTACCATTTGGCTGCTAGTACCTACCTAGGGAGACTATCCATCTGGGCTGAGTCTGCTTGAGAAGCCGAGCAGTGAAGTGATTATTACGTTTGTGCCTGGACCTTTCCCACACCCTATGCTGTTCTGTCTTCTTACTCCAACCTTTACCTATCAGAGACTGTTATTTTTCGAGAAATAAACTCTACGTTGGAGTTGCAGCTGGTGTGGACATTCAAGTTACTGGCGAGAACAAGGACTTATCTCTGTCAATTGTAGAGGTGAGAATCATTCTCTGGAGGATTCTGGTTTCTGGCCGCGGAGACCCGCCAACAACACCGCTCAACCTCTTTACACAGGAGGGTACGGGCTTGTGGCGTGGTGTGCCCTCTCTACCTGCAGGGAGCCAAAGGCAGGTGAAGGGGGTGAGTGTGCTACACTTGCATACACACTGTCAATCCAAAATCTCGTCGGTCTAAAGCGCGGTGGCGTACAACACGTACGACGGCAGTATAAAGGGGAAGTTCGATTCCAATGGCGCCACCCCTTGGGCTGCTTTTTCTGATCCTCGCGTTACCGCGTGTTAGTAAAAGTTTGGCGAGAGACGATTAGCGCTTTTCCCCTTTTTTGAAAGTAGACATTCCAAGGTATTTAGTAAGATGCATGGTGAGGTTTTTGATGTTGTCATTTTTCCCCACAATTCTTTGAAAAATTAAGATTTTTTTTCCCCACAAAATTGTCATTGTAATAGGTTATTTCTCTCACATGGCATGTGCATACCACACAATGACGCCCCGAAATACATTCTGTTACTCCTCCTGAGTACGGCGATACCACATATGTGGGACTTTTTCACAGCCTGGCCACATACAGAGGCCCAACATGCAGGGAGCACCATCAGGCGTTCTAGGAGCATAAATTACACATCTAACTTGTTGACTACCTATTACACTTTTGAAGGCCCTGGGGCACCAGGACAATGACACGTGACACTGATGTGGCACTGCTGACAGATGGCACTGATACGTGGTACTGATGACACGTGACACAGATGTGGCACTGATGACAGATGCACTAATACGTGGCACTGATGACACGTGACACTGATATGGCACTGCTGACAGATGGCACTGATACGTGGTACTGATGACATGTGACACAGATGTGGCACTGATGACAGATGCACTAATACGTGGCACTGATGGCACATGACACTGATGTGGCACTGATGACAGATGCACTAATACGTGGCACGGATGGCACGTGACACTGATGTGGCACTAATGACAGATGGCACTAATACTTGGCAGTGATGACACGTGACACTGATGACAGATGGCACTAATACGTGGCAGTGATGACACGTGACACTGATGTGGCACTGATGACAGATGGCACTAATACGTGGCACTGATGGCACGTGACACTGATGTGGCACTGATGACAGATGGCACTAATACTTGGCAGTGATGACACGTGACACTGATGACAGATGGCACTAATACGTGGCAGTGATGACACGTTACACTGATGTGGCACTGATGACAGATGGCACTAATATGTGGCAGTGATGACACGTGACACTGATGTGGCACTGATGACAGGTGGCACTAATACGTGGCACTGATGACACGTGACACTGATGTGGCACTGATGACAGGTGGCACTAATATGTGGCACTGATGACAGATGGCACTAATACGTGGCACTGATAACAGATGGCACTAATACGTGGCACTGATGACAGATGGCACTGATGACACGTGACACTGATAACAGATGGGATGACACTGACAGATGGCACTGGCAACAGATGGCACTGACAGGTGGCACTGGGGACAGATGGCACTGACAGGTGGCACATGGGACAGGTGGCACTGGGGACAGATGGCACTGGGGACAGGTACTGTGGGCACTGTATTTTATGCAGCACACTCACGCTGCAGCACAGGTCGCTCTCCCTCCTCACACGCGGTCTCTGTGTGAGAAGAGAGAGCCGGCAATGAGAGATGATCTCATATGTTTACATGTGAGATCATCTCCCATTGGATACGCCGATCAAGTGCTAAATGGTCGCTGTGATTGGCCATTTAGCACGATCTGTGATTGGCTGTGTCCAAAGGACATGGCCAACACAGATTTTCCCCGATGTGCGCCCGCGGCGGCGCGCAGGGAGAAAGTAAAAAGGAGGATGTCCAGGGACGCCCTCCCCGGCAATTGAGCGCTGTGCTGTAGATGTCTTTTGTCTATAGCGTGGGCGCGTAGTGGTTAATACAGGTGAAAAACAGCCATAAAAAGCCAACGTGTTTCGGCCGTCAGCCATGATTAAGGCCAGACGGCCGAAACACGCTGTTTTAAAAAATATATATATGTTTTTCACCTGTATTAATAAAGAAAAGTGTTTTAGCTGACTTTCATGGCACCAGCCTTTTCCTTTTTTGCATGGACTGAGTATGGAGGTTTGCAGAGACTTCCTAGGCTGAGTGCGGTGTTCCTGAGGCTGGCGACAAACCACACAGGAGGTAGTCGCTCGATTGCACCTGCTCCAGTTTCCATGCCGACTGCTCTGGTGCATTGGATGAGAGGGAGAGGCGGAGCGGTGACACAGCCCGGCTTGGGAGCGAGCCCACAGGTGTGCCCCCCCATAGGAAATGGCTTCCTATTGTGGCGCACTGAGAAAAGAAGGAGCTGAAATCGCCAGTGCGGGACCCCAGAAGAGAAGGTCCGGGGCCTCTCTATGTGATATCATTACACAGAGCAGGTAAGTATCAACCTGTTTATTATTTAAAAGAAAAACTGGGCTGTTACAAACACTTTAGAGGCTAGCTTTAACAAAGAATGGGTCTCTGGGTAAGGTAGCATCTTTGCACCCCCCCCCCATCCCTTCAACGATAGTATTGCAATAGGCACAACGAAGGTGCCTTGTTCCTTGTGAAGGGACAGGCAGTTGCACAGTTTTCATCGGTTGTGCAGTCCCCGGGGGTTTACTGCGGCAATCTGAAGGTCGTAGCTGGGCCACTGGACATAAACGGGGCCCTAGCCTCCTGCCTAGGTTGCCTTGTGCATGATTTGACTCTGCATTACAGGACCGGCTCCCTCTCTGTAAGTTCCCTGTGGTGTAGAAAGTAAAATCTCTCCGGTGGAGATACACACAACAAGAGGTCCCAACTTAGCCCCGGTGCATGAGATCCCGGCGTTTTGGTGCTGGAGGAAGGTACAGGTCTAGTCCTGCTATCAACAGCCTGCAAAACTCTCTAAGAAGGTAAAAGTTGCTGCGGCTGGACCAAGCGGTACTAAAGTTTAGGGTAGTATGTGCCCCGGGACAAATGCCTGGTCTGTTCTCAGGGCCAGAGGCGTTGCTAGGGGGGTGCGGGGGGGGCGGTCCGCACCCGGGTGACACCCGCTAGAGGGGTGACACCATCCCGACTCTCCCGAGGGTGAGGAAAAACCTGGTATTTTTTTTTTTCAGCCTGACCCCGGTCACCCTGCTGGAAGAACACCTCCAGCACCGCGGCCACGCCTGGTGTGCGTGCTTCTCCTACTTCCTCCTCTGGGTCCTCCCTACTGAGCCAGTGAGCGTGTGCCTGTCACATCTCACACCGCCCGGGCGGCGCGGCTGCATGCTGTGACGCTGTCCCCGTCTCTTCTCCAGACTCCCGGCCGGAAGAGGTGAATACAGTACAGGCGGGAGGGAAGTGAACGAGTGAAGGGTGACACTCGGCTTGCGAGGGGGTGTCCTGGTGTCCATCGCTGAGCCCAAGGTGAGGTGTAGGTGGGGGGGGTTTCCATGGTACCGGCAGGCCACCTGAGAGCTGGTGTGGGAGGACTCTCAGACAGTGTCTGGCGCCCTGTGCTGTGCTAGTCTGATAACGAGGGAGGGGGGGTGCAAGGTGGTCTGCTAGACACAGCTATATATAATATAGCTGTGTCCAGCCGCCCCCCTCCCCCCACCAGACCAGTACACTCAGCTACTGTGCCTAATACATCTAATATACCACCTCAGCCTGCTGTATACAACGCCAGCCTGCCCTGTACCACCCCAGCCTGACCTGTGCCACCCCAGCCTGCCCCATACCCCCGCAGCCTGCCCTGTGCCACGCCAGCCTGCCCTGTGCTGCCCCATACCACCCCAGCCTGCCTGTATACCAGCCTGCCCTATACCACCCCAGCCTGCCCTGTGCCACCCCAGCCTGCCCTATACCACCCCAGCCTGCCCTGTGCCACCGCCTGCTGTATACCACCCCAGCCTGCCCTATACCACCCCAGCCTGCCCTGTGCCACCCCAGCCTGCCCCATACCACCCCAGCCTGCTGAATACAACCCCAGCCTGCCCTGTGCCACCCCAGCCTGCCCCATACCACCCCAGCCTGCCCTATACCACCCCAGCCTGCCCTGTGCCACCCCAGCCTGCTGTATACAACCCCAGCCAGCCCTGTGCCACCCCAGCCTGCCCCATACCCCCGCAGCCTGCCCTGTGCCATGCCAGCCTGCCCTGTACCACCCCAGCCTGCCCTGTGCTGCCCCATACCACCCCAGCCTGCTGTATACCACCCCAGTCTGCCCTGTGCCATGCCAGCCTGCCCTGTGCCACCCCAGCCTGCCCTATATCACCCCAGCCTTCCCTGTGCCACCCCAGCCTGCCCCATACCCCCCAGCCTGCCCTGTGCCACCCCAGCCTGCCCCATACCCCCTCCCAGCCTGCCCTATACCACCCCAGCCTGCCCTGTGCCACACCAGCCTGCCCTGTACCACACCAGCCTGCCCTGTGCCACCCCAGCCTGCCGTATACCACCCCATCTTGCCCCATGCTACCCCAACCTGCCCTATACCACCCCAACCAGTCCTATACCACCCCAACATGCCCTTTCCCACCCTAATTTTCCTGTACCACCCTAACTTTCCCTATACCACCCCAACCTGCTCCATACCGCCTTAACCTGCCCTGTAACACCCTAACCTGCCATATACCACCCCAACCTGCCACTATACCACCCTATACTACCCTAACCTGCCACTATACCGCCCTAAACTATCATTTACAGGGGCTGGTTTGGGGTGCGCCCCGTGACTGTGTGCTGCCTGCATGGTGCTGGGCAGCCTAGACGGGGGGGGGGTGACACCATATTTTACCGCACCGGGTGACACCAACCCTAGTGACGCCACTGCTCAGGGCACTCACCCATCGGCGCATACTGCCCTAACATTACTTCCACTTGGTGCACCGTCCAACCACAGCAACTTTTAGCCTCTGCCAGCAGCGAGGCTGGATTGTGTACCTGCGTCTTCAGCCTACACCAAAACACCAGGATCTCAAGCACCGGGACTAAACACCCAATATTCTTGAGGCCTTAAACTAACAAAAATACATTGTTTGGAATTTCCCTTTGACTTCTTTTTCTGGCGCCAATATGGCAGCATGCAACGACATGTATGCCACCATAGGTTGGCGCCAGAAAAGGAAAATTATGGTAAGTATTTGATGCAATTTTCCTGGTGCCAACATGGCAGCATACATGTGGTACTATGCTGCCATAGATTGGAGTAAAAAAAGAAAAATTATGGCAAGCGTTTGATGCAATTTTCCTGGTGCCAACATGGCAGTGCACATGTAATAATATGCTGCCGTAGATTGGCACCAGAAAAGGAAAATTATGGTAAGCATGTTATACAATTTTCCTGGTTCCACCATGGCAGTACACATGTGATAATATGCTGCCATGGATTGGCACCAGGAATAGAAAATTATGGTAAGTATTTGATACAATTTTCCTTGTGCCAACATGGCAGTGTGCATGTGGTAGTATGCTGCCATAGATTGGTGCTAAAAAAGGAAAATTATGGTAAGTATTTGATACAATTTTCCTTGTGCCAACATGGCGGCGTACATGTGGTAGTATGCTGCCATAAATTGGTACCAGCAAAGGAAAATTATGGTAAGCATTTGATACAATTATCTTGGTGCCAACATGGCGGCGTGCATGTGGTAATATGCTGCCATAAATTGGTACCAGCAAAGGAAAATTATAGTGAGCATTTCATACAATTTTCCTGGTGCCAACATGGTGGCGTGCATGTGATAATATGCTGCCATGGATTGGCGCCAGAGAAGGAAAATTATGGTGAGCGTTTGATACAATTTTCCTGGTGCCAACATGGTGGCATACATGTGGTAGTATGCTGCCATAGATTGGTGCCAACAAAAGAAAATTATGGTGAGCGTTTGATACAATTTTTCTGGTGCCAACATAGCAGTGTGCATGTGGTAGTATGCTGCCATGGATTGGCGCCAGAAAAGAAAAATGATGGTAAGTATTTGACACATTTTTTCCATTATAATTCCCCGCACACCTGGGATCAGACTGAGAGTGGGCGTGTCAGCTGCGGTGAGCCAATCAGGATCTCTGTCATTGCACAGGTTTTCTATAACACGCACTGGGTTCTGGGGAAGGTGTCCATAAGGACCTCCAAGTAGAAGGAGGACTCAGGAAGGATTCAGGCCGCTGGCTTGGAGATGACACAGAAAGCAGCAGACCTGCTTGCTTTCAATAGCGGTGTCACCCCCCCCCCCCTTACTATTGTATTCAGCACTTTGGCTTCAGTTCAGTTGTAACACTCAGCCAATCATTTTGCTGGGTCTTTGTGACATTGCTGCAGCATGATAAACACCCCCCCCCCCCCGTGTGACACACGTCTCGGCATTGTTGTCAGTTCTTGGGCTGAGTATTGTTTCTGCCCACAAAATGCTAATAATGGAGCGCGATTCTAATTCAGTGTGTCCCGTGAGAGCGGCACGCTGCAAGCAGATGTGTGTCTTATCCTCACATTACCCAATAATGCAGCCACATCAACGTGTGCACGCCGCGCGTGCGCCGTTCTGTCAACACATCAGTCTATGGAAAATGTGTTTTCCTGACATGCTTCATGGCAGCATACGTGTGGGTTGGCCCCGCCTCCATAACTACCCAATAGGACCCCCTCCCTATAAATTTTGGCTCTGGGTTCTCAGCTGTGTTCCGTAACTAGCCTACTCCAAGCATTGGGAGGGACTCCTGCTGCCATGGAGCCTATCAGGAAAGGAAAATTACGGTAAGTATTTGATAATAAATTTTCCGTTTTCCTGACATGCTCCATGGCAGCATACGTGTGGGAAATAACTCGCCAAACACACCCGGGCGGGCAAAATGCTGAGGCAAGAAATACATTTATTTAACACTGTCAACCGACAGAACTTGTAAACCAAAATTCAGTGATGATAAGGCAGCTGGTTCGACACAATAGTGGGAAACAAAAGTATTAATAGACGACCAAGAGGCCACTCTGCATATAACGTCAGGTGCGACATGTCGAGAGGCTGCCCAAGAAGTTGAGATGCTCCGGGTTGAGTGCGCAGTTACTGCCTCCGGAGGAGCCAAACCTTTTGCTTTGTAAGCTCTTTGGATGGTCTGAACTATCCATGCCGCAATAGATCTGATTGAGGCCCTTTTTCCTCTGTTCTTTCCATGAAGAAGAATGAAAAGAAAGTCTGTTTGTCTGAAATACTCTGTCATTTCCAGGTATTGACTTAATGTCACGATCAGGCATCGGGCTTGAAGACCAATTGCAATAGCAGTTGCAGGACAGGTATAAAGGCAGTCACTTCTGGCAGATGACACAGGCTCACCTGAGGTGCGGAGTCTAAGTACTAGCTGGTTTTCCCCAGAGCTCCGGGTGGTGGAGATGGATTTGGCTGCAAGCTAGTACCAGGTCGCAGTCCTCAAGTTTGCCCCTCCAGGGTGTGAGCAAGCCGGGGTCCAATAGCGGATAAACAGACAAGGATGAAACAGCAACGTGGTCAAAGAACAGGCCGAGGGTCAAACACGGGTAGTTGCAGATTGGGATCAGGCAGTAGAGAAGTCCAGGAACAAGCCAAAGGTCAATCACGAGTGGTTGTAGTTACAGATGGCAACAGGAAAACCAACAGCAAGGCACTGGCAGGGAAGGCACAATAACCTGGCAAAGAGGAAGTGCTGAGACAAGGCTTATATAGGAAGTTCATGGGAGGAGCAAGGAGTTCAAGGTTCATCGGTAATCAAGACTCAAGGCAGGGTTGTCCATTGGATCAGATAGGTTTGTCCAGCAGATCAGGCAAGGAGCTGTCCAGCATCCCAGATAGCTCAGTGGGAAGAGTAAATGCCAGACACAGACGAGGTCCCAGGTTCAAGCCCAGGTCCTGACAGTACTCCCCTCCTCTCAGGACGTCCTCTGGACGTCTTAGGGCTGGGTTTGTGAGGAATCCTCTGGTGGAATTCTCTTGTCAATCTAGGGGAGTGAACCTTATCCATCTTTGGGCATCTATTTCTTTAGAGGTTTCTGCTGGGGAGATTCTTCTCACTTGCAAGGCTTTTTCAAACATCTCCAGCTCCTGCTTACGGATAAGGGTGCCATTCGAGGCATACATACAGTCAGGTGGTAGAACTTCTTTGGCAGGACAGGAATTTGTGATGGAGCCAGACTTTACGGAAGTGGTGACGGTATCAATAACAGGTGTTTTCTTAGGATGTAGCGAAGGCGTCTCTGGAGCAGGAGGTGGTTCTTTGGCAGGACAGGGTGATGTTACTGCATTTACCACTGTGGAACGTGGGATGACTACTGGAACTGGTCTGTTGTCGGGAGGTTGCATAGTTGCCTCTAGGCCAGATGGTAGGAGTTTCACAGGGGTATTGGTTGCGGGTTCAAGAGGGGCACTGGTATCGTTGACCACCGTAGTCTGGGAACCTACTTGTGTCATTGAACATGGACAGGCCTTACGGCAACCTTGGCAGTTCACAGGCCGAACAGCAGCGATAGCAGAATGAATCCCAGTAGTACCCACTTGAAGAACCTTTGGCCGAGGTGGACGAGTTGGGCAGAGAGAGATTAAGTGCCCTCTTTCTCCACAATAGAAACAAAGGCCACAGCCTCTCCTCCGCTCTCTTTCAGCTTTAGACAGCGTGGTCTGGATGACCCCGATCTCCATAGGTTCCACATCTTCCAGGGTAGGTGTGTGTATATCCACAGGAATGTCAAGGCTTTGTGGTGTTAGGGCTTCATGGCTTGGCACGTACTGGGGTGGCTTGAAGTCATACCTGTACAGGGTATTCCTGTCCCTGGGTCCTCGAAGGCCAGATGAGCTAGGAGCAGACTTGGGAACCCTGGTTTTCTTGGAAACTGTACAGTGAGAGTCCAGGGCTAACATAAAAGCTTCCCAGCTGTCCAAGACTGGACTCCTTTCCTGTAATACCCGGTGAGCCCATGTTTTGATGGGTCCAGTGAGCAGGTTGATAGTAGCGAGAACCTTTATATAATCTGTGGCATAGGTCCTAGGCTTAAGAGCAAACAACAGCTCGCAATCCATCTTAAAGGATGAAAGAGATGCACGGCTACCATCAAACCTCTCGGGCATCACAACAAATGGCTCAGGACAGGCTGGTTCCGGGCCTGGGCGTACTGTACCTTTCAGTAACAGAACTTCTTGCTGCAGGTCTGAGATTTGCTGTCTGACAGGAGTCAGAGCATCTGCTATAGCGGCCTTCATGTTTATGGCCAGGTTATTCTGTCACGATCAGGCGTCGGGCTTGAAGACCAATTGCAATAGCAGTTGCAGGACAGGTATAAAGGCAGTCACTTCTGGCAGATGACACAGGCTCACCTGAGGTGCGGAGTCTAAGTACTAGCTGGTTTTCCCCAGAGCTCCGGGTGGTGGAGATGGATTTGGCTGCAAGCTAGTACCAGGTCGCAGTCCTCAAGTTTGCCCCTCCAGGGTGTGAGCAAGCCGGGGTCCAATAGCGGATAAACAGACAAGGATGAAACAGCAACGTGGTCAAAGAACAGGCCGAGGGTCAAACACGGGTAGTTGCAGATTGGGATCAGGCAGTAGAGAAGTCCAGGAACAAGCCAAAGGTCAATCACGAGTGGTTGTAGTTACAGATGGCAACAGGAAAACCAACAGCAAGGCACTGGCAGGGAAGGCACAATAACCTGGCAAAGAGGAAGTGCTGAGACAAGGCTTATATAGGAAGTTCATGGGAGGAGCAAGGAGTTCAAGGTTCATCGGTAATCAAGACTCAAGGCAGGGTTGTCCATTGGATCAGATAGGTTTGTCCAGCAGATCAGGCAAGGAGCTGTCCAGCATCCCAGATAGCTCAGTGGGAAGAGTAAATGCCAGACACCGACGAGGTCCCAGGTCCTGACACTTAATGTGTGGCCCACATCAAGGGGATGAACATCTTGACCTTCAGAAGTTCCAAAAGTGGGCAATACAATTTCCTGATTTTCATGAAAGATCGATGTAACTTTCGGGTTTGAACCCAGCATGAGAATTAATACTGCTCTATCTGGGAAAAAGGTCAGGAAAGGCTCTTTTGAACCCAAGTTTCTGATATTAGACACTCTTTTGGCTGAAGTGACCGCTACTAGGAAGACGGTCTTGAGAGTAAGATCTTTTGGCGAAAGAGGTTTTTCAGGATCTGTGCTGAGTGTGGTAAGATAGTCCGGTACAAGAGGCAGGTCCCATTTGGGGAACCTCGGTTTTCTCTGTGGTCTAAGTCTGACTGCACCCTTAAAGAACTGGCGAATCAGGGGATGATTGGCCCAAGAGATTCCAGTAAATGATGAAATGGCTGAGATTTGAACTCGAAGAGAGCTTACTGATAAAGGCAAATCCAAACCTGTTTGTAAGAAACTAAGTACATCCTGGACTTCTGGAGAATTACAGGAATTAGCCCTGGAAGACATATGATCTGTACATTTTGACCAGATACACTCACAAACTTTGTTGGTGCTATTTCTTCTAGCGTTAAGGAGAGTTGACATGGCTTCTTCTGGACATCCTAAGGCTTCCAGCCTTCCCCTCTCAAGAACCATACCCTGAGGTGCAGATGAGACGGGTATGGGTGCAACGTTGTGCCCTGAGATAGGAGATCCGGTCTGAGGGGTAGAGGGATTGAGTCCCGATAACTGAGTGAAGTCAAGAGGGAGAACCATGGCCTGTTGGGCCAAAACGGAATTACTGCTATGATTTCTACTCTCTCCACTCTGAGTCTGTGAAGGAATTGAAGTATCACAGGTACTGGAGGAAAGGCATAAGCCTGACTGAATCTCCACTGGTCTGTGAGAGCATCTATCCCGTAGGCTTGGGGATCCCGAGACTTCGAGTAATACTTGATCAACTTGTGGTTGCATGGGGACACAAACAGGTCCACTTCTGGAGACACTCCCAGAGTTATGGAGGCGGGGCCAACCCACACGTATGCTGCCATGGAGCCTATCAGGAAAGGAAAATTACGGAAAGTATTTGATAATACATTTTCAGTTTTTTACTCCATCACTCACAATACAGATTTTCATTGCTGGTAGAGTGTATTGCTTCTGCACAGGATTCGCTGTGGCGGCTCCAGGACTGGGTGCAGTAATGATAACGCATAGACATGTGCAATTCGTTTAGTTCCGAATTCGTTTAACGAATTTTGACAAATTCGTTAATTCCGAAATTCCAGAATTTCTAAATTTTTGAATTTCGAAAATCGAAATTTGGAAATTTTGGAATTTCCGAATTTTCAAATTTCCGAATTTTCAAATTTCCGAATTCCGAATTTTTGAATTTCCGAATTTTCGAAAAAAGCTAAATAACAAATGAAACGAAAATGAACTAATTTTTCGGCAGTGCACATGTCTAATAATGCAGAAGGGGTCAGATATTAACCACTTCAATACTGGGCACTTTCACCCCCTTCCTGCCAAGGCCAATCTTCAGCTTTCAGCGCTGTCACACTTTGAATGACAATTACGCGGTCATGCAACCTTGTACACATAATGATATTTTAAATATTTTTTGCTAAACAAATAAAAAAAGACCAAAAATTTTGGAAAAAATAAAGTTTTTCTTAGTTTCCGTTATAAAATTTTGTAAATAAGTACATTCAGGGACACACAGTATCTCACAAAAGTAAGTACACCCCATCAGTCACATTTTTGTAAATATTTTCTTCTAACTTTTCATGTGACAACACTGAAGAAATGACACTTTGCTACAATGTAAAGTAGTGAGTGTACAGCTTGTATAACTGTGTAAAGTTCCTGTCCCCTCAAAATAACTCAACACACAGCCATTAATGTCTAAACCGCTGGCAACAAAAGTGAGTACACCCCTAAGGGAAAATGTCCAAATTGGGCCCAAAGTGTCAATATTTTGTGTGGCCCCCATTATTTTCCAGCACTGCCTTAACCCCCTTGGGCATGGAGGTCACCAGAGCTTCACAGGTTGCCACTGGAGTCCTCTTCCCCTCCTCCATGACGACATCACGGAGCTGGTGGATGTTGGAGACCTTGCGCTCCTCCACCTTCCGTTTGAGGAGCCCCACAGATGCTCAATAGGGTTTAGGTCTGGAGACATGCTTGGCCAGTCCATCACCTTTACCCTCATCTTCTTTAGCAAGGCAGTGGTGGTCTTGGAGGAGTGTTTGGGGTGGTTATCATGTTGGAATACTACCCTGCGGTCCAGTCTCTGAAGGGAGGGGATCAAGCTCTGCTTCAGTATGTCACAGTACATGTTGGCATTCATGGTTCCCTCAATGATCTGTAGCTCCCCAGTGCCGGCAGCACTCATGCAGCCCCAGACCATGACACTCCCACCACCATGCCTGACTGTAGGGAAGACACACTTGTCTTTGTCCTCCTCACCTGGTTGCCGCCACACATGCCTGACACCATCTGACACCAAATAAGTTTATCTTGGTCTCATCAGACCACAGGATATGGTTCCAGTAATCCATGTCCTTAGTCTGCTTGTCTTCAGCAAACTGTTTGCGGGTTTCTTGTGCATCATCTTTAGAAGAGGCTTCCTTCTGGGACGACAGCCATGCAGACCAATTTGATGCAGTGTGCGGCGTATGGTCTGAGCACTGACAGGCTGACCCCTCACCCCTTCACCCTCTGCAGCAATGCTGGCAGCACTCATACGTCTATTTCCCAAAGACAACCTCTGGATATGACGCTGAGCACGTGACCTCAACTTCTTTGGTGGACCATGGCGAGGCCTGTTCTGAGTGGAACCTGTCCTGTTATACCGCTGTATGGTCTTGGCCACCATGCTGCAGCTCAGTTTCAGGGTCTTGGCAATCTTCTTATAGCCTCGGCCATCTTTATGTAGAGCAACAATTCTTTTCTTCAGATCCTCAGAGAGTTCTTTGCCATGAGGTGCCATGTTGTACTTCCAGTGACCAGTATGAGAGAGTGAGAGCGATAACACCAAATTTAACACACCTGCTCCCCATTCACACCCGAGACCTTGTAACACTAACGAGTCACATGACACCGGGGAGGGAAAATGGCTAATTGGGCCCAATTTGGACATTTTTCACTTAGGGGTGTCCTCACTTTTGTTGCCAGCGGTTTAGACATTAATGGCTGTGTGTTGAGTTATTTTGAGGGGACAGCAAATTTACACTGTTATACAAGCTGTACACTCACTACTTTACATTGTAGCAAAGTGTCATTTCTTCAATGTTGTCACATGAAAAGATACAAGAAAAGATTTACACAAATGTGACGGAGGGGTGTACTTACTTTTGTGAGATACTGTACACCTTGCATTGTATTCCTGATTACAGAGCTGCATCCATTTTCATCTTTCATATCTGCCTAAAGCAAGAAAAAAAGAAATAAAAAACATTTTATAAACTACGTT
Organism: Rana muscosa; assembly: GCA_029206835.1. Classification (NCBI taxonomy): domain Eukaryota; kingdom Metazoa; phylum Chordata; class Amphibia; order Anura; family Ranidae; genus Rana; species Rana muscosa. Next base: position 217,354,288 of record JARGYO010005626.1, on the reverse strand, counting down.
AGGCATGCATTGTGCCCCCCCCCCCCGGAGATTGTATCCCTAGGTGCCCCCCCTGGAGATTGTGTCCCTAGGTGCCCCCCCCAGAGATTTTATCTCCAGGTGCCCCCCCCATGGAGATTGTATCCCTAGGTGCCCCCCTGCAGATTGTATCCCTAGGTGCCCCCCCCCCAGAGATTGTATCCCTAGGTGCCCCCCTGGAGATTGTATCCCTAGGTGGCCCCCCCGAAGATTGTGTCCCTAGGTGCCCCCCCGGAGATTGTGTCCCTAGGTGCCCCCCCAGAGATTGTGTCTCTAGGTGCCCCCCAGAGATTGTGTCCCTAGGTGCCCCCCAGAGATTGTGTCCCCAGGTGCCCCCCCAGAGATTGTATCCCTAGGTGCCCCCCCAGAGATTGTATCCCTAGGTGCCCCCGTGGAGATTGTATCCCTAGGTGCCCCCCTGGAGATTGTGTCCCCATGTGCCCCCCGTGGAGATTTTATCCCCAGGTGCCCCCCCGTGGAGATTGTATCCCTAGGTGCCCCCCTGGAGATTGTATCCCTAGGTGCCCCCCCCAGATATTGTATCCCTAGGTGCCCCCCTGGAGATTGTATCCCTAGGTGGCCCCCCCGGAGATTGTGTCCCTAGGTGCCCCCCGGAGATTGTGTCCCTAGGTGCCCCCCCAGAGATTGTGTCCCTAGGTGCCCCCCAGAGATTGTGTCCCCAGGTGCCCCCACCCCAGAGATTGTATCCCTAGGTGCCCCCCCAGAGATTGTATCCCTAGGTGCCCCCCCTGGAGATTGTATCCCTAGGTGCCCCCCTGGAGATTGTGTCCCCAGGTGCCCCCCCAGAGATTTTATCCCCAGGTGTCCCCCCCCGTGGAGATTGTATCCCGAGGTGCCCCCCCCAGAGATTGTATCCCTAGGTGCCCCCCTGGAGATTGTATCCCTAGGTGGCCCCCCCGGAGATGTATCCCTAGGTGCCCCCCCGGAGATTGTATCCCCAGGTGCCCCCCGGAGATTGTTTCCCCAGGTGCCCCCAAGAGATTGTGTCCCCAGGTGCCCCCCGGAGATTGTGTCCCTAGGTGTCCCCCCAGAGATTGTGTCCCCAGGTGCCCCCCCAGAGATTGTGACCCCCGGTTCCCCCCCAGAGATTGTGTCCCTAGGTGCCCCCCCCGGAGATTGTATCCCCAGGTGCCCCCCTGGAGATTGTATCCCTAGGTGGCCCCCCGGAGATTGTGTCCCTAGGTGCCCCCCCAGAGATTGTGACCCCCGGTTCCCCCCCAGAGATTGTGTCCCTAGGTGCCCCCCCCCGGAGATTGTATCCCCAGGTGCCCCCCTGGAGATTGTATCCCTAGGTGGCCCCCCGGAGATTGTGTCCCTAGGTGCCCCCCCCAGAGATTGTGTCCCTAGGTGCCCCCCCAGAGATTGTGTCCCCAGGTGCCCCCACCCCAGAGATTGTATCCCTAGGTCCCCCCCAGAGATTGTATCCCTAGGTGCCCCCCCTGGAGATTGTATCCCTAGGTGTCCCCCCTGGAGATTGTGTCCCCAGGTGCCCCCCCCAGAGATTTTATCCCCAGGTGTCCCCCCCCGTGGAGATTTTATTCCCAGGTGTCCCCCCCCGTGGAGATTGTATCCCTAGGTGCCCCCCTGGAGATTGTATCCCTAGGTGACCCCCCCGGAGATTGTATCCCTAGGTGCCCCCCCCAGAGATTGTATCCCTAGGTGCCCTCCCGGAGATTGTATCCTCAGGTGCCCCCCCGGAGATTGTATCCCCAGGTGCCCCCCAGAGATTGTTTCCCCAGGTGCCCCCAAGAGATTGTTTCCCCAGGTGCCCCCAAGAGATTGTGTCCCCAGGTGCCCCCCGGAGATTGTGTCCCTAGGTGTCCCCCCAGAGATTGTGTCCCTAGGTCCCCCCCAGAGATTGTATCCCCAGGTGCCCCCCGGAGATTGTATCCCTAGGTGCCCCCCCTGGAGATTGTGTCCCCAGGTGCCCCCCAAAGATTGTGTCCCCAGGTGCCCCCCCAGAGATTGTGACCCCAGGTGCCCCCCCGGAGATTGTGTCCCCAGTTGCCCCCCAGAGATTGTGCCCCCCCAGAGATTGTGCCCCCCGAAGATTGTATCCCCAGGCGCCCCACGGAGATTGTGTCCCCAGGTGCCCCCCCAGAGATTGTGTCCCCAGGTGCCCCCCAGAGATTGTGTCCCCAGGTGCCCCCCCGGAGATTGTGTCCCCAGGTGCCCCCCAGAGATTGTGTCCCTTGGTGCCCCCCCGAGTGATGGACTAGGGGGTGATTAAGGGGTGGTTGGTTCAGTTCTGATCTGATCGGAAGCCTGCGGAGGACTTAGGAGGAGGAGGAGGAGGAGGTCGGGTATAACGGGAGACGCCAGCGCTGATCCAGCTAAGACGTTATTGTGATTCACAGCAGGAGGGACAAATCCTCGGCTTACGCGTTTTATCTACTTATCGGCAATATTCCTCTGTCCTAGACGGGTAACACAGCCAGGCAGACGTCGGGTGTCTGGGACTTCGTCACCGGGAGAAGAGCGCCAGGACATGCAGCAGTTCACCCATTCAAGTGACCCGTATCTGTGGAGTCCGTGTCCTCATTAATGTGATGATTACGTCCGGTCACGGCGCGGTCATACCGGCGCGGCTTCTGCTCTACGGAAACAGAAGATACCAGGAAAAGATCGGAAAGCCCTTTGCAAACAATAGTGATTCAGCACAAAAATGTACACATACACGATATTACCAAAAGTATTGGGACGCCTGCCTTTACACGCACATGAACTTTAATGGAATCCCAGTCTTAGTCCGGAGGGTTCAATATTGAGTTGGCCACGCCCTTTACAGCTATAACAGCTTCACCTCTTCTGAGAAGGCCGGCCACAAGGTTTAGGAGGGTGTCTGTGGGAATGTTTGACCATTCTTCCAGAAGAGCATTTGTGAGGTCAGGCACTGATGTTGGACGAGAAGGCCTGGCTCGCAGTCTTCACTCTAATTCATCCCAAAGGTGTTCTATCGGGTTGAGGTCAGGACTCTGTGCAGGACCAGTCAAGTTCCTCCACCCCAAACTCGCTCATCCATGTCTTTATGGACCTTGCTTTGTACACTGGTCCAAATCATTTGGTGGAGGGGGGATTATGGTGGGGGGTTGTTTTTCAGGGGTTGGGCTTGGCCCCTTAGTTCCAGTGAAGGAAACTCTTAAGGCTTCAGCATACCAAGACATTCGACCAAGCCACTGACACCAACGATGGGGCACTATTCTTCCCACTGATACCAATAATTGAGCAATATTTCCCCCACTGACACCAATGATGGGGCACTATTCTTCCCACTAATACCAATAATGGGGCAATATTCCCCCCACTGACACCAATGATGGGACACTATTCCCCCCACTGACACCAATGATGGGGCACTATTTCTCCCACTGACACCAATGATGGGGCACTATTCCTCCCACTGACACCAAAGATGGGGCACTATTCCTCCCACTGATACCAATGATGGGGCACTATTCCTCCCACTGACACCAATGATGGGGCACTATTCACCCCACTGATACCAATGATGGGGCACTATTCCTCCCACTGACACCAATGATGGGACACTATTCCTCCCACTGACACCAATGATGGGGCACTATTCCAACCACTGACACCAATGATGGGGCACTATTCCTCCCACTGATACCAATGATGGGGCACTATTCCTCCCACTGACACCAATGATGGGACACTATTCCTCCCACTGACACCAATGATGGGGCACTATTCACCCCACTGATACCAATGATGGGGCACTATTCCTCCCATTGGATACAAGGATGCATTTTAACACGTTTTATAGATTCTTTGTATGTTATTTATTGTCTAGTTTTTAGCCACGATGAAGGGGGAGTGCTGAGCCCCCGAAACGCGTTGGTTGGTTGCTACAAAATTAAAATCTTTACAAAAAAAGTCTGTACAAGCTGGTGTGGTGCTCCCATCTTTTCAAAACCTCAAACAAATTCCTCTCGGGGGGGTCCAGCAAGACCCCATAGTTTCTGGTGAGCAGCCTCTAGGACAGCGGTAGGCAGGGCCGCCATCGGGAATTTTGGGGCCCCTTACACAGCTTCAGGCATGGGCCCCCTGGAGCAGAGGTGAACCGGGGGGGGGGGGGGGTGCTGTCGCCGCAAATTGTTGAGTTCGGGGGGCTTTGGGTGCTGACGAACAAAAAAAAAGAACAGAAAAAAAAGGGGGGGTTGCCACCCGGGGGCCCTGGGGACCTTACAAAAAAATCGTAAAAATAAAAAAAATTATAAAAAAAATAAAGAAAAAAAATGTTTATAAAGAAAAAAGGGGGGGGTTTGCCATCCGGGGCCCTGGGGACCTCCGGACCTCTGGGCCCCTTCCAAAAAAAAAAAAGATTTATAAAAAAGGGGGGTTGCCACCTGGGGCCCTGGGGACCTCTGGGCCCCTTACAAAAAAAAAATATAAAAAAAAGGGGAGTTGCCATCCAGGGCCCTGGGGACCTCCGAGCCCCTGGGGACCGCTGGGCCCCTTACAAAAAAAAAAAAGGGGGTTGCCATCCGGGCCCCTAGGGACCTCCGGGGGTACCCCCTGATGGCGGCCCTGGCGGTAGGCAATCTGGGGGCCCTCCAGCTGTTGCAGAACTACAAGTCCCATCATCCCCCTGGGAGTAATGGTAACTGCCAGCCTTGCAATGCCTCATGGGAAATGTAGTTCCACAACAGCTGGAGGGCCCTGTGGTTGCCTCCCCCTGCCCTAGGACCACAGCGCTCCTCCATCACAAAGACTGAAACCAATGTAAAAACATCAAAACGTGTAAATATGATTGGTATTTGTGTACTGTTACAATGTATATATATTTTTTAATTCTTCTCTGCTGTCTGTTTTTTTTTTCTGTGAATAAAAAAACACTATGGGGCGTATTTATAAACAAAAATACACAGAGCTATTCTTCCTATGAGACTGTACATTCATTCTGTGTAAATGGGGCAAAATCTAACGTTATCTGGCTTTTTTTTCTGTCCTCGGTCGAATGATATTCATTCATGCAGAATACAGGAGTGAATCAGGAAAATACCACATTGTGGCCACTAGATGGCGCCAATGAGCATAAGAAATAGTCTAAAAGACTTATGCTTCAGGTAAGCAGTATTTCAGTTTTACGTGATTGGATAATGGTGATGATGTCAGAAACCATGAATCAGACCGAGACAGAAGTACAGTTAAATCGCACTTGTTTAATAATAATAATAATAATAATAATAAAAAGGTAAACAGCGTAGTCAAAACATAGCCAGAGGGGGGGGGCGTGTCCTGGCTATGGAGGAGTGAGGACGTGCGTCTCCACAGCTCCGTCTCATCGCTGCACTTCATCATCGCTCAGGGGGAGAATCTCACTCCATCGGCCTTCTACTATGCCTCAGAAGTCCCGGACATCCTCGCAGCCACCGCGGACTGACCGTACCAGGCAGGGACAGCTTGGTTTCTTCCCCGAGAACAACGGGCGAGGCCGCGAGGCTGCAAAGATGGCGTCGGCAGCAAAGGCCCAGAAAGCCAACAAGGCCTCCCAGAACGCATCTGCCCATTCGCAGCAACAGACTGGCTCTCCTGTACCATCCCCGGGATCGGTGAGTGACACGGTCCCCCCGACCTCCCCGGGCTCCCCTTCTCTGCGGGTGGATGAGGCGGCAGGCCCAGATCCCCTGGAAGAGGCGGACATCAGGCGCCATATTTGGTCGCTCCCCACCAAAGCAGATTTGGAGCGCTTCGCTGATAGGGTTGAGAAGGCCCTAAAAGAGGACATTGCCCAGCTCAAAGCTGACACGTCTCAACTGGGAGGAAGGATGGAATCCTTAGAACAGAGATTTGAGGAAGCCCTCCCTGTTATCGCCATGCTGCAAGACAAGTGCACCACTCAGGACCATCAGATTGAGGCCCTGCTCTGTCAGTTAGACGACATGGAGAACCGTAACCGCAGGGCCAACATTAGGATCAGAGGCCTGCCTGAGGCCACTGGTGCTAAGGACATTGTCCCCACCCTAGAAGGAGTCTTTAAGGAAATATTGGGACTGCCTGCCACAGCCACCATTGAGATAGATCGCGCGCACAGGGCTTTGAAACCCCCTTCCCAAGATGTGAATAATCCCAGAGATATCATTTGTAAGCTGCATAAGTACACAATAAAAGACCGCATCATGCAGAAAATGCGGGGTAAGCCCTACTTTGATTTTGATGGCGCACACTTGGCCTTCTACCAGGACATTTCTCGGCGCACTCTCATGCAGCGCAGATCTCTACGCCCCCTCCTGGTGGCTATCCAAGATGCGGGTCTCCAGTACCGTTGGGGCTTCCCCTTCTTTCTTCAGGTCACCAAAGATGGCAAAACGGTGACTCTCCGCAATAAGGATGATCTCCCAAATTTTTTGTCCTCTCTAGACCTGGATCCGGTGGACTTTCCTGACTGGAGGGGAACACCAGACTTTTCTGCTACCAGGCTACCGCCACCTCAGCCGTGGCAAGCATCCAAGCGCAAGACTCGCAGACGAGATCGCAGACGACATCCTTCTGAATCCTCCATAGGCCCAGTCTCCTCAAGGGACTAACAGTGTGACTCGTTTTGAGGAGGGTCCACTCTCTAATTTGCCTTCCCTTTGATAACCAAGCCATAGACTCCTAGGTCATGCCTTGAGCACCTACAACAGGCTTTGGTGCCCCAATATCCTCTGTTTTTCGCCCACAAGAGGTATCCCCTCTTCTACCCCTCCCCCACTGCAACGTGTTAGATGCGATGGGCGGGGCTGGGAGCCCCCCTCACCTGCTCCCCTATGTTGGTACACGTACCCCCCGTAGGCCACCCTTTTTTGGGATCTGATCCCCATAGGGATCGTGGGCTAGAACTCGGGCCCCCTCCCCTTATAGGGGACGGGATCCCGAGCATGGCCCTTAGAGGTTTTCTATGTTCAGATGGCTCCGGCCACTCTGCTATGTTTGTGTTGTATTTTGTATTTGTCTCATGTGTTTTTTCTTCTTTTTTCCGTTCCCCCCCCCCCCCCCTCCTTTTCTCTTCCCTATCCTTCTCTTTGCATTCAGGAGCGACCTGCCGTTGCGTCACCCACACCGAGCGCGCCACCAATCTACGAGCTTCGACCATCTTTCCTCTCCCTATGGCTAAGCTACAGGTAAGCTCATATAATGTCAGAGGTCTTTGCTCACCCCACAAGTGCAGTAAATTGTGGTGGGAGTTAAAGCGCCTGAAAACGCAGGTGGTCTTCCTTCAGGAGACCCACTTTACGCCGCAGTCCCTTCCAAAGCTACCTACTCATCTTTTTAATCAATGGTTCCTTAGCAACTCCCCTACACCTAAGTCTAGAGTGACGGCAATTGCTGTCCACAAATCCTGCCCCTTCCAACCCTCTGACAGTAAAATAGACCCCCTAGGTAGATATGTGTTTCTTAAGGGCAGTATTGCTGGCCAGACGTATACGTTTGCGACGATATACGCCCCAAATACAGACCAACTCACTTTCATTGACTCTACTTTGGAGCGCTTGGCTGACTTTAGAGAAGGCTTCTTGATTCTTGGAGGTGACTTCAACATCAGCCCTGACCCTCTGCTCGACACGTCCCATGCGAGATCCCCACACTCCTATGTGTTCCTTAAACACTTTCGCAAGACGCTCCAATCCCATCTCCTAACAGACTGTTGGCGAGTTCTACACCCTTCGGACCGTGACTTCAGCTACTACTCTAAAGTACACAACGTTTACACACGTATAGACCACATCTATGTGGATGTTAAGACTCTAGAACTCCTTCACTCTGCGTCCATTGGCACCATCTCCATTTCAGACCACGCCCCGATAACGGTTGCCTTCACCCTACCTTCGGGCACACACCGGGCCTGGACGTGGAGGTTGAATGATAATCTGTTGGACGATGTGGTGGTGGTGAAGGAAGTGTCCGACACCTTGACCCATTACTTTAGTGAAAACGCGGGAGATGCTCTGACAGAGGGGGTGATCTGGGAGGCCCATAAGGCTGTGGTCCGAGGTGAGCTGATCTCTCAGGGATCCAGACTTAAAAAGGCTTGTGGGACAGAATTCTTGAGGGTACACGCTGCCCTCCAGAGGGCTGAACTTCAACACAAGGCAAATAGGACCTCTGAGGCGTTGACGGCACTGACTGAATTGCGGGAACTGTTCCTGCGCCTTCTTGACCGCCAAACCCGTAAACAGTTTCGCTATATGGCCCACAAATACTACGAACATGGGAACAAATGCGGGCGGATGCTAGCGCGGGCCCTTAGGAAAAGACATGCCCTGACGTACATACAAAAACTGCGCTCCTCCTCAGGGGGAATGACGATGCAATCTTCTAAGATTGCCTCAGAGTTCCGAGATTATTATGCCACCCTTTATGACTTAGACTCTGAGCTCCCTCCTACCACACATGAAGCTAGACAACAAGCGATCCGGGAATACCTTGCCTCGGCCGGTCTCCCCCCCCTCACGGAAGACCAATCCTTGGCCCTGGAGCTACCGATCACAACGACCGAGCTTGGGGCAACGGTGGAGCCTTTGCCCAATGGGAAGAGTCCTGGCCCTGATGGGTTTACTAAGGCATATTACAAGACCTTTTTTTCTCAATTGGCGACCCCCATGTGCAAATACTTTAACTCTATAGCAGGGGGGAAAGACATCCCCTCTGAGGCCCTCTTGGCCCACATCACTGTGATTCCAAAGGAGGGCAAGGACCCCACTGTCCCCCAGAGCTACCGTCCCATTTCCCTCCTTAATTTAGACATAAAACTCCTGGCAAAAATACTAGCAAACAGACTTAAACACCTTATACCTGAGATTGTCCACCCAGACCAAACCGGCTTCATTACAGGCAGAGAGGCCAGGGATAACTCCCTCAGAGCTGTCCATCTCGTCCACTGGGCCCAGACCCGTCCGAACCCACAGCCATACATAATTCTCTCGACGGACGCAGAAAAGGCCTTTGACCGTGTAGACTGGTCTTATTTAACAGCAGTACTTAGGTCAATAGGGTTAGGCCAGCGGATGATGGCGTCGGTTCTGGCCCTGTATTCCACGCCTTGCGCACAGGTCAAAGTCAATGGGACCCTCTCATCTCGATTCCCCATTAGAAACGGCACGAGGCAGGGGTGTCCCCTGTCCCCCCTTTTGTTTGCTCTGGTGCTGGAGCCATTACTCCGCACAGTGCGTGCCAGCAAAGATATTAAAGGATTGCAGGTGGGGAACACAGAACATAAGCTCTCGGCATACGCCGATGATGTCCTCTTCCACCTTTCAGACCCCCTAATCTCGTTGCCCAACTTGATGAAGGAACTGAAACTCTTTGGGTTGATCTCCAACTTCAAGATCAATTTCACGAAGTCGGAGATTCTTCCCATTTGCCTGCCCTCCCACTTAGTCTCGAGTCTCAAAGCTGCCTTCCCTTTTACCTGGGCCACATCGTCTATACGCTACCTGGGTATACAACTTACAGACCGATTTGACACCCTATACGCCGTTAACTACCCCCCACTGCTGGCCTCGGTCAAGAGTGATCTCTCGCACTGGACGCGTACTGCCTTTACTTGGACAGGCCGGGTGAACATAATAAAAATGAACGTGTTACCGCGCATACTCTTTTACCTACAAATGCTCCCAGTTCCACTACCCAGACTTTTCTTTGACCGACTATCTAGCATGCTATCTGACTTTGTATGGAACGCGCGTAAACCCAGAATAGCTCTGAAGGTGCTACAGCGGCCAAAGCGGGGGGGCGGCTTGGGGGTCCCGGACATTAGGAGATACTACCCGGCTATAGCCCTGCAGAGGATCCTCAATTGGCGTTTCCACACTCACTCGAAACTCTGGGTCTCCCTAGAGAAAAGCATGGCGGGCAGGAATTTGTCCTATGCGCCATGGCTATCTCGGGAACATAGGGGGCTATCCGAGACGACCTCCCCACTGACGACTCAGGTGTTGTCGGTGTGGGACAAGATCAACCCACTACTGAACTTGGCCCCCCTGTGTCCCCGCTGACCCCGTTGGGCGGTTTCCATTGGTTCCCCCCAGGTGAACAAATGGCCTTTTTTGGGCCATGGGTGGATGACGGAAACGCTAGTTGTGGCAAACTCATGAAAGACGGCAAACTCCTGAGTTTTGAGGCTCTCCAGGCCGGACATCAGGGCCCGCGAATGAATTTCTGGAAATACAGGCAACTACACCATTTCTTCGAGGTACATGGTCACACAATTAGAGACACATCGTCCCTCACCCAATTTGAGCGCCTTTTCATTGCAGAGACTCCTGCCCCTCACCTGGTGTCGGAACTGTACCGACTTCTAGACTCGACTGCTTCTCAGCCCAGGCCCGCCTACATCCGGCGCTGGGAAACCAACCTAGGACACGTTCTTACGGACACACAACTGACTCACTTATACTACCTCACCCACTCGTCCTCCATTGACTCCAAGACTCAGGAGACAAACTTTAAATTGCTGTCCCGGTGGTACCGAGTGCCAGCGGAGATGGCCCGCATTTACCCCTCTACATCCGAGCTCTGTTGGCGCGGCTGTGGACTCCGAGGTACGTTCCTTCACATATGGTGGGACTGTCCCCTAATTAAACCATTTTGGGAAGACTTACGAGACCAAATAAAATTAGTAACAGGGATAGATGTTCCTTTTTCTCCTAAGCATTTCCTTCTGCATGTCCCCCCGATTTCACTCAGCCGATTCAAGAAAAGTGTGCTGCCCCACCTGCTTAATGCAGCAAGGCGCCTGCTCCCAATATATTGGAAAAAGCCCCAAATTCCTACTCGGGCGGAGTGGATCGGTGGGGTGAATGCGGTGCGAGAGGCAGAGGACTGGATAGCGACTTGTCGAGGCTCCCGGGACCGGTTTGCAGACGTTTGGGCACCCTGGTCTGAATATGTTTCTGACCCTGACTGCGTACCCTCCAGTTTGGATATTGCCTTACTGGAATTGGCAGACCCCTCCCTTAAAACACACAGGTTACGGCGCACCTAGAAGACAGAACGACACTCCCTCAGTAGGCTGCAGACATTGGCACTTGGCTATACAGATGGCCTGATCCTGGCGTGGCGTGCTCGGTGTGGATCTGAAAGCAGCCCTTTCCTAGACCGCAGGTACGCCCCCCCTTCCTCTTCTTCTCTCCCCCCCCCTTTTTTTTTTTTTTTTCTTTCCTTCCCCTCTGTTCCTTTCCTATTTTATCTTACAAGTTCTATGGTGACCTTATTATTATACTGGTGTTGAGTTCAAATACCTATTGTTTAGCTGTGGGAGAGTGTCGATGCAGGAGTCCCTCTGTGCTCACGGGACCGACCCCTGACTATACAGGGGCACTGGCGGCCCCGAGGGGGTACACTTAGACGCCTTTTGGTGCCCTTGGCGCGCGGGGAGGGTGGGGGGCGGTTTGATGGAGGCCTCTGGGCCCCCCCCTGCCCTGGTCGCGGGCCACGGTGCCATACATGTAGTACATTTTGGGAAACAGCCCCCAGGCTCGTAGCCGGGGACAGGGCTGTACAGGGGCAGGTCAAGAAGCTATATATTTTGCCCACACCCCCACAGCTATTTTCTATGCCAAGGTCCCCTTTGGGCCCCCATAATGCTTGTCGACCCAGTAGACACAGGGAGCACCCCATTAGGTATCTGTCACCATGGCTTTGTAATTATATGTATATTCCCCTGTTCAACCTATGTTTTCACACCGCTCTCGCTATCGCGGCCCTGCGAGGTCGGTGTTTTCTATTTTAACCACCAACTGTTGAACATGTCCTGTTATATGTCATTTTTTGAAAACAATAAAATACTGATTATAAAAAAAAATAAAAAAATACTTATTTGACTCATTAAAATGCAAATCAATAAAAAAAAAAAAAAAAACATAGCCAGAGTTCAGTAACCAGGATCGGGTAGTCAGCCAAGCCAAATGTCAGAGAGCCAGAAATAAACGTAGTAGTACAGCAAGCAGGATCTGGAGCCAGAAGGAATGTCAGCCGAGCATAGTCTTCCACAGGAACGCAGGAGAAAGTCTCTGTGATGTTGACCAAGGCGAAGGCAGAGATGAAGTGATCTGGGCGGCTTTAAGTAGGAAGGACTGACGAGCAGGATCATCAACAGGTGAGTCACTATGGAGAGAAAGGAGCTGGAAATTACCCGACAGCTGAGCCGCCAGCGCAGAGAAGGAAGGGCTGAGCCCAGCCCTGACACATGAACATTCACTCAATTTATTGTGTGAAGATTCCAAATTCCTTTAGGCCCCTTTCACACTGAGGCGTTTTTACCGCGTTTTCGCGGTAAAAATAGCGATGTTAAAATGCCTGAAATAATCCTGCCCCATCATTCTCAATGTGAAAGCCCTGAGGGCTCCCACACTGAGGCGTTTTGCTGGCTGTGCGTTGGAAAAAATCCTGCAAAGAGCTTCTTTGGAGCATCTTTGGGGCGCATAAAATAGCGCTGTAAAAACGCCGATCCCCATTGAAATAAATGAGTACCGCTGTAAAAACGTGGTAAAAAACACCCAGAAGCTGTGGGAAGGTCACATGACCGCAGTAGAGTGGAGGATTGTGGGATACCAAATAATCCTTTTTACAGCAAAAACACGGTAAAAACGCATATGCGTTAGCGCTATTTTTACCGCGTACGCGGTAAAAACGCGGTAAAATTGCGGTAAAAAAAACCATAAATTTTTAGCGTTTTTTCAACGCCTCAGTGTGAAAGGGGCCTTAAGTAAATCAGCCTCGTTACATTGTTTTTATTAAACTTTTTTTTTTTTGTCGAGCTGACCGCGCGCTGGTGTGGTGAAAGGGAGCAGCTCTTGTTTAAGGCCCCTTTCACACTGGCACGTTTTTCAGGCAGTTTAGCGCTAATATTAGCGCTGTTATACCGCCTGAAAAAATCGTGCCCTGTAGTCTTCAATGTGATAGCCCGAAGGCTTTCACACTGAAGCGGTGCGCTAGCGGGACCGCTCCAAAAGTCCTGCTAGCCGCTTCTTTACAGCGGTGAAGGAGCGGTGTGTTCACCGCTCCTTTACCGCGGCTGCCCATTGAAATCAATGGGAGACCGCGGTAATACCGCCCGCAAACCGCGGCAATAGCCGCGGTTTGCGGGCGGTATTAACCGTTTTTCGGCCGCTAGCGGGGGTAAATTCACCCCGCTAGCGGCCGCTATACCGCCACCGCACCTGCCCGCCCCAGTGTGAAAGGGGCCTTAGTCAAAGTCCTCTGTGTTGTTAAACAAAAAGGGGTATCCGCGGCTTTCCAGGCTGGAGCTTCTTTGTGATACGCTGAAAAGCAAACAGAACGCGCCCCCGCCATCGCGACACCCCCCATCAATAAAACTTTACTCAATAGAAGTGACAGGCGCTCACAAGCGATGTCGATAACAACGCTGGTCATCCAGAGATAAGAGCCGGCTCAAATGTCTGTCAATGGGGAGTTCTCTATTGTCTGCTCCGTGTAATAAGCTGTAGCCGCTATCTCCAATGTGCGTCCTACTGACGCGTTTCAACTGCAGACCCTCTACAATCAAGGCTGATGTGTCCACACATCCCTCTTTCTTGACCACTTGCTGTTTGCAGGTCGTATATATATAAACGGCTAGGACTTCGAGCAGGCTGAAGCCATGAGCTTGGTATTGTATCGTTCCGCCCGCTCCTGGCTATTCATGCGACTGTAGAGCCACCCAATCCTTTTTACGGTACAGCCAACGTGACGCCATCTCCACCGCTGCTGCCCACTGTGGTTCCCACGCTGTCCTGCTCCTCCAGGGAGCCCAAAGACCACCATAAAGTGTGTCTCCCGATGAAGGGGCGGGATGTTCCCCGATCTGCTCTGTGATCACTGAACCTGGAAGTGCTCACAACTCTGAGCACCTCCAGGTTCACCGCTATCAGAACAGCCAGGTGGACAACCAATCAAGTGCAGTCCTGTAATTGATTAGCTTGAGTGGAGGGCGGGGAACACATTAAGGCTGCATGCACACGTGAGCAAGACGTTGCGTTTGTTGCGTTGGGCGTTTTAGCGCATTTTACATGCAACAGCCCCTTGACTTTAGTGGACTGCCTGTCGTATGACAAATATGTTCTAGTACCATTTTTTTATTTTATTTTTTTGCATTGAGCCAGGCACGTTACATAGTTACATAGTTAGTCAGGTTGAAAAAAGACACAAGTCCATCCAGTTCAACCGTAAAAAAAATAAATAAAAAAAAAATAAAATAAACATATATCGTACAATCCCATATACCCAATTCTATACCCACAGTTGATCCAGAGGAAGGCAAAAAAAAACCAGAAGAGCATGATCCAATTTGCTACAGCAGGGGAAAAAATTCCTTCCTGATCCCCCGAGAGGCAATCGGATATTCCCTGGATCAACTTTACCTATAAATGTCAGTACCCAGTTATATTATGTACATTTAGGAAAGAATCCAGGCCCTTCTTAAAGCAATCTACTGAGCTGGCCAGAACCACCTCTGCAGGGAGTCTATTCCACATTTTCACAGCTCTTACTGTGAAAAAACCTTTCCGTATTTGGAGGTGAAATCTCTTTTCCTCTAGACGCAAAGAGTGCCCCCTTGTCCTTTGTGTTGACCGTAAAGTGAATAACTGAACACCAAGTTCACTATATGGACCCCTTATATATTTGTACATGTTGATCATATCCCCCCTTAATCTCCTCTTCTCAAGAGAGAATAAATTCAGTTCCTCTAATCTCTCCTCATAGCTGAGCTCCTCCATGCCTCTTATCAGTTTGGTTGCCCTTCTCTGCACTTTCTCCAGTTCCCCGATATCCTTTTTGAGAACTGGGGCCCAAAACTGAACTGCATATTCCAGATGAGGTCTTACTAATGATTTGTACAGGGGGGCAAAATGATATCTCTCTCTCTGGAGACCATACCTCTCTTAATACAAGAAAGGACTTTGCTCGCTTTGGAAACCGCAGCTTGGCATTGCATGTTATTATTGAGCTTATGATCTACCAAAACCCCCAGATCCTTCTCCACTACGGATCCCCCCAGATCCTTCTCCACTACGGATCCCCCCAGATCCTTCTCCACTACGGATCCCCCCAGTTGTACTCCCCCTAGTATGTATGATGCATTCATATTATTAGCCCCCAAGTGCATAACTTTACATTTATCAACATTAAACCTCATCTGCCACATAGTCGCCCAATTAGACAGAGCATTGAGGTCGGCTTGTAAATTGGAGACATCCTGTAAGGACGTTATTCCACTGCATAGCTTGGTGTCATCTGCAAAGACAGAAATGTTACTTTTGATCCCAGACCCAATATCATTTATAAACATATT
Source organism: Rana muscosa (assembly GCA_029206835.1). Taxonomy (NCBI): domain Eukaryota; kingdom Metazoa; phylum Chordata; class Amphibia; order Anura; family Ranidae; genus Rana; species Rana muscosa. The sequence goes on along the minus strand of JARGYO010005626.1, from coordinate 217,338,951 downwards.
AAAAAGTAAGGGTCCCAACACTGAACCTTGGGGTACACCACTGATAACCTTGGACCATTCAGAGTAAGAATCATTAACCACGACTCTCTGAATTCTGTCTTTTAGCCAGTTTTCTATCCATTTACAAACTGATATTTCCAATCCTGTAGACTTTACCTTACACATGAGCCGTGTGTGGGGAACTGTATCGAACGCTTTTGCAAAATCCAAGTATACCACGTCCACCGCCACCCCTCTGTCCAAGTATACCACGTCCACTGCCACCCCTCTGTCCAAGGTCTTACTTACCTCTTCATAAAAAGAAATCAGGTTTGTCTGACAACTTCTGTCTTTCATGAATCCATGCTGTCTGTTGCTTAAATAGTTTTTTTCCAGCAAGAACTCATCTATGTGGTCTTTTATTAATCTCTCCAGTATCTTCCCAACTATAGAAGTTAAACTAACAGGTCTATAGTTACTTGGTAAACACTTAATTCCCTTTTTAAATATAGGCACCACATTGGCCCTGCGCCAATCCAGTGGTACTATTCCTGTCATTAATGAGTCCCTAAAAATTTGATACAATGGCTTTGAAATTACAGAGCTCAATTCTTTTAGGATCCGTGGGTGTATGCCATCTGGTCCAGGTGCTTTATCCACCTTTATTCCATCTAAATATTTCTGGACCATATCACTTTTGAGCCATTGTGGATTTGGGGCTGTGTCACTACCACCCCCATTTTGGATATGAGCTCCCCCATGCTCCTTTGTATACACAGAACTGAAGAAAGTATTTAATAAATTAGCCTTCTCTTTGTCCCCAGTCACCCACTCTAGATTATTTTGTAAAGGGCCTACATGCTCAGACTTGACCTTTTTACTATTAATATATTTGAAGAATTTTTTGGGGTTTGTCCTACTATCTTTTGCAATCTGTCGTTCATTTTGAATTTTTGCATCCTTGATTTCCTTTTTACATATCCTGTTATATTCTTTGTAACATTTAAATGACACTAGTGTTCCCTCATTTTTATATTTTTTAAAAGCGCTTTTCTTATAGTTTATAGCTTTTTTAACTTTGGTCGTGAGCCACATAGGTTTTATTTTTAGCCTTTTAAACTTATTGCCCATGGGAATATACTTTGCAGTGAGTTCACAAACAGTCTTTTTGAAGAATTCCCATTTCTGTTCTGTGCCCATTGATGCCAATATTCCTTCCCAGTCTAAGTCCTGGAGAGCAGCGCTCATACTTGGAAAATTTGCTTTCTTGAAATTAAGTGTTTTTATCTTTCCTGTATGTGATTTTTGCTTACAACTAACATCAAATGAAATCATGTTATGGTCACTGCTACCCAGGTGTTCCTTTATCTGAACATTAGTAATACGCTCTGCATGGTTTGAGATTACCAGGTCCAACAGAGCATCATTCCTAGTTGGGGCCTCAATAAACTGGACCATAAAATTGTCCTGCAATAGGTTTATAAATTTTTGCCCTTTAACTGTCCCAGCAGTTCCATTACTCCAGTCAATTTCTGGGTAGTTAAAATCCCCCATTATTATCACCGTCCCAGCCCTTGCAGCCCCTTCCATCTGTGCAAGGAGCTGAGTCTCCACCTCCTCATTAACATTGGGTGGTCTATAACAAACTCCAATGATTAGTTATGAACTACGCACATCTGTATGCAGTTCCACCCATAATGCTTCAGACTCATCACACTCTCCATCCACCAGGTCCTCTTTCACACTCGCTTTGAGATCACTTCTCACATAGAGACAGACCCCTCCACCCTTCCTTTTTACCCTGTCTTTCCGAAAGAGTGCATAGCCAGGAATATTAATAGCCCAGTCATGTGAGGAATGAAGCCAAGTTTCAGCAATACCGATTACATCATAGCTCTCCTCATGCACCAGAGCTTCCAACTCACCTATTTTGCTTGGCAGACTTCTGGCGTTGGTGAACAGACACTTTAATGCATTAATACTATTTGACCGGTCACATACTATCCTCTTGGGTGTTCCCAGATTGCAACTAGGACTTGCTACTATACTTACCTTGGGTTTATGTTCTTTGGTTACCCTACCACTAATGCCCCTAATACTACCCTTTAGAATATGTTCCCCGCTGACTCTCACTATCTCTGGACCCTCCCCCCTGTCACCTAGTTTAAAAACCCCTCTAACTTTTTGGCCATCCTTATTCCCAGCTGATCTGCACCCTCCTCATTTAGGTGCAGTCCGTCCCTTCTATAGTACTGGTTATCGACTGAGAAGTCGGCCCAGTCCTCCAGGAACCCAAACCCCTCCTTACTACACCAGCTCTTCAGCCACTTGTTCACTTCCCTAATCTCCCTCTGCCTTTCTGGTGTGGCTCGATGTACCGGTAGTATTCCCGAGAATACTACCTTGGAGGTCCTTTTCCTCAATTTAGCTCCTAAGTCCCTAAAATCGTTCTTTAGGACACTCCATCTGCCTCTGACTTTGTCATTGGTGCCAACGTGCACCATGACAGCTGGGTCTTCCCCAGCCCCTCCCAGTAATCTGTCCACCAGATCCGTGATGTGCCGAACCCGAGCGCCCGGTAGACAACATACAGTTCGGCGCTTCAGGTCTTTGTTACAGATTGCCCTCTCTGTCCTTCTAAGAATTGAGTCCCCTACCACCAGAATCTGTCTTTCCTTTCCCTTCGCTTCCCCCCCCCACTATCACTGGAGGAGTTCTTCCCCTGGCAGCTAGGAGAGTCCCTCAGCTCCAGCAGTGCTGGTCCCGGACTGGTTTCACCAATGTCACTCAATGGAGCATACTTATTGGGATGCTCCAGCCCTGGATCGGCCTCCCTGGCACTTCGCCCTCTACCCTTCCTGACTGTCACCCATCTACTATTTTCTAGTGCCTGCACCTCTTTGACTCCACCCACCTCTGTGCTGGCCCCTGCCATCACCTGCCGGGTATGTATCCAGCTCTCCTTTAGTGTGGAGGGACTTCCCAGTGCTGACAGTTGCTTCCCTAGATTGGCGACGCACATTTGTTTGTCACACGGAAAAAATGTGCAACTACTACCTACATTTGGGTTTTCTCCGGACGTTAAGGGCTTAATTAGCCCCACCCCCTTTTCCTGCTGTTGATATAGAAATACAGTGGAACCTCGGACTGCGAGTAACGCGGTTTACGAGCGTTTCGCAATATGAGCTTTTTTAAAAAAAAAAATCCTGACTCGCATTGCGAGCGTTGCCTCGCAAGACGAGCAGGATTCAAGCCGCTGGGGCGTGCAGTAGCGCATTTGGCCAGAGGTTCGGGGGGCGCCGGTGACGCTTAGAGGCACTCAGAGATGCTCGGAGACACTCCATTCCTGAGCGCTACCAAGTGTCTCCGAGCATGACCAAGTGGTCTCCGAGCATCTCTGAGTATTTCCCAGTGTCTCTGGCGCCCCTCGCACCTCTGGCCACATGGGGTACTGCATAGACAAACAGTGGCTGTGAAACGGATTATCTGAGTTGCCATTATTTCCTATGGGGAAACTCACTTTGATATAAAACTGCTTTGGATTACAAGCATTCTCCTGGAACGAATTATGCTCATAATCCAAGGTATTACTGTATTATAAATTAATTTAACCACCTCCCGCCCAGCCTATTCTAATAATACGGGCAGGGCGGGATCACTGTGTTATCCTGGGTAGACGTCATATGAGGTCCTCCCAGTCACGTGACTCGTGTGCACCCTTGGGGGCCACACATCAGCACAATCTGTGACCCACTGTGTCCACAGATAATTGTCCCGGAGTGGCACCCAGTATCATGTTATCGCTGTGGCCAATCACAACAATCACATGTCCATAGCTCCCAACTGCCCCCCATTCATTGTCCCTCTTTCCTCCTCATTTGTCCCACATTTTGGTCTGATCTATAGAGCCGTATTGGATATACACTTTGTATCTATCAAATAGTGTTTACCAGTGCTAAACATTTCATTAAATTTCTAAATTGCTGCATTTGTAAATTGCAAAATCCAGTTTAAAGGAATAAAAGTTGTAAAGAAAAACAAAAACAAAAATACTTTTTTGTATGCTTCTTCTTTAAGGGGGTGTGTCCTATGCCTACATACTTTTACTAATAGGTGTCCCTCATTCCTATCTCAAAAAGTTGGGAGGTGTGCATGTCAGTTGTACACTAGTTTTTTGAAGTTAGACATTTTTTTCTCAATTTTTTGGAAAATTAAGAAATGTAAGAATTTTTTGGGTAAAAAAAACGTACATTGAGATAGTGACACTGTACTGCTCTGGTGGCAGTATGTAAAAAAATTGTAAAAAAAAATATTGTAAAAAAAAATAAATCTGCAAAAAAAAGATTTAAAAAAAAAATAAAATTGGAAAAATATTATATTGAAGGGGTTAAAGGTTATATGAAATTTATTTCAATGGTTTTTTATTGAGTTTCTAACATAGAACAAGAAAAAAAAAACAGGCTAAGCATTAGACTTGTGCACAACGGAAAAATTAGTTTAGTTTCTTTTCGGTCCTGTTGATTCGTAATCGTTCGTAATTTTGCTAGACGGGATTTTTCGTGTTCGGAGTAATTCGTATTTTCGCAAGCGACATTTTTCGTTGAATCGGAATGATTGGTATTAATGGAAGCCTTATTTTTAGTTGATTTATAATTCGTACTTTCGGTAGAGTACATTGTTTTTCGTTGATTCTGGACACAACTTTTACTTTCGTAACTTTTTTTGGGTTCGTTGATTCGTAATTTTCCGCGTCTCTCTCACGACGACGCTGCCTATTATGCCTAATGTGCTTCGAATGGATTTGTACTTTTCTAAATACATAGCGGTTATTTGTAACGATTCGAAATCTCGTATTTTACTTTCGTTTTTTACATGCGGCTATAGGCTCCGCCCCTGTACACCATTTTGAGAGGGAGTTCAGCACGGTGAGGGAGAAGCAGAGAGCAGAGCAGAGTGTTATTGTGCTTCGAATGGATTAGAAATCTCGTATTTTACTTTCGTTTTTTACATGCGGCTATAGACTCCGCCCCCTGTACACCATTTTGAGAGGAAGTTCAGCACGGTGAGGGAGAAGCAGAGAGCAGAGCAGAGGGTTATTGTGCTTCCAATGGATTAGAAATCTCGTATTTTACTTTCGTTTTTTACATGCGGCTATAGACTCCGCCCCCTGTACACCATTTTGAGAGGGAGTTCAGCACGGTGAGGGAGAAGCAGAGAGCAGAGCAGAGTGTTATTGTGCTTCGAATGGATTAGAAATCTCGTATTTTACTTTCGTTTTTTACATGCGGCTATAGGCTCCGCCCCTGTACACCATTTTGAGAGGGAGTTCAGCACGGTGAGGGAGGAGCAGAGAGCAGAGCAGAGGGTTATTGTGCTTCGTATGGATTAGAAATCTCGTATTTTACTTTTGTTTTTGACATGCGGCTATAGCCTCCGCCCCTGTACACCATTTTGAGAGGGAGTTCAGCCTGGTGAGGGAGAAGCAGAGAGCAGAGTAAGTGTTATTGTGCTTCGAATGGATTCGTACATTCGTAACTTTTTTCATAACGAATTATGCCGAAGGCATTCGGGCATTCGCTATTTGCGATATAATTTATTTCGGATTCGGTTTTATTCGTAATTGCTTTGTTCGGAAATTTGAATGCTTCCGAATGTCCGAAAGTTGATAAATTCGGACGAATTTCGATTCGTTACGAAACGAATTGCACAAGCCTACTAAGCATATGAGAACGATATCTGCCAGACAATTAATAGAATACATTGTAACAATCAGTAGAGTACAAATGACAGATTCCGGTAGCAATATAGTGAACGTTGGAAAGAGATAAGTTGCTAAAATACCAGATAAGAGGTGCTGGTGATTATATGAAATTTAGTTGGAAGCTGTAATTGCCTATTTGTGTTCTTTTTTTTTTTTTGTACAAACTTCGCATTCTTTTCTGAGTGTTTATGGAAGATGTATGCTTGAATGTGTTCAAATAAAACTTTCTTCTGATTGAAATTTAAAAAAAAAGAAGATTGTATGAGATTGAAGGGGTCTATTCATGAGATGCTCCCCGTAATGTGTGTTTCCCAATAATCGTCAGCTCCATCTAGTGGGCATAATGATAATTTTCCTGAAATACTACAGTCAGGGGAAAAAAATGGAAAATTGTATCATACTTACCAGTAATTTTCCTTTCCTGGTGCCTATCCATGGCAGCATACCTGTGATAGAGCTCCGCCTCGACTCCTCCTTCAGGACTAGTGAATAGCATAAATTAAAGGCATAGCCCCTCCCCCAACATTCTCTGTAATATAGAATACCGAGGGTGGGAGCGTATGCTGCCATGGATAGGCACCAGGAAAGGAAAATTACTGGTAAGTATGATACAATTTTCCATTTTCCTGGTGCCTCCATGGCAGCATACCTGTGATAAATAACTAGCTGACATGGGTGGGATAATTGCTTAACAATAAATGTTTAATTATAAGAGGACATAGCAGCCTGAACTGCCCTCCTTCCAAACTCAACAGTCGTGAGCGCTCCTGGATCAATATGGTAGTGTCTGAGGAACGTATGGTGAGAAGACCAGGTGGCGGCCCCGCACACCGTCTCCAATGAAACATTAGCCCTTGCTGCCCAGGAAGCTGAGACTGCCCTTGTAGAATGAGCATTCACTCGGGATGGAGGCTCCGTATTCTTCACCCTGTAGGCCTTCTGGATTAACTTTACAACCCAAGATGCCAGAGTTCTGATGGAAGCTTCTTTGCCCCTGTATTTACCGAACGGTACGATGAAAAGTCTCTCAGAATTTCTGAAAGGGCCGGTGGCTTCTAGGTAGGCCCTGAGCACTCTGGATACATCCAGTTCGTGACAAGACTCTGAATCCGTGTCTGTAAACACTGGTAGTGCCCAGGGTTCCAACAGGTGGCTTGGAGTAGTGACCTTTGGTGTGAACCCCCAAAGGGGGCGAAGTTCCACTCTGTCGGGGAAGAAGGAGATGTGGTCGTCACCTATCCCTAAAGAGTGAAGTTCCGAGATTCTTCTGCCAGATGTAATGGCTAGCAGGAAAGCCGTCTTTAGTGTCAGGTTCCATATTGTTACTTGTTCCACTGGAGCAAAGGGATGGTCAGATAGAACTTCCAGGACTAGGGACAGATCCCACTTAGGAAATGATCGTCTGACAGGAGGGCGAATCTTCAATATACCTCTGAGGAAAGTGACTACTGAAGGATCCTCTGCCCATCTCTTATTTGTTGCAGCAGAGATTGCTGCTACCTGCACTTTGAGAGAGCTCAGACCAAGTCCCAGATCAAGTCCTGTCTGAAGGAATCCTAGAACATGAGATGTAGAAGGAAGGATTGGATCAAATCCATTTCCGGAAGCAAATGACAAGAACTTGTCTCAGATTTTTGAATATATGGCATTAGTTGCTGGCTTCCTAGCTTTTAGAAGGGTTGATAAGACTCCTGGAGAACACCCTAGGGACTCGAACCTTCGCCTCTCAACCTCCAGATTCGAAGATTCAACTTCTGAGGGTTTGGATGAACTAGACTGCTCTGCGACAGAAGTTGAGGGAAAGGAGGGATCTTGATTGGAGAGCCCACACTGAGGCACAATACGGAAGTACTGCCACCATCTGGACTGGCTCCCTGAGGAGCCTCAGGAGGAATTTGAATATTAATGGCCTGGGAGGAAAGGCATATGCCGTGGTGAACCTCCAGGGACATGACAGGGCATCCACTGCCTCGACTTGTGGATGCGGCAGCCGAGAGAAGAACCTGTCCAGCTTGGCATTCTTCGGGGAGGTGAACAGATCTACCTGAGGGGGATCCCATATGTTGGCAATCTGAAGGAAGACATGGGGGTGGAGAGCCCACTCATTGTCCAGGAAGTTTCTGGATAAAGTGTCTGCTTCCTTGTTCAACCTGCCTGGCAGATACATCGCTCTGAGGTCCAGGAGGTTCTGCTCCGCTCAGAGCATGATCGGCTCTACCTCCTTGAGGAGTGACCTGCTGCGAGTGCCTCCCTGCTTCTGCAGATAAGCGACAGCTGCTCTGTTGTCTAGGCGTAGGAGTATTCTTTGGCCTCTGATTTGGGGTGCCAAAGAGGTCAGTGACAAGAAGGCTGCCCTCATCTCCAAGATGTTGGATACCACTCCCTGGGTGGTGCATGCCCATCTCCTCTGTATTCTGGTTTGCCCGCAATGGGCTCCCCAGCCCTGTCTGCTTGCATCGGACGTAATTGTGATCCAAGGAAGGGAGCCCAGGTGATGAGGCTTGGAGAGGTTTTCCGGAACTGTCCACCAGTGAAGGCTCCTGCGTATTTTTCCCATCAGCAGGATCGTCCGAGATAGTCGTTGTTTCTTCCACTGCGCCAAGAAACCAGTCTGGAAATACCTCAAGTGCCAATGTGCCCAAGGAACCATGGGTATACAGGAAGACATTGTGCCAATGAGGCTCAGGCATTGTGAAGCCGTCAGATACGGTCTCCGGATGACTTTGATCATTCTCTGGATGACAATCCTTGCCTTCGGCGGTGGTAATGACACTGTCCCCTCCTGAGTGTCGAACATTGTGCATAGATTATCTGCTGTGTTGGCATTAGTTGACTCTTGTCGGAATTCACCAGCCACCCTAGCTCTTTTAGGGACTGTAGAAGAATGTCCCGGTGACATACCAACTGATCCGGATTGCTTGCTAGGAGTAGGATGTCGTCCAAGTAGTGGTATATCCTCAAGCCCCTCTCCCGCAGGGGAACTAAAGCAGATATTAGTATCTTGGTGAACACCCTGGGAGAGGTGCACAGACCGAAAGGCAGGGATTGAAACTGTAGGTGGGTCCGTCCCACTGCAAATCTCAGGTATTTTTGAAATGCAGGTAGAATTGGAACATGTAGGTACGCATCCTGCAGATCGACCAAAATCATCCAATCTGATGGCTGGACTGCCTGAATAATCGTCTGCAGGGACTCCATTTTGAAGCTTTCGGGGCGGATATACCGGTTGAGCCTCTTTAGGTCTATCACAGGCCTCCACCCCCCTGTCCTCTTTGGGACCAGAAATAGGGTGGAGTATAAGCCTGCGAAGCGCTCTGCCAAGGGAGCCGGAACAGCCGCCCCCTGAAGCTGGAGTGACGTTAGGAAGTTTTTCAGAGCTTGAGCCTTCAGTGGAGAGGATGGAATCTCTGTTCCTTTGAAAGAGTTCCGAGGTGGAGGGTGAGAAAAATTCCAAAAGTGCCCCCATTGAATTGTTGACAGAACCCAGGGGTTGTGGCAGCAGGTGGCCCAGACTGGGGTAAAAAAACTTTAGCCTGGCTCCCACCGGGAGTGCCTGGGTTCCTCTGGCGTCAAAAAGACTGCTTCTGCTCCTGTGGAGCCGGAAGGGCTTTCATCTTCCTGTTCAAAAAGGATCCCCGAGTACCTTTCCAAGGTCTTTTGTTGTCTCTGGGCTGTCTCGACTGCCTAAAATCCCTTGGGTTTGACTGGTGGAACCTAGAGGAACCACCTCTGAATCTTCGCCTACTTCTGTCCTGTGGAAGCATATCAGACTTCCCTCCTGACAGCCTGGAGATAGCTTTATCCATTTTGTCTCCGAATAGGGCTTTCCCATCAAACGGGATTTTGCACCAATTTTGTTTGGAGGATAAGTCAGCCATCCAGGGTTTCAGCCACAAGGCCCTCTTCGCCATCACTGAATGCAACATGGATCTTGCCGAGCACCTGATCGTGTCAATGGCCGCTACGCAGACAAAGTCTGCCGACAATCTAAGCTCTTCTAAGGCCTTAATTATATCCTCCATGGGGACATCCTGATGCAAAGCCATCTCAATATTATCTGTCCAAGATCTTATGGCATTTGATACTGATGTGAGGGAAATAGCTGGCTTACATGCTGCTTCCGCGGCTAAGTAGCTCCTCTTCAGCTCCAGGTCGATTCGCCTGTCTAGAGGGTCTTTGAAGGAAGCGGAATCCTCCATTGGTAGAGTAAGTTTTTTTGCGAGTCGCACCACCGACGCGTCTACCACTGGCATGGAGTTTAGTGACTGCGTTTCCGACTCTGGTAAGGGGTATATAGTTTTTTGAACCGACCCCAAAATTATTATTTTTTTATCAGTCTTTGACCATTCCTTCTGAATGACTTGACTAATCTTGCCCATCAACGGGAAAAGAACCTGCTTCCTTTTGAGGAATGGGAAGTAGCTTGTAGACTCTTGGGGAGGCTATTCTGCGTCTTTCCAGGCGATTGCAGTTTTGACTGCCTGGATGAATGGCTTTACCAAGGAGAGACTGAAGCCAGAAGGTTCTGACTCTTCTCAAGAGTCCCCTGAAGAGTCTTCAGGTGGTGAATCTCTAGCTGGTCGGCCTGACGGCGGCAGAGGTGTACTGACTGCTGACGGACCAGGGAGATTAGGTTCTATATCCCGAACCTGGGATATCTGCTGAAGTGGTTGAGCGGGGACCGAAGCCAAAAGCTCAGAGAAGGAGTCCTTCATTGTTCGCTTGAGCAGATCTACAGCGTGCTGATTTTCTAGCTCGCGGTTGGACGCATAGTCCGTAAAACAGTCCTTACAGACCACTCTGTCTGGTAGCGGTGTAGCCCCACATATCCAGCATCTCTTCTTCCTTTAGGTCCTAGGAGAGGGGGGTCGATCACGTCCTCTGGATCTTGACCTCTCTGATCTACGACGTGAAGAATGGGACATACGCCCTGATGAGCGGGACCCCTTGGAGTGGGTAGGGCTACGGTGTAAGGAACTCACGCTAGACCAGTGGGCGCACTTTTTTTTTTTTTATACTCACGTATAGTTGGTCACATACCTAATAGAAGTGTGAGGATCTTTGCTGTGAGATGAATGACTCATTGCGGAGTTGGGCACAAGGATCAGCTCCAGAAATATAGTAAGAAAGGGAAAAGAATCAGGAGTTTTTGGCGTCACTTTTTTTTTTTTTTTTAAATAAACATTTTTATATCGTCATCTGTTTTTATTTTTTATTTTATTTTTTAAACATAAACATTTTTATATTGTTATCTTTTTTTTTATTTTTTAACATAAACATTTCTGATCGGCAACATTTTTTTTTTTTTTGAGAAAATAAAAAGTACCTACCACAAAGCAGCATCAGAGAGACCTAGCAGGGCACAGCTGAGGAGACTGACAGCCATCCCTGAATCTGAACCTAATTAGGCTCAAGGTGCGTGGGCTAATCCCATAAACCACCATTTGGAATTGATTGAAAAAAAGGGCAAATCTAGCCTTCTTTCCAGAATCCAAGATGGCCGCCACTGAACCAAGCGTCTGTGCATGCGCAATCGCAGAAGATCCAGCGTCGCCCAGTACAGAGAGCCGAGAAACTACGGCTCTGTATCACTCCCGAATCGCGCATGCGCAGACAGCGGCGAGGACGCTGCACCGTGACACTCTCCTACCTGGCGGGACCTACAGAGCACCTGTAGCCCCCCCAAACCCGGAAATAAGCACCACAATGTTGTTGCACAGAGAGACACCTGCCCTATCCAGTTGCACAGTTTTAAAGGAATAAAAAAGTAAGACAACAATCATTTTAAAGGCGCCTAACAAGCAAAGGAAAGGGGAGGGGAGGGGAAGAGAGGAAAAGAAAGGGGAAAAACACAAATGCCTGTAATAAAAAATGGAAACCACCAGCCTGGAAAGATGGAGCTGATCCTTTTGTGACTTCCACTGCATTCATCATGGATGTGATAGCAGACTGCGTTCCTGTGAGGAAACTCTGCGAAATGACCCCAACAGATCCACAGAGGGGTTCCCAGTCTTATCAGCGCTGTGAGCGGCCCAAGAACAGGGGCTGCGCACGGGAAAGGCTAAACCCAGCGGACGCTGCCGACTGCAGAGGTATGGACATACTGCTACTCTTCACCAGCACAAGAAGGTATGAGGAAAAAAAGGAGAATGTTGGGGGAGGGACTATGCCTTTAATTTATGCTATTCACTAGTCCTGAAGGAGGAGTCGAGGCGGAGCTCTATCACAGGTATGACAGGTATGCTGCCATGGAGGCACCAGGAAATAGCATTATGGCCACTAGATGGAGCTAAAGATCATAGGTAATAAACATATTAGACACATTACAGGGTTTATTTGTGATGGCTGGGGGGGGGGGGGGGGGGAATGCTTTGGCATTCACACAGTGAACATTTTTATAGTGATTGGATAAAATAATAAGCTGAACTAGAAAATGCATTTCCTGCAGAAAATGCGTGGGAATTCTGAATAGCTGAATTGCTAAGCCCACACCAAAGCCATTCACCATAATCACTACACTATCTTTAGGACATACCACCCGTGTTCCTTCAGTACTTATAAAGCCTCTCTTTGATCATTAATCCCCACACCTAATGAGTGAGAGACAGTGTGAGAGAACCCTTCAAACAAGCCTTAATAAATCCACAACAGTACCTGCCATCGAAACAGTGACTTCACCGTTAGAGACACACGGCCTTTGTGAACGTATCGGTATAAAATTTACGTTGATAAACTTAAAAATGTGGGCATGTCAGCGATTTAAAAAAAGAAGTTCGCTGTGCGTTTCGCTGGGAAATGTGAAGAATTTTATACAGGACGGTTCAATGGAAGAAAATGTAGAACTCTTGTCATTTGGAAGCTCAACCAGCCAAAAGTAAAAGGCGTATCACAAAACTGAGCACCTTGCCTGAAACTAGACAAAAATACCTACGTTTTGATGTATAAATTGCGTATGACAAGTAGATCTTGTGGGCGTGAGAGCAATTTATAGAGAAGGAACTAAGATAAAAAAATGTAAAGCTCTGTGCTGTAGCGATGACATCACCCACTCTAAACAACCCCATAGACACTCTGTTTAATCACTAAAATTTCCTGAAAGGATCACTAAACTTAAACAGCTTTTTCACAAAAACTGTAAAAGATAATCAAACTGAAACGATAGAGCCGGATAGCTGAATATTTGGTGAACATTTTAAAGTTTGTTTGGCGTCTGTAGGTGAAAGTATGAAGGAGCTGAAACTTTTGGGAGCGGATAAAGTTTTAAGGATTTGAAGCATGCTCTCATTGACTTCAATGTTAAAAAAAAAAAAGTGATAAAAAGCTTAATATTTTAAAAAGTATAAATAGTACAAATTTTTTTTTGAAGAAGTCCCATCATTAGCTGAAAGAGCTGAACATTTTAAATGTTAAATGGTTTCAATAGCTGAAAGTATGCAGAAGTTACGCAGAGCCAAAAAACGTACGGAATAAAATTAAAATTAAGAATAATTAAAATCCGAATAACAATACTGGGAATGCTTGGAGAGCAATCCCACTAATGAATGGACTCTTACTTATGTACTTATTAACCGTCTTGCTTCTTTCTAACAGATGATACAAAGTTATCTTTTGCCCACAATGTATTGATTGATCTCTTTATAATTTGTGATGATGGGGGGGGGGGTGACTCTGCTGTTATGGCCGAGCCATGGATGTGTCACCGGACAGGATGGCGGCCGACTGACACATGACTGGAGGCAGCAGATGGATCCCCAAAGGTCACTTGTGAGGAGGAATGTGGAGTGGAGTGTCCGGGATTCCACCCATAATCCAGCCCAGGGTCCGGCCTGCTCTCATGTGGCCAGAGGGGAATTTCCATTCCAGGAAAGTGCAAATGAGGCCTCATCCCGATCCGACACCATATCCCCTCCTCACCGAGCCAATCACATCAGTCTCTGCACCGGAGGAGCTTACACTCTAATGTCCCCTCCCCCAACAGTCACACACTATTATTATTATTTTACATTTATATAGCTCTGACATATACCGCAGTACTGTACAGAGAACACTGAGCCAATCACATCAGTCTCAGAGTGTAAGATCCTCTGGTACAGAGACTGATGTGACTGGCTCAGTGTTCTCTGTACAGTGGGGCTGTTACTGATTAAAAATTTCGTGTTCGATTAATCGATTTTTTTTAAATCGATTAATCGACTAATTTTGATTAATTATAACGCACATACAGTTTTTACAATTTTTTTTTATTCAACTACTGAGCAGGGGATCAGCAGAGCTGGGGGGTTACTACTGAGTGGGGATCAGCAGAGCCGGGGGTTACTAAGGAGCAAGGGATCAGCAGAGCCGGGGGTTACTACTGAGCGGGGGATCAGAAAAGCTGGGCATACTACTGAGTGGGGAATCAGCAGAGCTGGGGGTATTAATAAGCTGGGAAACTGCTAAACGGGGATACTAATGAGCTAGGGATCTGCTGAACGGGGAGGACGAAAAACGTAGAAAGTTAGTAATGTCCACATCTCCCCACATCTCCGATTGTCCGCTCTTACCGGAATAGCCAGCAGGCAGACCCGTCCGCAGAGTCGATGACACAAGCAGGGTGGGTGATAATGACGTCAGCGTGCCGCTACTAGGCCGCCGCCGGGTGGACCAAGATGGCCGCCGTCCCGGAGCTAGGCCGAAGCCACAGGCCTTTCCTATGGGCGAGACCGCGGAGCTCAATCCGCGGATCATCCCCGATCAAAATTATTTTGATTGATCAAAAAAATTAATGATTAATTGAGCAATTGATCATTAATTTCCGCAGCCCTACTGTACAGCACTGCGGTATATGTCAGAGCTATATACAGTGCCTTGAAAAAGTATTCATACCCCTTGAAATTTTGCACATTTTGTCATGTTACAATCAAAAACTTAATTGTATTTTATTGGGATTTTATGTGATAGACCAACACAAAGTGTCACATAATTGTTTAGTGGAAGGAAAATGATAAATGATACAAATAAATATGTGAAAAGTGTGTGTGTGGGGGGGGGGATTTGTATTGTGCCCCCCCCCCGGAGTCAATACTTTGTAGAACCCCCTTTCTCTGCAATTACAGCTGCAAGTCTTTTTGGGGATGTCTCTCAAGCTTTGCACATCTAGAGAGGGACATTTCTGCCCATTCTTCTGTGTAAAATATCTCAAGCTCTGTCAGATGGGATGGAGAGCGTCTGTGATCAGCAATTTTCAAGTCTTGCTACAGATTCTCAATGGGATTTAGGTCTGGACTGTGACTGGGCCATTCTAACACATGAATATGCTTTGATCTAAACCATTCCATTGTAGCTCTGGCTGTACTTTAGGGTCGTTGTCCTGCTGGAAGGTGAACCTCCCCCCAGTCTCAAGTCTTTTGCAGACTCTAACAGGTTTTCTTCTAAGATTGTCCTGTATTTGTCTCCATCCATCTTCCCATCAACTCTGACCAGCTTCCCTGTCCCTGCTGAAGAAAAGCATCCCCACCACATGATGCCGGCACCACCATGTTTCACGGTGGGGATGGTGTGTTCAGGGTGATGTGCAGTGTTAGTTTTCCCCACACATAGCGTTTTGCTTTTAGTCCAAAAAGTAAAATTTTGGTCTCCTCTGACCAGAGCTCCTTCTCCCACATGTTTGCTGTGTCCCCCACATGATGGCTGTGTCCCCCACATGTTGGCTGTGTCCCCCACATGTTGGCTGTGTCCCCCACATGTTGGCTGTGTCCCCCACATGATTGCTGTGTCCCTCACATGGCTTCTCACAAACTGCAAACAGGACTTCTTATGACTTTCTTTCCCCAATGTCTTTCTTCTTGTCACTCTTCCATAAAGGACAGATTTGTGGAGAAGCACGACTAATAGTTGTCCTGTGGACAGATTCTCCCCCCTGAGCTGTGGATCTCTGCAGCTCCTCCAGAGTTACCATGGACCTCTCGGCTGCTTCTCTGATGAATGCTCTCCTTGCCCGGCCCGGTCAGTTTAGGTGGACGGCCATGTCTTGTTAGGTTTGCAGTTGTGCCATACTCTTTCCATTTTCAGATGATGGATTGAATAGAGCTCCGTGAGATGATCAAAGCTTGGGAGATTTTTTTTTATAACCTAACCCTGCTTTATACTTCTCCACAACTTTATCCCTGACCTGTCTGGTGTGTTCCTTGGCCTTCATGATGCTGTTTGTTCACTAAGATTCTCTAACAAACCTCTGAGGGCTTCACAGAACAGCTGTATTTACACTGAGATTAAATGACACACAGGTGGACTCTATTTACTAATTAGGCGACTTCTGAAGGCAATTGGTTCCACTAGATTTTAGTTATCAGAGTAAAGGGGGCTGAATACAAATGCCCCCCCCACACACTTTTCACATATTTATTTGTATCATTTATCATTTTCCTTCCACTTCACAATAATGGGCCACTTTGTGTTGTTCTATCACATAAAATCCCAATAAAATACATTTACGTATTTAGTTGTAACATGAAGAGAGAGGGACTAATGGGAAAAGGGGAGACAGTGGGACTTTGAATGAAACAAAACACTTAGGGCAGAATGAATAAATCAATATAATAAAATATGGTATTTATTAATGACATATTTGGGCATAGTGCATTGTAGGTATACATAGTAGATCAATAAATATGTTACAGTGTATGGTAGAAACATGATTGGTAAATCATATAATATTCTAATAATAGCATAGTCGACATAGTAACACATGATAGACGATGAAACCAGCAGTATATCCAAAATAATATAAAGTCATAATATATAATAAATTACAATTCATGATTAAAACAACGACAAGCCCATGGTAGTATGCATGATTACTGTGACATAGCATCAATATTGTAAGCTCAACGCGTTTCATGGAATGTCTCCACTCATCAGGAGCATCTAGGAACTGGGAATACCTAGGGATAATTGGTAAAGCGAAGTAGCTGGTAGCAATATTGATAGGAGGCATAGGAGGAAAGGAAAGCATCTCCCCGGGAGCTGAAGTGGCAACAAAGCGGCGGCGGGGGAAGTCCAATCTCAAGGTAGTAAAATAAAGGTTGGTAGGATGGTGGATGCCTTTTCTACAGCTACAGTAGTAAGTATGAGCCCGAGGGGCTTCTGAAGTAAGAAAGGAAGCCATGGTGAAACATGGTGTTGATGTGTCCAGATGAATAAAAGTGAAAATGGTAGCCATGAAAAATGATGGGAGAGAGGGACAGCCCGCCCGCCAAGCAAAGCACCACTAACGTCATGCTGTGCGTGCTGGAGAGGAGTTTCCTCCTATGCCTCCTATCAATATTGCTACCAGCTACTTCGCTTTACCAATTATCCCTAGGTAAGAGTGCTAGGACCACTGAGTTGTGCTCCCTCTCTTCCCTTTCTAATTAATTACCATTAATTAGCAATTTATCATTCATTATAGGTATTCCCAGTTCCTAGATGCTCCTGATGAGTGGAGACATTCCACGAAATGCGTCGAGCTTACAATATTGATGCTATGTCACAGTAATCATGCATACTACCATGGGCTTGTCGTTGTTTTAATCATGAATTGTAATTTATTATATATTATGACTTTATATTATTTTGGATATACTGCTGGTTTCATCGTCTATCATGTGTTACTATGTCGACTATGCTATTATTAGAATATTATATGATTTACCAATCATGTTTCTACCATACACTGTAACATATTTATTGATCTACTATGTATACCTATAATGCACTATGCCCAAATATGTCATTAATAAATACCATATTTTATTATATTGATTGATTCATTCTGCCCTAAGTGTTTTGTTTCGTTTAAAGTCCCACTGTCTTCCCTTTTCCCATTAGTCCCTCTCTCTCACTCACAGTCCCACAAAATAACTAGATTTTAAATTCAGAATTTAAAATAATTATTTCAATTTGGATGTAACATGACAAAATGTGGGACATTTTAAGGGGTATGAATACTTTTTCAAGGCACTGTATATAGCTCTAACATATATATATATATATATATATATATATATATATATATATATACCGCAGTGCTGTACAGAGGACACTGAGCCAGTCACATCAGTCTCTGTACCGGAAGAGCTTACACTCTAATGTCACACACTAATAACAGGACTCGGTATTTCGGGAGGAAATGACTCTCCCCGACCCGGGGGGGGGGGGGGATACCTGTGTGTGTGTCTCGCCGCGCTCGGACTGGCTGCGATCTCGGATGACGCACACGAGTGCCTGCAGCCAGACGCTGAGCTCACAGCACAGCGAGAGAAAACCAGACTGACATCATGAGGTTTTGCAGCCAGAAATAGAATCTTACAAACACATGTGGAGTATTATTATCATATTAGAGATGATTTCATTGGCTGAGATCACATCCTTTGTGAGGAAAGAGAACAATAACTTCTCTTATTTGTTCTATTTCCGTCTCTTATGTATATCATTGAAAATGTTTTATTATATCTGTTCAACTAAAAAAAAACAAAAACAAAAAAAAAAAAAACTTGATGATCCTGCCAGGAACCTTGTGCTCTCCCGCCTCTGGATTGTCATCAGTTAGCACTGTGCCCGGCTTTCTGTGTGTACTACAAAACACCTCCCCCGTTATGGGACAGCTCTATTTAGCCCAGCCGAAGCTCACACTAGCCTGGGCTTGTTCCCACATGCACTTTGCAGCAACGCACAGTAGAATTCCTTACATCAACTTGCATTGGCGCAGTGACAGCGGCATGAGTTTTGAATGCCGTCCCAACACCTGCGCAATGTACTGTAGCTGTGCCTGCAACGCACCTCAGTACACGCAAAAGAAATGCAGCATGCGCTAATTCAATTTGAATGGGCCACCTAACATGT
This sequence comes from Rana muscosa, assembly GCA_029206835.1. Lineage (NCBI taxonomy): Eukaryota > Metazoa > Chordata > Amphibia > Anura > Ranidae > Rana > Rana muscosa. Next base: position 217,320,350 of record JARGYO010005626.1, on the reverse strand, counting down.
GCAAACGCTTACCATTGCAGTGCATCCTGGTGTGGATGGATCCTTCGGCTCTGTATACATGTGGCATTTTAATATTGCAGCAAAACATGCAACATACGTTTGGGTGCCATTACTCAATTGTCACATCAAACCCGGTACAATTCTGCCACGGTTGTGCAATGGAAATCGCCACAAAAAACGCATTTAAAAATCGTGCTAAGCCGGTCGCCCGAAAAAGTGCAGGAGCTTCTTTTGGGCGATAAACACACATAGTGCAGACAAGTGAAGTGAATGGGCTGCTCTATGTGCGACACACACTTCCACGTGTAAATTGCAAACCGAGAAGGGATAGCATTTATGTACTACTGAGTAGGGGATCAGCAGACCCGGGGGTTACTACTGAGCAGGGGATCAGCAGAGCCGGGGGTTACTACTGAGCAGGGGATCAGCAGAGCCGGGGGTTACTACTGAGCAGGGGATCAGCAGAACTGGGGGGTTACTACTAAGCAGGGAATCAGCAGAGCTGGGGGTTACTACTGAGTGGGGATCAGCAGAGCCGGGGGTTACTAAGGAGCAAGGGATCAGCAGAGCCGGGGGTTACTACTGAGCGGGGGATCAGAAAAGCTGGGCATACTACTGAGTGGGGAATCAGCAGAGCTGGGGGTATTAATAAGCCGGGAAACTGCTAAATGGGGATACTAATGAGCTGGGGATCTGCTGAACGGGGATACTAATGAGCTGGGGATCTGCTGAACGGGGATGATGAGTAGGGATGAGCTTTGTGTTCGAGTCGAACATCGGCTGTTCTCTCGTTCACCGAATTGCGAACATTATGGGCCGTTCGCGCCAAATTCGAGTGGCGCGTCACGGCCCATAATTCACTGCGGCATCGCAGTGCATTGCTGGCAGATGATTGGCCAAGCATGCACTATGATCCGCATGCTTTGGCCAATCACAGCGCGGTAAGAACAGAGAGCCGTAATTGGCAAAAGCCAAGGTGGCTTTGACCAATCATGGCTCAGAGGAGTAGGTACACGCCCCACACTATATAAGGCAGCCGGCTTGACGGCCTTGTGTAGTGTGTTGGAGTTGGTTAAAGAGAGAGCTTACAGAGAGAGAGAGGCAGTGTCATTTATATTGAGTTAGATAGAGCAGGCAGGCGAGTCAGTTAGCTGCAGTTACAGTGTGTAGATGATATATATGCATCCTAGGTGTTGTATATATATTTATACACTGTATTCAGTTTAGCTAGATCCGTTCCTGTTATTCTCTATACTGTGACAGGCCGGCAGGTGATTGTGCTAGCTGCAGACAGTCAGTGTTTCACTTAGTGTACTGTGTCCTTTGCATAGCGTTCACTTAAAGCTTACCTGAATACAGTTAGTGGTGTTCTCATAATTAAACCACAGGCAGGGAGCTGCAAGTATTTTCAGTTAGTGTACTGTGTCCTCTGCACAGTGTTCACCTAAAACTAACTGAAGACAATTGCTGCTTTTCTCATACTAATACCACAGCAGGCAGTTGATTCTGATAGCTGCATTATCAATACAGATATATATATATATATATATATATATATATTTATTCATCCCACCTTTGTGCAGCTACATCTCACTGCAGGCCATTAGTATGTCTGGGTGGCAAACAATGAGAGGCAGACAGTCACGAGGCAATAAAAAAGGGCAAGCAGGCTCTGTGTCTAGAGGCAACAGTGCTGGTCGTGGACACAGTGCATCCTCATCAGCACGTGGCCGTGGAACACACTTGTCCTTTTTTGCGGCAGCTGGCCATGTTGAGCCGCAACATGCACAAGATTTGGTAGAGTGGGGTGACCAAGCCGTCCTCATCCTCCTCATCCTCTCTCACCCAGGCTCAGGGTACTTTGTCTGGCAAAGCAGCTGCCAAAGCGGCCTCTTCCCTTGGCTCAATTGCATCAGTCACTCCTTCCCTAGCCCCACCATGTCCTCCTGAGGAGTCCTCCGAACTGTTTGACCACAGTGTTGGGTACATGCTCCAGGAGGATGCCCAGCGTTTTGAAGGCTCTGGTGATGGAACCCAGCTAGTGGAAGGCAGTAACGTGAGCCCAGAAAGAGGGGGTAGTAACGTGAGCCCAGAGAGAGAGGGTGCCCAACAAGGACAGCTATCTGGCAGTCATGTTCCCCCAGCTGCAGCATACTGCCAGATTTGCTCCAGTGATTAGGAGGGAGGGGATGATGGGGTCAATGACTCCACGTGGGTGCCTGATAGGAGAGAGGAGGAGGAGGCACATCTCCAATGAGGCAGGATGCCCTCCAGGGGCCAGCTTAAGGGCAGCACACTGACTGCATCACACTGTAGAGCTCCGCATGTGTAAGGCGCTGCTGTCTCTGCGCTGCCAGGTGACAGATGCACACCGTAGGGGGTTAGGAGTGCACCACAAGGTAGTGAACCCTATGACTGACTGCTGCGGATAGGATACTGAGTGGTTGTGGAAAGCGGGACCAGAGGAGCACAACTGGGATCCACAGGAAGCTAGAGCCCAGATACCCCAGGGCGCGGAGTCTAAGACTCAGCAGGTCTTCTCCAGAGCCTCTAGTGGTGAGGATGTTACGCTGCAGGCTGGGCCCAGGTCACAACCCCTAGAGTCTCCTAGCTCACGCCTCGTAGGGTAAGGAGGAAAGAGGGGGAGCAGCAGCACAGGATACAAGAATAGTGAGGGGAAAGGCCAAGGTCGGGGTCACAAGCAGGCAAGGATAAATGAAGGACAAGCCGAAGGTCAAGGGTCACAAGCAGACAGGGATAGTCAGGAACAAGCCAATAGCTTAACAGAGAGACAGACGTAGCACACGGCAGGCAGGAACCCAAACACACAATGCTTAAACAAACACGTTGATCAGCAAGGCAGGCTTGCAGTGCACAGGTTAATATAGTGTTCTGTGATAGGGCCTGGGGTGGAGTCAGGCTGGGAGGAGATTATAAAGGAAGCCAGGTGAAAGAGTCCAGCCTCTAAGATGAACACATGAAGAGGAAAAGGTAAGATGGCAGACAGACATTAACGCATATACATGACATGCGCGTTATTCCAGAAGTTCTTTGGTGTGGGCCTTTTTTGAGGCGAGTGCATCAGATCGCACCGTTGCCATTTGCAACATATGTCTCAAGCGTATATCGCGTGGCCAAAACATCAGCCGCTTGGGTACCACATGCTTGATCAGACATATGTTGACCTGCCATGCAGCTCGTTGGCAAGCCTACCTTAAAGACCCACACCAAAGAACAAAGCTGACCTCTTCTTGCACCGCATCAGCTGGGATCTCCAACCCCACTATACCTTCAGTCCTCTCTGAAACCTGCACTGAGAGGAATGAAGGTGTAGAATTAGGTGTGTCACAGCCAAGTACTTGCGGCCACTCTGCTAGCAGTACACCGACGTCCGATTGTAGCAGGCAAATTTCCCTGCCCCAGCTGCTGGACCGTCGAAAGAAGTTCACTCCCAGCCATCCACATGCCCAGCGGTTGAATGCTAGCTTGGCTAAATTGCTAGCACTTCAACTGCTGCCTTTTCAGTTGGTAGACTCTGCCCCCTTCCGTGAGTTTGTGGAATGTGCGGTTCCTCAGTGGCAGGTTCCCAAACGCCACTTTTTCTCACGGAAGGCGATTCCGGCTCTCTACCGGCATGTGGAAGGCAATGTCTTGGCCTCGCTGGACAGGGCAGTCAGCGGTAAGGTGCATATTACCGGCCGCTGACTCATGGTCCAGCAGGCATGGACAGGGACGTTACCTATCTTTCACGGCGCATTGGGTGACTCTGCTGGCAGCTGGGAAGGATGCAGGACAAGGTGCAGTAGTGTTGGAGGTTGTTCCCCCACCACGCCTCCAAAATGTTACTACTGGTGATTCTGACACACCTCTCTCCTCCACCCCCTCCTCTTCTTCTTCCTCCATGGCCTCTACCTGTGCTTTGTCCTTGGAACCAGCGGTGCTCCGTAGGCATTCAAGGGGCTACGCAAGTACGCAGGCAAAAAGATGCCATGCGGTGCTTGAGCTGGTGTGCTTGGGGGACAGGAGCCACATTGGGGCAGAGATTCTGTCAGCTCTGCGGGGGCAGGCTCAGAGGTGGTTGATGCCACGCCAGCTTAAGCCAGGAAAGGTGGTTTGCAACAATGGCACCAACCTCCTCTCCGCCCTCCGACAGGGACAACTGACCCATGTGCCCTGTTTGGCGCACGTCCTTAACTTGGTGGTGCAGCAGTTCTTGGGCAGGTACCCGGGCTTACAGGAGGTCCTGAAGCAGGCCAGGAAACTCTGTGGGCATTTCCGCCAGTCATATAATGCCAGTGCTCAGCTGGCTGAGCTGCAAAAGGATTACAACCTGCCCAAGAACCGCCTAATCTGTGACATGCCCACCAGGTGGAACTCTACATTGGCCATGCTGCAGCGGCTGCACACGCAGCAGAGGGCCATCAATGAGTATCTGTTGCAATATGGCAACAGGGTCAGGGGAGCTTGGATTTTTTTCCCCACGCCAGTGGGCCATGATCAGGGATGCATGCACTGTCCTGGCACCATTTGAGGAGGCCACGAGGATGGTGAGCATTGACAGTGCATGCATCAGTGACACTGTACCTCTTGTTCACCTGTTGGAGCACACGCTGCATGGAATAATGGACAGGGCACTTGAGGCAGAACAGAGGCAGGAAGAGGAGGACTTCCTTACCTCTCAAGGCCCCCTTTATCCAGTGTTCCTGCTGGCCCGGCTATCACACAGGAAGAGGACGAGGAGGATTGTGTCAGCATGGAGGTGGAGGCTGGCACTCAGCATCAGCAGCAGTCTTCAAGGGATCAATTACAGTCCCAAGACACCCGTGGACTTGTACGTGGCTGGGAGGAGGTGGCTGCGGATCATGTCCTCCTCAGTGACCCAGAGGACTCTGCACCGAATGCCTCAGCAAACCTACGCTGCATGGCCTCCCTGATCCTGCAAAGCCTGCGGAAGGGTCCTCGTATTCGTGGTATCAAGGAGAGGGATCATTACTGGCTGGCAACCCTCCTTGATCCACGTTACAAGGGTAAGGTTGCGGACCTTATCTTGCCGTCGCAGAGGATGAAGCATCTTCGGGAGGCCTTGCAGAAAGGACTGTGCAATGCGTTCCCAGAGACTGGGATGTTACAAATTCCTGGTCCTGGACAACGTGTTGCTGAGGCTTCGGTCAGTCAAAGAAGGAGCGGTGGAGAAGGTGGCCGTCTGACCGATGCGTTCAGACAATTTTTTAGTACACAGCCCCAAGGTATGATCGGTTCCAGCAACCATCGCCAGCGTCTGGTTTACATGGTGCAGGAATACCTAGGGGCAAGATCAGACTTGGACACCTTTCCCACCGAAAATCCTCTGGGTTACTGGGTCTTGAGGATGGATCACTGGCCAGAGCTTGCACTGTATGCAATTGAGCTACTGGCCTGTCCTGCATCCAGCGTTCTTTCGGAACGCACATTCAGTGCTGCTGGAGGCTTTGTAACCGATCACAGGGTGCGCCTGTCCCCCGACTCAGTCGATCGACTGACCTTCATAAAAATTAATCAGTCTTGGATCACCACCAGCTACCAAGCACCTGATGCTGATGTAACCGAATATTTTTTTTTTGAAATGTCAGATCCCTTCAAGACTGCCTATGCTGATGCTGAGTGACTATCCTGTTATGCTGGGTGACTATCCTCTTCCTCCTCAATGATCATGCTGATAGCTTGAAAGAACATTTTTGGTTCTGGGCACCGCCACCAGTGGCTAAGGCCCAATTTTTCAGCTCCTGTTTAACAGGGGCGTGTATTTACAATTTTTGATGCAATGCTTTGCAGCAGGGCTCATTGCTGCGCTCCAACTACAGTATCTGTGAGGGGTTGGAGTGTTGTGCCACCAGCACTAGTGCCTAAGGCCCAATTTTTCAGCCCCTGTTTAACAGGGGCGTGGAATTACAATTTTTGATGCAATACTTTGCAGCAGGGCTCATTGCTGTGCTCCAAGTACAGTATCTGTGAGGGGTTGCAGTGTTGTGGCACCAGTGCCTAAGGCCCAAGGCCCAATTTTTATGCCCCTGTTCAACAAGGCCATGTAATTAAAATTCTTGATCTAATAATTCATAGCAGGGCCCATTCCTGTGCCCGCCAAGAGTAACTGTGAGGGCTTACAATTTTGTGGCAACTGATGCTTTATCACCAATCCTTGTTTCAATAAAAAAAAAAAAAAAAAAAAATTCAGAAAACATTTGTCATTGTGACAGAAAGTGAGGTGAACTGTTCTGAACAGGGGCACAGACAGCAAAACAAATGTTACAGGGGTGATAACCCTTCCCTATGTTTTCCAAAAAGCTTAAAAATAGATTTTTGGGCTGGAGCTACACTTAAACAATGTACCTGTTCAAAATTACAAACAGATTCTACTTAAGAACAAACCTACAGTCCCTGTCTTGTTTGCACCGCCTGTATACTGCTGTTCCGAGTATATAGGGCCCTTTTTTAATTTGGGTGCGGGGTTCCTCTTAATATCTATACAAGACCCAAAGGGGCTGGTAGTGGGCTGGGGGGGGGGGGGGTACCTATGCCATTTTTCTCAGTGATTTTCATCCATATTGCCGGGACCAGACATTACAATAAAGCCGCAAGCAGTTTTAAATTACTTTTTTTACCTTTAGAAATGTAATTTTGTGCAGGGACAGTTCTAAACACGGGAAACACGTGGAACTTCACAGGCATACTATAAACACCCCCCAGGTACGATATTTAAAGGAATATTTCACTTTTTTTTTTTCATTTTAAGCATCATTAAAATCACTGCTCCCGAAAAAACGGTAGTTTTTAAAACTTTTTTTTGCATTGATACATGTCCCCTGGGGCAGGACTTGGGTCAATTTTAGTTTAGTTTTAGGACAGTAACTTGCATATTAGCCTTTATAATTAGCACTTTTGATTTCGAACGTTCGAGTCCATTAAATTTAATAGGGTTCTAAAGTTTGCACCAACTTTCGGTTCGTTCGCAGGTTCTGGTGCAAACCAAACCGGAGGGTGTTCGGCTCATCCCTAATAATGAGCTGAGGATCTGCTGAACGGGGGATTCTAATGAGCTGAGGATCTGCTGAACGGGGATGATAATAAGCTGGGGATCTGCTGAACTGCTAGAAAATCAACATACAGAACATTTGCCAAGCATCATTAAAGCATCAAACACACATCACAAAGCATTCTGAAGCGATAGAAGCTTTAAATGTAATTGAGCCATAAAGGTCAATTTTACCAAATTTTTTAGCACACACGAAATCGTTATTTTCACTGTAAAATCAAGTTTGGAGAAATGTTGGCCTCATCCCTATTAAAGATCAGCTTGGAGTGTTTTCGGAGTTAAAATATGACTCTTTTTTTGTCAGAATTGATAAGAACATAAAATTCTCCCCAGAAATGGCGGCACGTTTCTAAAGATTTTTTCTGATAATTTTTTATAATAATAATAATAATAATATTGAATAAAAAAGAAAGTTGAGCTAATGATTCAAACTCAGTATTGCAGTGAGCCTTCAGTCCGGCCTCCTCAGTGCAGCAACGTCACAGCGAGGACAAACCTGTAGGTCTGCATCGCCATCTTGTGGTAGGGTTGTGTACTGCACGTACACCTATATTCAGCTCTCTCAGCAGTAATTGAAAAGCATGAAAAGGAACTGAAATCTGTCTGGCTTAGGGAGTCACAGTTCCAGAAGTGTGCAATTGGTACGTCCTACCGTTATCCATTGGGGTCAGTGATGGACTGTTGGGACTCCAAATCTCAGTCAGAAATGGTAAGGGTGCAGCAGACCCAGTGGCGTAGCGTGGGTTGTCAGCGCAGGACTCCAGGATCTACCGCGATCGTGGACAGGCCAGCCCCACCGTCACACATGACCCCATACACCCAATCATAGGGCACCAAAGACTGAACATGGTGGCCAGAGCGCAGGGACACAGGAAAGTAAATTTAGCAGGAGCAGCCAGTAGTGACACACACTGGCGCGGAATTTCGCCCCCCTAAATGTTGCACCCGGGGCCACGGCCCCCTCCGCACCCCCCCACGCTACGCCACTGAGCAGACCCAGTTAGATTTAAGAGCCCAGGAGGGTCAGAGACAGTCTTTGCAGGGGATGTTGCTGGGGAACACTTAGAACCTCTGTGGGCAGAATACTCCAGTAGCTGAGCACAACCAGTTTAGAAATCCAGAGTGGACATGGAGGTCAATGTGGACATGAGGGAGCTGAGGAAGACAACCCTATAACAACAGGCATGGGATCCTTCTGGAGATACTAAGTAAATGCTTCCAAAATCACTAGAGGAGCATGGGCTAAGGGCACCCCTAGCAGCAGGAATGTCCCCTCTGTGTCTTCATGAAGACATGGTGCTTCTGTAGGCAGGTGCAGTCGTCTATTTTCTCCACTGCAGGTGGCGTTCTCCGACAGCCGCACTGTTGGAGAGGAAGTCAAGAGGAATAGGGTTCTACTATGGTTTCCTGGGTCTCTGGGGAAGCTACCCTATTGGATGCTGCAGCCCCATGTGACTCAAGCAGCCATCTTGGGCCAGGCAGTGCCTAATAAAGGATCTGGCTCCCAGGTTTGGCATGCATTTTGTGAGTTGGCAGAGTAGGGACAGGTACCTCGTCTGTTAGGGAAAGTACTAGCAATAAGGAAAGGTTCCTGATGAGGGGGGGGGGGGGGGGAGTGTAGGGTCGTATCCCCCTGGATACCTTCCTGATTGAGCACTAGACGGCCAGGTGGCATTCTGTCCCTTCTCAACAGACACTGTCGGTTTGGCTGGAACCTACTTCCTCACGCCCTTAGAAACTGTGAGTGTGCACGGCTGGGCAGCTGCCCCCCTGGGCCTGTTGTGAACCATTGCTGCATTAGTTAAATACAAGTTCTATATTGCGTCTGACCTCCCACCTACACTTCACTTTGGTGGTAATTTCAACCAGGCCCAATATAAGGCAAGGCCACAGGTCTTCTGTGGACACCCCGATACATGATTTCAGATTTGCAGCAGTCTGGACGGAGACACACATATTGATCTCATAAGACGATCATATCTCTTCATTAGAGGTTCATCTTCTGGGGGGGGGGGGGGGGGTAATTCACTCGGTTTGGTTTCGGGATGCACCTCAGAAGATTTCCCCTGACAAGACTAATTTCTCACCTGGGTAGAATATCACTGCTGATCTGAGGACTTTTACTTCTCAGCATATACACCGATCAGTCATGAATTATGACTACCCACCATAACCTGTCGAGGCATGGACACCACTAGACCTCTGAAGGTACTGTCAGGAAGGGCATGCCAGCATCTAAGATGGCGGCCATAGAAGACAGCCTGGAACCTCAGTTCCTGTCAGAATTCTGTTGGTGTGCGCATCCTGTGACAGCCCTTGGTGCCAAACAGGCTATTTAAACTCGGTCAGTACCCAGCCCCAATGCTGTCTGCTCTACAGCGTTCCTGTGTGTCCCTGTTTCCTAGTATCTGATACCTGTTCCTGTTATTTGACCCGCCCTGTACCTGATGTTCCTGCTTTCTGCCTGCACCTGACCCCGGCTTGTCTTGACTCCGCATCTGCCTGCTCTTTCTGCTACCTTACTGCCAGTCTATTACCAATCCGGCCTGTACCCTGACTCCGCTCCAGCCAACACACCTATTCCTGACTTGACCGCCAGTGTATGACCCAGTCTACCTGTACCTGCCTTCTCTCCAGCCCTTCAGATGCCTGCTGAGCATCCATCCCACCTGCAGCTGCTCCTCAGCCTGTGGTGTTCCAGTACCAAGCCAGTTCCTGCTATCTGCTGAAGACTGTTACTGGTCTTCACCTGTACCGGTGTTCCTCCACAGTCTCTTCAGGGGGTTCCAGTCCAGCTCCATTGTCAGCGATCCTGCCAGGCACTGGTGTGACTCTGCACTCCTGCGCCTCCCGTTTGCTCTACCAGGGGCCTCGAGTCAGAGGTGTAAGAGAAGCCGTCCTCTGCATATCAGGCTCTACCGCCAGGTACGCTGTGATATCTGGCACCAAGCGGTCACTAGCAGATCCTTTAAGTGCTGTAAGTTAGGAGGTGGGGCCTCCATGGATTGGACTTGTTTTTCCAGCACTTCCTACAGATGCGCCATTGGACTGGGATCTGGAGAATTTGGAGGCTGACTGAGTCAACATGTCAAGCTGACTGAAGGGAGGTGTAGAATTGGCGCCAATTACAATTCATGGACTTCCTTGCTCTAGAGTGCAAGTGAATATTTGCTATAGATAAATACCCGTATATTATACTAGTATCATTGGTGCCATAGTGTAACTCCTAAATGCTTCACTAATATATGTGATCAATATCGATTGATGCAGATATAAATAATGATGAGCATAAAATATATATGAAATGAATAAAATATTGTGAACAATTAAAGGTGATAACAGTGAAAAAATTAAACAAATGTATAAAACCGTGCTAGTAATAAATTAATGATGCATGCAAAAATGTCCTGCGACTAGCGATAAAGTGCAAAAAAAAATGCAGAATTGGGCAAATTGATGTGATTGTCCAATGATTAGATGCCCAGCAACTTTGCTAGGCAAAAATTTTGCGACTGCAGAAAAATGCAACCTCATGCGATTTTTTTTGAGCAATATGATTGTCCAATGATTTTGTAGTTTTTTTTTCAGATGCTAGGTGCCTGGTGATGTGACCTTTTTAATCTTCAAGACTGGTGCCCACAGCAGAACATGCTCCAATAAAGACCGCACTCACCAGATGTTCACCCCCTCTTGGGGTGAAAAACGTTCACAGTATATGCCACTGTGCAGCACTCTGGCGGTGTCTCATCTCCCTAGTCCTTTTGTGGTAATCCTAGTGTTCTCAGAGTAAGAGGGAAAGGAAGCAATCCCAAATAGTGTAATTCCAGAATAAAAATAAAAAACACTTTTATTAAACTTATAGCAGTATTACTCACATTTAAGCTGTATCAAACAGGCATGTAAGAGACAAATGCTGACAGACCCTGGAAGTGTTTGTGACATTCAGCTTGTGCACTCTACCAGTTTCGTGTGGTCTGACTTCATCTGGAGTGAGTCAGATGAAGTCAGACCAGACGAATCCGGTAGAGTGCACAAGCTGAATGTCAAACACTTCCAGGAGAAGATTGTAGACTGTCACACGGCTAGAATGGGCTACAAGACCATAGCCAAGCAGCTTGGTGAGAGGTGACAACAGTTGGGGGGTGTTGCGGAACTCCAAAGTCCGCTTGGAAATCCTTGAAGCGGAGGAAGTACTAACTTATCCAAGGCAACCTGTTATTCCCCCAGTAACTGGGGGACACACAGTTCTGGGAGTAACTCAACCCTTTATTTAGCCACAGCTGTCTTTTTATATCCTTCCCCATGCAAGGGGGTTTCTTAAATCGTTTTCCAGGGGCATTCCCTTCAGCAACTAACAGATGACAGTGATTTAATTACCTGGAACTATTTCTAACACACTTGGTATGTGTGAGCCATTTGACGCCACATATTTACCCATACCAATGAAACCATGCCAGACACATTACTAGGAGTGTAATTACATCCCGTAGCAGATAATAGGGTCATTAACACACTGACAATAGATGAATGGAAGCTACCTCAGACCCCATTTTACTTATTCGGACATCAGTAGACATTCTGTCTACATTCCTGGAATTAATATTTACTATCCCCTTTGAAGTGATCCCCATCATATTCTGTTTCAGTATTTTGCTACAGGGGAATTATTCACAAATGGAAGAAACCCCAAATAACTGTCACTCTCCTCGATCTGGGGCTCCGTACAAGATCTCACCTCGTGGAGTTTCAATGATCATGAGAATGGTGAGAAATCAAACCAGAACTACACAGGAGAATCTTGTCAATGATCTCAGCTGGGACCATCGTCACCAAGAGAAGGACTGAACTGAAATCCTGCAGCCCCTACAAGGCCCCCCTGCTCAGGAAAATCACATGTACAGACCCGTCTGATAATGATCTGAATGATTCGGAGAACTGGGTGAAAGTGTTGTGGGCCAAGACTACCAAAAACCTAGTTATTTGGCATCACCTTTATGTGCCATGGTAGGAGGAATGCTGCCCATGACCCCCCCCCCCCCCACAACACCAAACATGGCAGTTGTAAACATTATGCTTTGGGGGGGTGTTTTTCTGCTAAGGGGAAAGGACAACTTCACTGCATCAAGGGATGATGGACAGAGCCCTGTAACATCAAATCTTGGGTGAGAACCTCCTTCCCTCAGCCTGGGCATGGAAAACGGGCGGTGGATGGGTCTTCCAGCATCACAATGATGTATAAACACACGGCCAAGGCAACAAAGGAGTGGCTCAAGAAGCACATTAAGGTCCTGGAGTGGCCTAGCCAGTCTCCAGACCTTAATCCCAAAAATATCCTTAAATATGTGGAGGAAGCTGAAGGTTCGAGTTACCAAATGTCAGCCTCAAAACCGTAAAGACTTGGAGGGTCTGCAAAGAGGACAATCTCTGAGATGTGTGCAAACCTGGTGGCCGACTACAAGAAACATCTGAACTCTGATCGCCAACAAGGGACTCTCCACCAACTGCCATGTTTTGTGAAGGGATCACATACTTTCACTCATTAAAATACAAAATCAATTTATAACTTTTGAAATGCATTTTTCTGGATATTTGTTAGTCTCTCACTGTTGAAATGAGAAGTCATTTTAAATGGCCCATTTAATTTTTTTGTCTGTACAAAAATCAGCAGGGGGGGGATGGACAAATACTCCACTCGCCCCCCCAGCTGCAGCATTTGACCAATGCTGCAGCCATATAGGTATATACTTATGTTTGACAGATGAGGCAGCATTAAAAAAAAGGGGTTGTAAAAAAAGTGTGTTTATTTTCTAATTGGGTTCCTTTAACCTCCCTAGCCGTAATCCCGAGCGTGACTCGGGGTTGTTTTTTATGCTAGGATCGGTAACCCCGAGTTACGCTCGGGGTAGACATTGCAGAGCCCGCAGCAGAGTTTCCTTACCTTCTCCTGGCGATCCAGCGATGATGTCCTCTGCTGTGATCGCCAGCGAGATCTCCGGCGAGTGTTGGCACTTTCGACCCCATCTGACTTCCTAGTTCCGTTCCCTGCGAGCCGCATGGGAGCGGAACTGGGCGGCAAATTCAAAAAGGTAAACACATAGTATACATACAGTATACTGTAATCTTACTGATTACAGTACTGTATGTAATAATTACACCCCCTGTCCCTAGTGGTCTGTCCAGTGTCCTGCATGCAGTTTTATATTATAAAAACTATTCTGCCTGGAAACTGGAGATTGTCCATAGCAACCAAAAAGTGTCCCTTTATGTCAAGTGGTTTTAGACCAACTAGAAAACAGCGATAAATTAGAATCACTCACAGAATTGAGCGATAGTGACTTGTGGGGAAATTCGTCAAACACTAAATCTAATGACAGCGACAATTCTGCAACTGAGCAAATTTCAGAGTTTTTGATTTGATTACATTATTGAATAATTATTATAATTAGATTATAAAAAAAATAGTATTTATATTATAATTTATAATTTTGTGTTTCAAACTTTATCATACCCGGGGTGTCTACTAGACTCTGGTTTGCTCAGGTTTAAGTAAGTAATTACTAAGAATTGCAGGCCTATAATACATAACACCAAATTTCCATGCAAAATAATTGTACTGCTTTTAGTACATAATTCCAGAAAGAATCATACCGCCAGGGAGGTTAAGCTTGTGCATTGTTGGTTCACTTATTTTTCCTTCCATTTCCCTTCTAAATGTATATTTTGTCTGAATTTCTCACTTACTGTTCCTCCTCAGTAAGCTTGCCCCCATCATCTGAGCCATTCTGGCTGGGGGGTTAGTCAGCATGCTCGCCCTCTCCCTTGGGACTATATCCCTGCAGGGAGACGCTGTGAACAGTCCCCAAGGGAGGGATGTAGTCCCCAAGGGAGGGGGCGAGCACACTGGCTAACCCCCAGTCAGAACGGCTTGGGGGGGGGGGCAAGCTTACTGGAACAGGAAGTGAGAAATCGAAGGAAAAGCTAAGTGAACCAACAATGCACTAGCTTAAAGGAACCCATTTAGAAAATAAACAAACCTCTACAACCCCTTTAAGTAGCACTGCCTGTTGAATGCAGCAGGCGCTGCAATCCCCCCCAACCCCAAGTAAAAAAGCCCTCCTGGCATGGACCTTGCTTGGTATTTTCTAGGCCACTGAGGTTGTAAATATCAGAGCTCAGCCTTAGGAGGGATTTCAGCCTCAGGAGGGATTTCAGAAGGCCTCAGAGGGCAACATCTAAGTGTGGATGGAATATGAAGACAGCTCACACAGGTCATCAGGTTTCATGGCATTTATTATCCTGTATAAAAAGGAAGAAGTTTTTACATACAAGTCATTTCCCTACAGGACAGTGTACACCTTACAGGAGGGCCCATTACTGGTCAGTATATATATGATATCCCACGTATCTGTACAAAATTTAAGACAAAACAATAAACCAGATTGCCACGCCGACCCCAGAGGAAGACATTCCATAATCTGCAATTTAAAGTATAACTAAAAAGGCAAAAAAAAAATATTTTTTTTTTTTTAGATGGAGTGAAGAGGGGGGGGGGGGGGGGGGGGATTACACCCCCTGCCAGTTTCACACAAATTTTGAGTTGCATCTTCCAAATGGGGAGGACACCATTTCTGGTGACCCCCAAGGGATTCCCTTACATTGTGGGCAGCACAGTGGTTAGCAATTTCACCTAGCAGCAATAGGGTCGCTGCTTCAAATCCCAACCACGACACCATCTGCCTGGAGTTTGCATGTTCTCCCCTGCGCACGCGTGGGTTTCCTCCGGGTACTCCGGTTTCCTCCCACGCTCTAATGACATGCTGGTAGGTTAATCAGATCCTGTCAAAAAAATAAATAAAATGGCCCTAGTATGTAAGCGCGTCGGGACCCTACGGGGTAAATTACTGCGCTATATCAAGATGCAACTCAACATCCGGTTTGGCTATGGGACAGGAAATATGTAAATCTCCCCAAATGGGGAAACCACATGACAGGGGTTATAATAAGCCACCCCTAGAAGTTATGCCTATAGTTCTACTTTAACACCTTAAAATTTACAATTATCTGGAAATGTGTGCGCCCCCTCTCCCCCCCGGGGTAATAAGGCTCCAAAAAGAAGCAATCCTTTTCTGAATGTGAATCGCATATAACTGAAGCAGGGAAGCCGTACTCGGCCCGGCTCACACTGCTGCGACATTCGTCTTTAAGAGCATAAGTCGCGCCCCCACTAGCGGCAGGGGAACCGTTCAAAGTATTGATGGGCTCGGGTGTGTTCAGATCGTACCCACCAATCATAGGCAGCGAGGCATTTCCCGGACTGTAGCTGCAAATACGGCCGCTGCATATGATTGTTGGTGCGCAGTGGCGGCTTTCCTGGCGGGGTACGATCTGAACACGCCCGGGCCCATTAAATAGGAGCGTCTTGAGACGCTCACTTAGAAAAAAAGGTTCCTGCACAACTTTTGGTGCGACTTTGGCACGACTTGAATTCACTTGTTAAAAAAATCATATGCAAGTCGTGCCGGGATGTCGACTGAAATCGCAGCAGTGTGAACCGGACCTTAAGCCACTGCCCTGGGGTCAGCATGTAGTATAATTTAACGGCTGCTTCTATCAGAGCCTCATCACACAGGTGTTATCCTTTTAAGGGTCCACTCTGGGCAGTCGTATCTGAAGAAGCTTCCACCTGGAGGCCGCTTGCATTCGTCGTTTCAGGACAGGAGAAGCTGCAGACCAGCTTCACGCCAGAGATGGCATCATCAGAACAGCGTTCCCAAAAATCCAGTTGTGCCCATTTAATTTTCAGGGGGGTTCCATCATGCAGTGCTAGGCAGCCTTGTGTAGGTAGTGCACAAGGCTATAAAAAATGACCTGATAGGTTGCAAATAAGCCCCAATACAGCAAAAGCTGCCATGCTGGAATAAAAACATTAAAACTTTATTAGCACATGACATTAGTGGTCAGGGTCAGGCGGTCTAACGATGTGATCGGCACAAGACACCGAACGGCCGCTTTGCCCCCACATGAGAACAGCCGCTTTCTGGCCAGCTCCTCCATAATATAATGCCATTAACCATAAGGGCCCTTGGGGGGCCCACTAGAGTGGAAACCATTCAAAGTCCCTACCACAGGACCGATTTACGAAAAGCAGCAGTTGCCCATAGTAACCAGACTGAAACAGTTGCTACAGGCAACAGTGCCACAACATTTGTATACAGAGCTTGCATCATACCCTCGCAGAGTCTGCTCTTCGGTGCTGTAGATTTAAACACTGATTAAAAACACAACCCATAAAACATGCAAACCAGGTTTACACCAACGAGGTAAAAAAAGTAAAACAAAAAACCCTTTGGAATAAAACCCGATAGCGTCAGTGCGAAATTCCTGATTCATCTTCACAACTTTCACAAAACGAGAAAGAAAGCTAGAATAAAAACATTGCCGCGTACAAGATAAGCAGAGTCATCCTCGATTACCGTGTCCCCCGGAAGTCTCAGTACCAGGACGGCGGTCTGAAAATTAACCGGTAGGCCGGCAACTCCCTCCCGCCGCCATCTGTAGGGTGGCAAACAAACTTAAAGCCCTTAGAAAAATTCTGGAAGTTGTCAGTCTCTGGTGCAGTCGGTGACCTCAGAGGTACGTCTGCTCCAGGCAGTTATAGTCCCCGGTCTGACCGGATACACAAGCCTGACCCCCGTTTCCCAGAATTCTGTGCAAATCTGATGGCATTTGAAGCGTTGAGGCATTATGGCGCCATCTTCTCCCGCTCAGCAGGATGAATGCCGCGCGACCTCCCTCACAGCTTCTTGAGGCGGCTGTACAGCTCCCGCTTGCTGCGCTCCCCAGCCCAGGTCCGGCTTTTCATGCGAAATCTTCTCAGGTCCTCTTTGAAGTCCTCGTGCAGCATGGGACGGTAAGACTGCGGCTCACAGAATGACTGTGGGGGGGGGGGGGGGGGGGGGGGGGAGGAGAAAGTCAGATACAAATGGATATCCAGCAAAAAGCAGATGCTCAAAAACAAGCTTTATTGCAAGTAATGTAGACTCATAGCACAAGACTGGGGCACACCACTCACTTATTACAATACTTCTCCCCAGTAGCAACTTTGTCATAAGGGGGAGAACTGGCAATGAGCCTTATGAACATACCCTGTCCAATTGCACATTCAATCCTTTTCTTTTTTGGCCCAGCCACTACAGGGAGGTCACCAAACTCCTCTCAGCCGCCTCACAAAAAGCCCTAGCGCCCCACCCCAACTGGGAAAAGCCCTAGCCGCCCGGGGCCCCCCCCCCTTCTGGGAAAAGCCCTAGGCACAAATATTTGCTGGATCAGGAACCAGAGTATGAGACTTGCAGGAAGAGGGCAAGGTACAATACAAGTGTAAGCAGTCTCATGGCTCAACTTTGATTTTTAGCCCCTGGTACCCAACCTGCAGCCCAGTGACGCTTCCTATGTAGTCTGAAGATTGCTGGTCTGAGTAAGCACCAAAACAGGCCAAGAGAAATTTAGCTCATTAGTAGGTAAGGATTTGGGAAAGTCTTCAAAAATTTTTTTTTTGCCCTGAGCATAAATGTCACTCTTAAACCTCCTGAAAAGAGATTGGGAAATATCAAATGTGACGACAGGAGCTGTAGTGATCTCTCACCATCTGTTGCACATCTCTGCAGTCCGACATCTTTCTTTGCATTACATGTGGCCCTTTGGTGATCTCAGAGGCCACACTTGGGGCTCAGTAGATCCAGCAAGTTAAACACCTCTGGTCTAGCCAGAGTCAAATTTAGAACTCCCAGAAGCCAAATTTGTCTTAAAACCTAGTCACTCAGATCTTGCAACAAACGCCAGTGCTGGAAATGGTTTCCCCCCAGCAGATGGTGGAGCTGAAAGGACTTCTACTGCGGCCTCAACAACCTACAGAAGTTCTGCAGCTCATTCAGCTCCATATAGGATGCTCACCTTCCACTTGGCGAAGAAGTCCTTGTAGCCCCCAGCCAGGATGTAGAGTTCAGGGTATTGCAAACTGGGATACTCATTCCTGTCCCGGTCCTTCTCACGCAAGAACTTGCACCTGCAACCAAAAAGGAGTCGAATGAAAACCAGGAGCAGCAACCAACTGAGGTTAGTGGAAACTAGCAGGCTTCAATTCCACTCACTGAAGAGCAAAAAACTAAAATATATGGCTTGAAAATTCCGCTCGCCAAATGCAAGGGTAAATTCCTTCCTGGCCAGCACAGCAATGCCCTGTACATTTGATAGAGCGGGCGACTTGCAATGTGATCCCCAGGCATCGATTTGCATGCCATTAGCGCGCCAAGCCTCATTTTGAAGCCGGTTTCCAACTTCCGCAGCGCCGCCGAGGGAGACACGTGAAGGAGAGGCCTGCCAACCTAAGGTAAATGACCCGGGGGCACCCTGAGGACCCCGATGCAAGGGAGGCACCCTTTCTAAAAGAAAAATGTAATTTCATAAGCTTTAAGGGGCGGGGTTGGGGGGCGGACCTAGGCAAGGTTTGGTGGGGCAACTGGTGGAGTGTAAGGTTTTTGCCTGGCTAGTAGGTCTAGACTTGTATTCATTTTATATTAAAGGGCTTAAAATTTCAAGTGTGGCTTACTAGATACCAACACCATCTGTCAAATCAAAGTTGCCTCAGCCAATAAGGTCACAACAGGTGGTGGGGTCTTGGCACCAAAAATCAGACCCACAGAATAGACTATCCAGGAGGATCAAAGATACTCAGTGACATCTTTTCAGGTAGGGCCTTTGACCCGACAGGGCCACTTCAATAATTGCATACAGAAAGTGGCCATAGGACAGTTGTGAACAGCGGAGACGCATGAGACAGTACAGGAGGGAGGGGAGAGGGGAACACGGGTGGTCATCACTCACATTCGTGGCCCACGCTCGGAGGAGAACTCGCAGTGGAAGATGACAATCACTCGATTAGTGCCGTGGGATTGGATGGGACTCCTCAGTAGATAGTCCTCCAGCTCCTGCTCCATGTGTAGGTTGATGGCACCCTGCAAAAAACACCCAGCACAGGTCACAATGGTGGAGTTACAAGCATCATGTACCGCTGTGTGCAAATCCAGTTGGGGGATGGGATAATGCCTTGATGGGTGGTTGTGCTTTGGCAGACCATTTGCATGCAGAGCACACTGGGCCATAACCAGATGCCGAGCCTCCATAAGATGAAAACCAATGAAAAAGGAGCAGACCAGGGACAGTCAGGCTGGGAAGAAAAAAAGTCGCCAAGCCAGCTCTTATCACTAGTCATGGTCTGCCTGCATTGCAGAGAGACATCACTGGCTTTAAAATAAGGTATGTTTAGAAAAAATAAATTTAACCAGCCTCGGAAGGATTTGCCAGGCCATTATTAAAATACAGCACTGCTTTGACAATTGCGTGGTCATGAGCCGCTGTACCCAAAGTTTTCCTCCTCCACAAATACAGCTTTTTGGTGGCATTTGGTAACCTCTGGGTTTTTTGTGCCAACAAAGCTTTATTTTGATACAATATCCAAAGGAAAATCTACCGATTACTGTATAAATGTCACTGGCAGGGAAGGGGTTATGTTCCGAGAGACAGAAGTGGGGAAAAAAAAGTTTACACTGACAGATTCCTGTTCTGCCCATCTCTGGAGCGATCGCAGGTGGCCGGCGGACAGCATATGCTGGTTGGCTCACTGCTTGCGAAAGGGCGCACCTCTGGTGGCAGGCACAAAATGCTATATACGCGCCCGATGTAAAATGACCGACTTGCGCAGGGGAGCCAATCTGCCGCAGTGCAACTGCGTAACATGCTGATAGAATTAAGAAACTGGCAGACTCAGATAAGGAACTCCAGCATACTGACTGAGCAGGGACAAGGGTGGGCAGAAGGGTTATGCGCTCCTGGCAGTGCCTATGTAAGGAAAGGAAGGAGTTGGGTGGGGCGCTCCATTCTACACGCCTCTCAATTGTAAACACAGAAGCCGACTTCCAGTGTTGGCTTCTGTGTTTACAATCGACAGCACGCTTCTCCGCCTCACAAGGAGCACTCCAACAGTCCAGCCTTGTGGCAGCCACCACGCCTGGGTAAGTAGCTACAGCTTGCTGCATAGTACCACAAACATGGGTACCATTTCATTGCATTTGGGTGCCTAGAGGGTCGCACAGTTGCCCCTTTTTTCCTCCTGTGGGCACTAAAGGACTTTGCCCTGGGCCTTTTCTGGCACTTTGCATTTAGCAATCAATATTTTTGGCTATAAAAATTTTAGAACACCCAAACATTTCTTTAAAAGCAGAGGCACGAGAATAGGTGGGTTTTGCTAAAAAAAAAAAAAAAAAAAAAAAAATCACAGTATTTGCACAGCTTTTCAAAATAAATTTGGGAAAATACTTCTGAATTTAAAATGGAAAGATGGACACACACACACACACTTCAAAGGTGTCACGCTTTAAAATTGCGCACGACCATGCAACGGCAATAAACTGCGTAAAATTTTACTTTCCAGATTTACAAAAGGAGGTCTGGTACTGGAATTACTGCCCATGATCTGACATTCAAGGGGACACCTCACGTGAGGCAATGGCCGTTTGTGCGGGGCAGACGCATGTGCTCATCTTTTGTGCGCAAACAGGAGGGTGCTTAATCTTTTATTTTATGTCATTTTTTGTTTAATCACTTATTGCTGTCACAAGGTAAACTTCTCAGCAACACGCATGTGACAGGACCTCTTTATGGAGAGATCCCAAATCCCTCTGCACTTAGGGCCCCCCCCCCCCTCCTTCACACTGCCATGACACAAGGCAAGCGATTTCAGGGAATATCGATGTAAACTTGGTGCATAGACCAACTCTTATCAAAGTCAGACCAAAGCAGTACAGGGACTACTTTGAAGTCGCACAGATATGAATGGTTATCATTGGAAATCATGGGGTATGACTTGTCATGAGACTTTGCAGTCCCAAGTCGCAGGACAAGTTGCAAACGTGTGAAAGGGGGCTTAAAAGCATTTGAACTCACCAAGATCAAGGGCCGATTTTCTTTTTTAAATGGTGTCGTTTACATCTGTGTAACCCAGAAGCAATGCGGCGTCATCACTTCCGGGTTACTATATCAGAGCCCTGCAAAGCCGATCCTGTCTTTGCAGGGCCCTAATCATCCGTTGGAAGTGCCATCTGGTTAATTGGGACGGGAGATCCCGATCAAGTCGTGAAAGCTGGACATCCCTCTCCTGCTGCTTGTAAATGCAAATCGAGCTACTATTAAGCCGCTAGGATTGCTTTTACAAGAGAGCAAACCGCCGGCTTTAAAAAAAAAAAAAAAACTGGTAGACGGATGAGGCCTGCAGCTGCATAATGGTGTAACTACTTAATGTTTAATGTATGGGTACGTTGCTGGTTGGCTAGTGCATGCACTATTGCTGCGGTCCGGCGCAAATCTAGTTCATTCAAAATGCATAGGCTCAAATTGCACCGTATGTGAATCGCACAAAATGTGCAGCGCGTCCGTGAGATTACCAATGTGAACCGGCCCTTAACCACTTCCTGCCCAGTCAATAGCAAATTGACGTCCGGGAAGTGGTTGCCTTATCCTGACTGGACGTCATAGAACGTCCAGCAGGATAACAGCCGCCGCGCGATCGGTGGTGCGGTGTGCCAGTCCGACACCGCTACACCGATCTTGGTAAAAAGCCTCCGAAAGCCCTTTACCACGTGATCAGCCGTGTCCAATTACGGCTGATCACAATGTAAACAGCAAGAGCCGCTGATGGGCTTTCCCTCACTCGCGTCTGACAGACAAGTAAGAGGAGAGCCAATTGGCTGCTCTGACAGGTGGGGGGGGGTCTGTGCTGATCTATCAACGCAGCCCCCCTCGGATTACCGCCCAGGACCACCAGGTATGCCCCTAGACCACCATGGAAATTGAAATCTGTGCCAAGGCAGCTGCCAATCAATGCCCACCCAAAATCCCTGCCAGTGCCAGCAGGGATAAGCATCAGTGCCCACCAGTGCAGGAGAAAAAAAAAAACGTACTTATTTTCAAAATGTTATAACAGAATTTTTTTTTTGAAAGTAATTTGTATAGAAAAAACCCCCAGAGGTGATCATATATCACTAAAAGAAAGCTCAATTTGTGGGAACGAGATAAAAATTCTGTTTGGGTGCAGTGTAGCATGACCGCGCAATTGTCATTTAAACAGCGACAGCACAGAAAGTTGAAAATTGGCCTGGGCAGGGAGGGGGTGCAAGTGCCCGGTATTGAAGTGGTTAAAGAGATAGTAATGGGTTTTACTTCCTCTTTATTCCCCTGCAAAGTAAAAGCATAATGGGCTAGTATGCATCGCATACAAGCCCATTATGTGGCTTGTGGCTGCAAATGAAGCCCGCGATGTCCCCTCTCGGAAGCATCCATCACGCCTCCTCCCTTCCGGGGGCCGTGGACTCCTGCGCTGACTGGCTGGAGTCGCATGACTTCACTCCCACGAGCCAATGGTCCCTATAGGAACAGCACAATCTTGCCCTTTCTAAAAGTGCACATGCGCCGACGTCTATGGTAAATATCTCCTAAACCGTGCAGGTTTGGGAGACATTTCCAGTACATATAGACAGGCCTTACCTGTAGGTAAAAGTGGTCTGTAAGGGTTTACAACCACTTTATTGTGCGGCATGTAACTCACAACTCAGGCTGGATTGACACTGGTCCGACAAACGCTCCGACATTGGGAGCTCATGTCGCATGACGTGTGAAAATCAATGTTTCCCTACGAGAGCCGTCTTAACTGGTCCGACAAATCGATCAGACTTTGAAAATGCACCCTGTACTACTTTGATCCTACTTCAGCCCATTGAATATCATTGAAGTCGGAGCAAAGTAGGATCCTTGTCCTAACCATCCAACATGGTGATTACAGCAGCAGTAAAAAGGAATATCACACTGGGATTGTGTTGATTGGTCAAAGGACAAGTCAGACTAGCACGAAGTCGGATCAAAGTGGTATCCTGTTCATGAAAGTTGGACCAATGTAGGACTGATGTCACAGAGCAAAGTAGGACTAAAGTTGTATGACTGTTGTGTCGTACCAGTGTGAACCCAGCCTCAATGTTTGAAAAACGGCAGAGGAAGACTCAGCCTAAACGTCAACTCACTCACCTTTATGTGACCACCGTTATATTCGTAGGGGTATCTGCAGTCAATGACGACACATCGCTCGATGAAAGGATCGTAGTTGCCGTTTATTATCTTGACCATCTGTGAAGAGTACGACAGATGAGCCCAGCAGGCACGGGCCAAGCACAGCAAACATGGCTCAGAATGACACTCACCATCTCCGGGGCGATGTACCTGAGCTCCTGATGTCTCCCACTGATGGTGGGAAAGAGGAAGACCTGGGGGGGGGGGGAGGAGTAAGGAGAGTCTCATTACATAATCCAAGTTATAGTGGAGTAAAAAAAAATAAAAAATAACAGGATTATACTGCTGTGGTGGCCATGATGCTGGTGTCGGTTTATTGGTGGTTTCAGGGCTCTAGATCTAATGCAGCAGTCTGTCTGGAAGCGAGCCGTCTTGGCTTGCTGACCTCCAGAAATTCAGCTATTGTAGCCCGGGGCGTATGCGGAGATCCCAGGGCCTACATGGAGGGTGTGGATAGCTGCTAGGCGACGCTATTTAAACCGAATCAGTGGCATCCCCCGCACATCCACTGTGGGGGAGCCCCGCCTTGCCGCACTTCTGTACCATCCCGGACCCTCAGGTGTGGGCCTGATATGGTGACACAACTTTGAACCAAGTTGCCACCTTTCTCGGAATTAATGCTTGCACACCACCTGCCCCAATGGATGCAGTTTAGATACCTACAACTTAAACATGCGGCTAGAGCCAAGTTCCCTCAGCAGCCCATCCTCCAAGCTGACCCCATAGAGGAGCTTCTGGCGCCGGGAGATCTTGCCAAGCCTCTCTCTACCCTCTACAGTGCACTCCTGAGCAAAGATTCCCCCAAGATGGAGAGACTGGGATGCTTGGCAATAGGGCAGTGATGGCGAACCTTGGCACCCCAGATGTTTTGGAACTACATTTCCCATGATGCTTGTGCACTCTGCAGTGTAGTTGAGTATCATGGGAAATGTAGTTTCAAAACATCTGGGGTGCCAAGGTTCGCCATCACTGGCATAGGGTAATGCCCTCATTGGACAGGAAGGGTTGGGAAGACTGCCTAGATTACGGCCCCAAGCTGGTCATTGCTTCCAAGGATAAGCTTGTCCAGGTTAACCCCTTTCCCGCCGAGCAGACACAGATATGCGTCCTCGGCTTTCGGGGGGTTATACCGGGAAGATGCCTGCAGCCGCAAGCATCATCCCGGTATCATTTTTTAGAGCCGGTGATTGGCTTACCAGGGATAACAACCGATGCAGCTAAAAGCCGCTAGGTTTTTATCCCGGAGGAGCGGGAGGGGACATCCCTCCCTCCCGCCGCTCTTACCAGGCCTCCCGTCCCACCGGGAGACCCAATCCACCACCTCCGGCGCCTAGAGAGAGACTGAAACAAAGCCGCGAACGGCTTTGATTCAGTCTCTTCACTGTAACCACGGAAGCAAAGTCATGACATCACGTCCGGGTTACTGGGCTGCCAATGGCGCCGGATAAAAGAAAAAAAAAAAAAAAAAAAAAAGCAGTATTCAGAATCGCCGTTTTCGGCGATCCGAATACTTTGAAGTGCGAAGGAGGGATTGGGGGCCTTTTAGACCCACGATCCCTCCATAAAGAGTACCTGTCACCACTTATTACTGTTTTTTTAACCACTTAACGACCACCCACTGTAAATATACATCAGCAGAATGGCACCGACAGGCAGAATCACGTACATATACGTGATTGCCTTTGTATCGTTGGGGGGTCCGATCGGACCCCCTTCTTTACAGTGGGTGGTCGTTTTACCTTCGGGAGCGATCCGGCATGAGGGGACGGCCATTAGATTCCGGCCACCCCCTCTCGATCGCTCCCGGCGAATGAGAGAGCTTCCCCTGCCTGCCAGGAAGGAGGAAGTGATGTCATCTCTCCTGCGGCACTCATATACCGAGCGCCGTACAGGAGAAGATGCAGGTTAGTACACAAAACAGCACACTGACACCAGGACACATAAATCGCCCCCCAGTCAGTGTCACTGATTGCAGTGACCATTTATTTAGTGATCACTGCACTCTGACATTTGTGACTGTAAAAGTGTCACCAAAGTTTAGTCTTAGGTCCAGTGTAGCCCCCTAATAAAGGTTTAACCCCCTGATCACCCCCCAGATAACCCTTTCACCCCCTAGCACCGCCGTCGCTATGCGATCATTTTTCTGATCGATGTCTTAGCGTCGGTGATGCTGATCGGTAGCCAGTATTTTTTAGGTTCGCCGCAGGTTTTTATAGCGTCGGGTACCCCCATATATTATCTAATAAAGGTTTAACCCCCTGATCGCCCCCCAGGTAACCCCTTTCACCCCCTATCACCACTGTCGCTAAGCGATCGTTTCTATGATGCCGATAGGTAGCCAGTAATTTTTTTTTAGGTTCGCCGTCAGGTTTTTATAGCGTCAGGTACCCCCATATATTACCTAATAAAGGTTTTAACCCCCTAATTGCCCCTTTCACCAGTGATCATCATATAAGTGTTACGGGTGACGCTGGTTAGTTAGTTTGCTTTTTATAGTGTCAGGGCACCCGCCGTATATAACCCAATAAAGGTTTAACCCCCTGATCGCCCGGCGGGTGATATCAATTAGGTTTTAGCGTCAGAGGGTCTGCGTCACACCCCAGGCAGCGTCAGGTTAGTGCCAGTAGCGCCAACACCCACGCGTGAAGCATACACCCCCCTTAGTGGTATAGTATCTGAACAGATCAATATCTGATCAGATCTATACTAGCGTCCCCAGCAGTTTAGGGTTCCCAAAAACGCAGTGTTAGCGGGATCAGCCCAGATACCTGCTGGCACCTGCGTTTTGCCCCTCCGTCCAGCCCAGGCCACCCAAGTGCAGTATCGATCGATCACTGTCACTTACAAAACACAACACACATAACTGCAGCATTCGCAGAGACAGGCCTGATCCCTGTGACTCCAGTGCTGTAGGAGGTGATTTCACCACCACAGTTATATAAAAAAAAAAAAAAAAAAAAAAAAAAAAAAAAAAAAAAAAAAAAAAAAAGCATATATGCCGAAGCATTGGGGCAGCAGGAGCGGAGGAGCGATTTTGCTCCTAATGCCGCATATATACGGTCGAAATTCCGACGGAGGCTTGCCCGTGGAAAAGTCTGACCATGTGTACGCGGCATAACTTTTGCGAGAAGATGCCCCCATGCTTCGGCATATATACATGGTGCATGTATGCCCATCATTAGAAGTGGGTGGATGAAGGGCGGTATTCTAATGGTGGGCATACCCACCGATCAATCTCTTTTTTTCGTTCAGCCAACAGGCTGCATGAAAAAAAAAAAAAAGATTACAATACATGTCCAACAAGGACCAGCAACGTACTGGTATGTTGCTGGACTTTGAATGTTTATACCAGAATGATGCCTGCGGTTTAGGTATCATCTTGGTATCATTCTTTTCAGCCAGCGGCCGGCTTTCATGTAAAAGCAATCCTAGTGGCTAATTAGCCTCTGGACTGCTTTTACAAGCAGTGGGAGGGAATGTCCCCCCCCCCCCCCCCGGATATAAAAAGCGCCATTGGGAAAGCATTTTATCACACCGATCTTGGTGTGGTCAGATGCTTTGAGGGCAGAGGAAAGATCTAGGGTCCAATAGACCCCTTTTTTTTTTTTTTTTAAAACTAAGTGTACCTGTCATTACCTATTGCTATCATAGGGGATATTTACATTCCCTGAGATAACAAAAGTGATAAAAAAAATATGGAAGCAACAGTTTAAAAATAAAATAGCAAAATGAATAAAAAAAAAAATAAAAAAAAAAAAAGCACCCCTGTCCTGCCCTGCTCTTGCCCAATGGTGAACGCAAGTGTCGGTCTGGCGTCATATGTAAACAGCAATTGCATCATGCATGTGAGGTATCACCGCGAAGGTCAGATCGAGGGCAGTAATTTTAGCAGTAGACCTCCTCTGTAAATCTAACGGGGGTAACCTGTAAAGGCTTTTAAAAATGTATGTAGTTTGTCGCTAATGCGCGTTTGTGCGAAATTTTAAAGCATGTCGTGTTTGGTATCTATGTACTCGGCCTAAGATCATCTTTTTTATTTCATCAAACATTTGGGCAATAGTGTGTTTTAGTGCATTAAAAAAAAGTGTATTTTTTCCCCCAAAAAATGCGTTTGAAAAATCGCTGCGCAAATACTGTGAAGAAAAAAAAATGCAACACCCACCATTTTATTCTGTAGGGCCTTTGCTTTAAAAATATATATAATGTTTGGGGGTTCAACATAATTTTCTTGCAAAAAAAAATATGTTTTCATGTAAACAAAAAGTGTCAAAAAGGGCTTTGTCTTCAAGTGGTTAGAAGAGTGGATGTAAGCTTCCTAATGTGTATAAAATGCCAGAACAGTTCAAAACCCCCCCCAAATGACCCCATTTTGGAAAGTAGACACCCCAAGCTATATACCGAGAGGCATGTCGAGTCCATGGAATATTTTATATGTTGACACAAGTTGCGGAAAAAATAATTTTTTTTTTTTTTTTGCACAAAGTTGTCACTAAATGATATATTGCTCAAACATGCCATGGGCATATGTGGAATTACACCCCAAAATACATTCTGTTGCTTCTCCCGAGTACGGGGATACCACATGTGCGAGACTTTTTGGGAGCCTAGCCACGTACGGGACCCCAAAAACCAAGCACCGCCTTCAGGCTTTCTAAGGGTGTCAATTTTTGATTTCACTTCTCACTGCCTATCACAGTTTCGGAGGCCATGGAATGCCCAGATGGCACAAAACCCCCCCAAATGACCCCATTTTGGAAAGTAGACACCCCAAGCTATTTGCTGAGAGGTATTGTGAGTATTTTGCAGATCTCGCTTTTTGTCACAAAGTTTTGAAAATTTAAAAATATATATATTTCTTTCTTCATTTTCAAAAACAAATGAGCTGTAAAATACTCACCATGCCTCTCAGTATATAGCTTGGGGTGTCTACTTTCCAAAATGGGGTCATTTGGGGGGGGGGGGGGGTTGTGCTATTTTGGCATTTTATGGCCTTCAAAACTGTGATAGGTAGTGAGGAGTCAAATCAAAAATTTGTGCCCTTAGAAATCCTGAAGGCGGTGATTGGTTTTTGGGGTCCCGTACGCGGCTAGGCTCCTAAAAAGTCCCACACGTGGCATCCCCGTACTCAGGAGAAGCAGCAGAATGTATTTTGGGGTGCAATTCCACATATAACCATGGCATGTGTGAGCAATATATCATTTAGTGACAACTTTTTTTTTTTGTCATTATTCAATCACTTGGGACAAAAAAAAAAAAAAAATATTCAATGGGCTCAACATGCCTCAGCAATTTCCTTGGGTGTCTACTTTCTAAAATGGGGTCATTTGGGGGGGTTTTGTACTGCCCTGCCATTTTAGCACCTCAAGAAATGATAGGCAGTCATAAATTTAAAGCTGTGTAAATTCCAGAAAATGTACCCTAGTTTGTAGACGCTATAACTTTTGCGCAAACCAATAAATATACGCTTGACATTTTTACTAAAGACATGTGGCTGAATACATTTTGGCCTAAATGTATGACTAAAATTGAGTTTATTCGATTTTTCTTATAACAAAAAGTAGAAAATATTTTTTTTCAAAATTTTTGGTCTTTTTCCGTTTATATCGCAAAAAATAAAAATCGCAGAGGCAATCAAATACCATTAAAAGAAAGCTCTATTTGTGGGAAGAAAAGGACGCAAATTTCGTTTGGGTACAACATTGCATGTCCGCACAATTTACAGTTAAAGCAGCGCAGTGCAAAATTCTGAATTCACCTCTGATCCTTTAGCTACCAAATGGTCCGGGGCTTAAGTGGTTAAAACACCATTATAAAAAAAAAAAAAAAAAAAAAAAAAAAAAAAAAAAGTTTTAAAGCGCCTGATGTCCCCGCGCGCAAAGAAAAACGCATACTGAAGTCACGCCTGCATATGTAAATGGTGTTCAAATCACACATGTGAGGCATCGCCGCGATTGTCAGAGCGAGAGCAATAATTCTAGCTGTAGACTCTAACTAACCTGGTAAACCTAAAAACAAAAAATTAAAGCGTCGCCTATGGAGATTTTTAGGTACCGTAGTTAAATGTCAGAAATGGGCTTAGTCATGAAAGGGTT
The DNA here is from genome assembly GCA_029206835.1 of Rana muscosa. Taxonomy (NCBI): domain Eukaryota; kingdom Metazoa; phylum Chordata; class Amphibia; order Anura; family Ranidae; genus Rana; species Rana muscosa. Next base: position 217,291,019 of record JARGYO010005626.1, on the reverse strand, counting down.
CAATTCCTCCACAGAATCTACTATACTCCCCAAAAACTCCACCACATATTTCCAGACAGAGACCCCATGTGCCCTAAATTTAAGACTCAAGTTGGTACTTTCCTCCACATGTTCTGGGACTGTCCCATCATAGCGTCCTATTGGTCAGAGGTGTTCAGTGAACTCACTACGAGGCTGCAACTGTCCCTCCAGGCTTTAAATGAGCTGGCCTTGTTAGGGGCCACAAAGATGCACAGCGTTCTCACCATTTGAAATTGCTGATCTCTTTTATTCTATGCCAAGAAAAAAAAAAAAAAACCCTTTGAAATGGATCGCCTTGCCTATGTATAGGATCACATACATTAACCACGGTTGCCTGTGGAACTTTAAGGTGTGGGCGACTTCTGCAACTGCCGGGGAGGATGAGCAGGGTACGATTATTGGTGGATTTACCCCATCTCACGAGTGATGTAATGTTTGATGTATTGCCTGATCCAAGATGTCTTCGGCATGTGATGTGTACCTCGCATGTACTGTTTTGTACCGTGTCAATGGGTATACTGTAAACTATGTTTTTTTATGACAATAAAGCACTTTTGATTGTAAAAAAAAAAAAAAAAAAAAAAAATACTGCTGTGGCGAGTACCTTTGAGAAGTCTCCGATCAGATCCCTTTGGTCGCTGTCGAATAAATTTTCTATGGTTTCTTTGGAGAAGGATTTTGAGCGATTCAGGTTGCCGGTCTGTGGGTGCATAGGGGAGAAAATTTAGCATCTCAGATACGAGAAGAACATATTTCAGGACATAACGAGGTTCTTTTATTTAAAAGTGCGTGCAAAATTTGGTGCAGCTGTGCAAAGTAGCCAATGAGCATCCAACTTCAGCTTGTTCAATGCGGACTTTCACCCTCTTCCTCAAGTTCCTTTTATTCCCCTCCTCCCATCCTGCAGAAGGAAACCAAAGCTTTTTTTCGAGACTTTTTTTCCTCGAAAAAAAAGCTGCACCAAATTTTGCACGCATTTTTAAATAAAAGAAGCCCGTACTCACGATCGGTTAATCTGACGGGAATTGTGTGACGGCAGGCTGACGGATAATCCGACCGTTTGTACGCTCCATCTGACAATTTGTCGGATTTTCTGCCAGCAAATGTTGGATAGCATGCTTTAAAATTGTCTGCCAACAAGTGTGATGTCAGAATCCAATCTTGTGTACACAAGCCCGTCACACAAAAGTTTAAAGTACAAACACGCATTGCTCAGAAGCAATGCTCACCATAACAAAACATTAGCAGAAGTTGCCCAAAGGGTGGTGCTAAAGTGTTGGAAAAATCACGTAGTTTTGCGTTTGTTGGCCAACAATTCTTTGCAATACATGTTCACGGCCAACCCCCTTCGGACAAAGTCATGTCCGATAGGCCCACCTGCTGGACCCAGAAGAGCCGTCAGACTGAACGTGGCGGAACAGGACAGAAAAGAGACAGATATAACATGCATATATTAACCACTTGCCGACCAGCCGCCGCAGTTTTACTGCGGTAGCATGGCACGGCTGGGCGAAGCGACGTTATGTTAAGTTGCTTAGCCCTGTGGCCAGTAGAGGTGCACGCCTGCTGCTCGCTCCTGGAACAGATGAGTGCCTGGCAAGCGTGGTGACCGTCAGGCGATCGCTTGTGATGGGAGCTGTGTGTGTAAACACAGATCCCGGTTCTTTCAGGGGAGAAATGACTGATTGCCTGTTCATACAAAGTATGAACGGCGATCTGTCACTTCCCCCAGCAAGTCCCATCTCCTTCAGTTAGAAAACTGATTAGGGAACACATTTAACCCCTTGATCGCCCCCCTAGTGTTAACCCCTTCCCAGCCAGTGACATTTTTACAGTAATCAGTGCATTTTTATAGCACTGAACGCTGTAAAAATTGTCAATGGTCTCAAAAATGTGTCAAGTGTTTGATCTGTCCACCACATCGCAGTAGCGAAAAAACCAAAAAAAAAACAAGCCATAAATCTATCCCCCATTTTGTAAATGCTATAACTTTTGCGCAAACCAATCGACGCTTATTGCGATTTACCAAAAATATGTAGAGGAATACATATTGGCCTAAACTGAGGAAAAAAACGTTTTTTTATTCCATAAAAGTGTTTTCAGAATTGTCGCTTTTTTGTTTATAGTGCAAAAAAAAAAAAAAAAAAACGCAGAGGTGATCAAATACCACCAAAAAGCTCTATTTGTGGGGAGGGGGAGCAAGTTTTATTTGGGTACAGCGTTGCACGACCACACAGTTTTAATGTTAAAAACAACGCAGTGCCATATTGTAAAAAGTGCTCTGGTCAGGAAGGGGAGTAAAATCTTACGGGGCTGAAGTTTAATTACACACCCCTGGAAGTTGATTGGCTAGCTTTCAGAGCTGCACCAGATTTTGCCTGGTTTTTAATCAAAACAAGTCATACGTACCCTCTCATCTTCGTGGTCATCCGTCACCTCGCACATGCTGCGCCGCCTCTTTATTTTCTCCGGCATGTCCGCTTGTGCCCGCTCCGTCCTCTTCAGTGTGGGTCTGGTCATAGGAAACCGCCTTGTAGGGGATTCGGCCTCACAAAACTGGGGGGGGGGGGGGGGGGGGGGGAAAATCACAGGAGACGTCAATACAATGCTTCTACACCAGAGGGAAGGAGGAGTTCGGGGGTTCATCTACTCACCAGCCCAGCGTTTCTCATAACCATGGGAGCCGTCATAAGACTGGCAACGCCAAGAGTGATTTCTGACTCGGTCTGGAGAGAAAAAAAAAAAAAAAGAAGTACTTTATTAAGTTTACCACTACAGATATAATTCTACTTAAATAAAACTTTACTGCACAGGTCCTATGTGGATAAGAATGTATATCAGTTTACTATATAAAGACAGGACTTATCCCACCAGAGCCATTTTGTCCACTTTACATTAAGTGTTTAAAAAGCTTTTGTAATGGAGGGCAGCAACTGCCGACCCCACCCCCTAAAAAAATACTAGATTTCTGGCTTCAGTGCTTTCAGCCCCTGGCTCAAAATTGACTCCTCTGAAAATACTAGTGATCTGGCTTCGGTACTGCGAAGGCCAGCAATGGTAGCTGACACATTTCCAGGACAGGTGGCCTTAAAAATTAAAGGCTTTTCCTTTGGCAAGCTTGATTTTATATTTACCTATTCTAATTTCACCCAGCACCCCCTCCACCTCATACAAAACTATAAAAAAAATAAAAAATTCACAAGGCTCGGTTCACACCTATAGTTTGCTTTATTGTTTGGGCAGTGCAATTTTAGCACGATTTGCATTTTGGCAGAAAAATGCAAATCACAGAAATAAAATAAAGCACTGTTGCATTTTAAAAGTGCGACAATTTCCAAAAATAGCGGCTGAATTTAGATGTGAATGTGTTGGATAGGAGTTAAAGCAGAGCTCCACCCAAAATTTTTCAGCATAAAAATGCGTCTTATACTGTATGTACAATAATTTTGCATTACATACATATGAATTATATTACGTATGGATGGTGTGGGCATTAAACAATTTTGCCAACTTTCTGGATCATCCACCCGTTTTTAGCAATATTTCTGGCTATGAGATCACCCATTTCACCCCCCCCCCCCCTCTAGTGGTGAATATAGCACTACTATGTAAAATTTGAGATTCTTCAAAAATTAATCTTTTTATAGCAAACCACCCCCCTGAAGACCACAAATGCACAGGCCGAAACGCATCGGGGCTTTTTACAGAGTCAAACAGAACCCTGTATATTTGCATCACTGTACCATGGAATATGTATTGTATCCTATAGCTGGCATTTATATTTTAAATTGCAACATGACATTTGAACTTAAGAATGTTTTTACTTATTTCACTGCTATAAAACCCCGGGGGGGAGAAGAATTTTTCTATATCACTCGTTTCGGAGTGTGCAGCCTCCATCTCTTTTCCATATGTGTTTTGCCCCCTCATTTTATACAAATTGTTAAATTTGCTAAAGTTTCACACCATTTTTGGTATATTAGCACATTGCGATTGAAGTCGGATTTTTAGAAGAATGGATTATATGGATGGGGGGGGGGGGGGGGGGGGGGGGGTTGATTGCAATGAAGGTCATATGTTTGGCCCAAATGTGGTGAATGGCATTACAGTGCCACGTGGTAAGGTTTTAGTGGCAGTGCAGGAGGTGTCCTGTGTATCTGTTGACACTACACTTAATGATTTAGGTCATCTCAGTTCCACCTACAATAACGCTCAATTTATAGCGATGGGCTCACTAATGGACGCGTTCGCCGCATGGCAGGCATCATTGGCATTACAGCCAGCATGGTCTCACCTCCGTATCCTCTTCATCAAGCATATCCAGGAAGCCGTCATCACTGCTCTCAGTAGTGGTGGAAGTGCAGGAAGATTTCCTTACCAATGGCAGGTCACATGATCGAATCTCAAAATCCTTCACCGGTGAGGCAAACTAGGGGGAGGAAAAAGTTATATTCCATATACATAAAACAATGCTTGCATTATAAATTTGTTGCGCGCCAACCCCCCCCCCCCCCATGCTCCTCGGCCCCAATTCCCCCAGGGCACCTACCTTCCCTTTGGTTTTCCCTGTCCTCTCTCTCCACCCCCCCCCCCCTTTCATATGTCAGTTCTCCTTCCTCCATTACTTCTTATTGCTTCCATTACCGAGAAAGCCCATTTCCTTTAAGCTGAGGGTTCAGTGAGAGCAACCCTAGGCTATACCAATACCATCATTAACCCCATGGCGCCGACCATATGCATATATGCGGCCTCGGCTTTAGGAGGTTATACCGGGATGATGCATCACCCCGGTACAGGTTTTTTTTTAAAATTCCTTTCACACTGAGCCGCCCTGGGCGTCAGCGGTAAAACGCCGCCATTTTTAGCAGCTCAACGTTTTTGCGGCGCTTTTAACAAAGCGTTAAAACTTTAAAAGCGTTAAAAGATTTCAATGGGCGCTTTAGGAGCGGTGAGTTCACCGCTCCATAGAAGCTGCTGGCAGGACTTTTTCTGACAGTGCAACGCTCCAGTGTGAAAGCCCTCGGGCTTTCACATTGGACAGGAGCCGCTACGCTTTGAAGGCGCTAAAAGCCGCTTGGCTGTTATACCAGAGGAGTGGAGAGGACATCTCTCATCCCCCCCCCCCCCTCGCTCTTACCTGGCCTCCCTTCCCACCGGGAGAACCAACCAATCACCACTTCTGGCGCCTAGAGAGGCTGGCACGAAGCCGGAAACGGCTTGGTTCCAGTCTACTGTATGTAAACACGGAAAGCAATGTCACTTCCGGTTTACTT
>JARGYO010005626.1:217032943-217285625 GCA_029206835.1 Rana muscosa | reverse complement strand
CTAACATTTTAGTCGACTAAAACTACAGTAAAACCATTGAGATTACTAAAATACGACAAACAGTATTTTAGTCAAAAGCCTAAAATGGGACTAAAAATAAAATGCCATTTTAGTCCTAAGACTAAAACCAAATTAACGCTGGTCTGTAGTGCATGTTCATACCTCAATACCATAAACAGATTTTTCACTCCAGCAGTATATAATGAGTTTGGAAATTTTAGAGAAACGTTAAAGGGGGATTCCACCCTTTTTTTTTTATTCAGCAGCTACACTGTAGCTGCTGACTTTTAATACTTACCTGTCCTACTCGCCTGCGGTTAGTTTTTTTTTTTAATTCATGAAAGTGCGTCTCTCCCCCACGTGTCCTCAGGCCTTAACGATCATCTGAGGCGCTCTCTGGCCCCCCCCCCCGGCTGCATGCAATATTGCATACCATTGAAGTCAATGCGGAACATAATTTTTTTGGTTTCCATTGACTTCAATGGGGAAACTCGCATTGATACAAGTACCTTGGATTACAAGCATTCTCCTGGAAAAGATTATGCTCGTAATCTGAGGTTCCACTGTATAGTGTTAGGGGGTTCCAAGAAATTTTCTAGCAAAAAATACGGATTTTAACAAGGTCAGAAATAAGCTTAGTCATGAAAGGGTTAAAAAGGTTGATCCTTCTATCTGGTAGAGACCTCACTATTTTGAGGCATATATTTCTTCTATACATACATTGGTGGCAGAAAAAAATAAATAAAATAGATAAGTCAAACACCCCACAACACAGGGACAATTGCTGCTTCCAGAGAGACATCGGGCTGAGCCGGTAGAATTCCAGACAAGGGCTACGGCTTACCATACACGCCGGTGCAGACTTCTGCCTCAGTACCAGAGGCTCCTTCCTACCGCCATGACACAGAGATCGTACCGCGCCTCTGAAGCTCGGCCTTACTGGTAACTTGAACTGGAAAGGCTCCTGTGGGGGAAAAAAAAGAAATAAAATTATGAGTTATGGATTTATATTAGCAGGACCATGTCTAGCAGGATACTTGAAAAGAACTGGAGATGGAGCACTTTGCATGACACCCTACTGACCTAAGACCGCATAACACCGGACATGCATGGGTCAGCCGGAAACATTCATATGTACAACCCCCCCCTCCCCCCACACAGGAAGACATGCTAAAAATCCAGAGATCAGCTTTATTGCATTCAACAATATTCTAAGTGTGATGCAATGCCTTTCCTCGTCTCTTCCCCTCCCAACATGCAAACATTTTCCCAAATCAAGTCATTTTGTTTTCAATAAACACCTGAGACCTAATGTCAATGCCAAGACTTTCCGCTGCATTAAAGGGGTTGTAAAGGTTCAGGATTCATGTCATACTTGCCTCCGCTGTGCAGTTGGTTTTACACAGAGTGCCCCCCCCCGATGCTCCTCTTCTGGGGGTGGCTCAGCGGCACTCCTCGTTTGAGTGCCCTGGCGGAGAAGCGCTTTCCTTTAGGACACCCGTGTGGGCGCGCTCCCGTGTCCTGCTTTTATTGAGGCAGAAAGCAGGACTCTCCCCCCCAGAATCATTGAATCTGATTGACAGCAGCGGGAGCCAATGGCTGCACGGCCATCAATCCACCCAATCAGGACACGAGACACCGGCCGGAGCTGCTGTGCTTGTTCCCGTCGTGGGAAACACAAAGCTCAGGCAAGTATAACCAGGGCTGGGGGGCATTGTATTTGACACAAATGTTGGGGCACTAAAGCATTCAATGCAGTATTTAACCACTTGCTGACCGCTGCACAATTATATATGTCGGCAGAATGGCACCACTGGGCATAGGGACGTACCTGTATGTCCCCTTTAAGAAGCGGCATTGTGGGCGCGCGCCACGAGCTCCGAGTGTGACCGTGAGTCCGCGGACTCAATGTCCGCTGGCAGACCCATGATCGTCTGAGAAATGCTGATGTAAAACAAGCATTCCCCCATTCTTCCTAGTGACAGGACACCGATCACAGCTCCCTGTGATCATGATCAGTGTCAAGACACATGTAGCCCAGCCCTCCCTAGGACACACTTAACCCCCCTTCAGCACCCCCTCCTGGTTAACACCTTCACCGCCAGTCACATTTACACAGTAATCAGTGCATTTTTATAGTGCTCATCGCTGTATAAATAAATTTGAATGGACCGAAAATAGCGCCAAAAGTGTCTGATGTGTCCGCCATGATGTCGCAGTCAAGAGAAAAAAAAAAAAAGCCGCCATTAGTAGTGAAAAAAATAATGCCATAAAACTATCCCCCTATTTTGTAGACGCTATAACTTTTGCGCAAATCAGTATACGCTTATTGCGATTTTTTTAACCAAAAAAGAAGAATACGTATCGGCCTTAACTAAGGAAAAAAAAAATTAGTTTATATTTTTTGGGGAGTCAATTTTGTTTGGGAGCCACGTCGCACGACTGCGCAATTGTCAGTTAAAGCGACGCAGTGCCGAATCGCAAAAAGTACTCTGGTCTTTGGCCAGCCAAATGGTCCGGGGCTGAAGTGGTTAAATGTACACAGATTTTCCAATGGAAAGGGTTGCTTTAAGGCAGGGGTGTCCAAACTTTTTCAAAGAGGGCCAGATTTGATGAAGTGAACATGCTCGAGGGCCGACCATTTTGCCTGATATTCTTTGAACCATTAAAAGTGTGTTCGTCCGAGCACTAATACACTACCCAACAAGAATTATCTTGCCTTTGTGGCTGTGTGTGAGTAAAGAGGTGAGCTCTGTGTGTGTTTCACTTTAAAGAGGGAAGTTTCAGGAAAAAAAATTTAGTTTTTTTTTTTAAGTAAAGTTCTGTGAAGCAGATCCCCAGACCATCCCCAGTCCATCACGGACTGGGGGATCTGTGATGGGACTGGGGGATCTGTGATGGGACTGGGGGATCTGTGATGGGACTGGGGGATCTGTGATGGGACTGGGGGATCTGTGATGGGACTGGGGGATCTGTGATGGGACTGGGGGATCTGTGATGGGACTGGGGGATCTGTGATGGGACTGGGGGATCTGTGATGGGACTGGGGGATCTGTGATGGGACTGGGGGATCTGTGATGGGACTGGGGATCTGTGATGGGACTGGGGGATCTGTGATGGGACTGGGGGATCTGTGATGGGACTGGGGGATCTGTGATGGGACTGGGGGATCTGTGATGGGACTGGGGGATCTGTGATGGGACTGGGGGATCTGTGATGGGACTGGGGGATCTGTGATGGGACTGGGGGATCTGTGATGGGGGGATCTGTGATGGGGGGATCTGTGATGGGGGGATCTGTGATGGGGGGATCTGTGATGGGGGGATCTGTGATGGGGGGATCTGTGATGGGGGGATCTGTGATGGGGGGATCTGTGATGGGGGGATCTGTGATGGGGGGATCTGTGATGGGGGGACGGGGGGATCTGTGATGGGGGGACGGGGGGATCTGTGATGGGGGGATCTGTGATGGGGGGACGGGGGGATCTGTGATGGGGGGACGGGGGGATCTGTGATGGGGGGACTGGGGGATCTGTGATGGGGGGACTGGGGGATCTGTGATGGGGGGACTGGGGGATCTGTGATGGGGGGACTGGGGGATCTGTGATGGGGGGACTGGGGGATCTGTGATGGGGGGACTGGGGGATCTGTGATGGGGGGACTGGGGGATCTGTGATGGGGGGACTGGGGGATCTGTGATGGGGGGACTGGGGGATCTGTGATGGGACTGGGGGATCTGTGATGGGACTGGGGGATCTGTGATGGGACTGGGGAATGCCCCAGTCCATCACTGATCCCCCCCATCGCAGAGCCCACTTCATCTCAGACCCCCCCCCCCCCCCCCATTACAGACTCCCTCCATATTAGAGTCAGACTATCACTTTTATCAATGCAGCATTCCCCCTCCCCACACAAACCAGGAAGCACACATGGCATGTCCAGACAAAGGGCGGGACTTTTCAAGTTAAAGGCGGGTGATTGGTTGCTGGGACCGCCCCACTGTCTAGCAACCAATCACCTGCTTTGTAACTTGAAAGATCCCGCCCTTTGTCCGGACCTGCAGCACTTCCAGGCTTGTGTGGGGAGGGGGGAGGAAGGGGGAGTGATGCGAGAGTCGGCAGAGGGGAGAGATCCACTATTTAGTGATGCCACATATCTTTTGTGGTCCCGGTGCTGGGAGATCGTCGGGGGCCACAAAAGATATGCCCAGATAACCAAGCGGGCCGTTCAAAACCGGCCCGCGGGCCGGACTTTGGACATGCCTGCTTTAAGGGATTTGTATAGGCATGACCCAAAAATCAGCATTACTTTAACCCATTTAGCCCTGTGACATCACCAACTTTTTAAATTACTGGGGCAGTTTCTGGGTGCTCTGTTCCCAATGGATGTAGTTCTGGGGGCATACATACACTGTGCAATGCTTTTGCACAGAGCAGCCCCGATCCTCCATGAATACCCTTGCACGTGATTTTTTTCCCTCCCCTGCGCCACTTGCTAGTGGAGCGCACTGGAGCATGCTGGCACCCAAGCTGGCTCTGTGCGCCATTGAGCACATAACTCATCTCAAAAGCTGACAGCAGTAGGAGCCAATTGCTGCTGTCTGAACCAATGAGGAGGGAGTCAAGAGCTGCTCTCGAGCACATTGCTGGACCAAGAACGGACTCTGGTATAAGGGAGGGCGGCACTTCAGAACAGGTTCTCCAATTTTGCCCAGGCAATGCATACATTAAAGCTACTTATCAGTACTGCATCAAAATATTACATACATTTTCTTTGTCTTCAGAGTCGCCCAGATGAAACACTTCACAGTCCAAAGATTCTGATAGGTTCCTTCTGAAGGTAGGACCACTTTGCTGCAAAAGAGAAAAACCAGAAGAGAAAACAAAATAAAAATAGAAGTTTCAGCATGCACAGAGCACTCCATCGTTGAAGCTTTCAACAATTTGATGCTGAGAAGTAGAACTGCACAATTCTGGCTAAAATGAGAATCACGATTTTTTTTTTGCTTAGAAGAGACACGATTCTCTCGGCGCAACATCATCTTTCACATTAACCACTTAAGGACCAAGCCTGTTTTTCAGACTCAGTGTTTAAAAGTTTAAAAGTTTTTTTTTGCTAGAAAATAATTTTTTCTAATGTTTGGGGTTCCAACACCCTAGAGAGGAAGAAAAAGGTTGTCATTACAATACTTTGTCACACCATATTTGCGCAGCGGTCTTACAAGCGCACTTTTGGGGGAAAAAATAGTTTTATTTTTTTAATAAAAAAAGTGATTTAACGTTAGCCCAATTTTTTTATATTGCGAAAGATAATGTTACGCCGAGTAAATTGATACCCAACATGTCACGCTTCAAAATTGCGCCGACTCGTGGAATGGCTTCAAACTTTTACCCTTAAAAATCTCCATAGGCGACGTTTAAATTTTTTTATAGGTTGCATCTTTTGAGTTACAGAGGGAGGTCTAGGGCTAGAATTATTGCTCTCGCTCTAACGACTGCTGCGATACCTCACATGTGGTTTAAACACGGCTTTTCAAATGCGGGCACTACTCACGTATGCGTTCGCTTCTGCATACGAGCTCGTCGGGCGCTTTAAATTTATTTATTATAATTTATTTTAATTGATTTTTACACCGTTTTAAAAAAAATTAAATGGGTCACTTTTATTCCTATTACAAGGAATGTAAAAATCCCTTGTAATAGAGGAAAAAAAAAAAGAGGAAAAAAAAAAAAAAAAGCATGAAAGGTCCTCTTAAATATGAGATCTGGGGTCAAAAAGACCTCAGATCTCATTTAGCCTAAAATGCAAAAAAAAAAAAAAAAAAAAAAAAAGTCCCTTTAGGACGCACAGGCGGAGCTGACATTTTGACGTCGCTTCTGCCCTGCTAGGGTATGGAGACGGGTGGGGGGCCATCTTCCCCTCACTCATATCCATTCCCAGCTAGGAAGAGGACCCGATCGCCTCAGCCGCTACCAACGGCTCTGTTAAATCGGCGGAGGGCACGGGAGAGGGGCCCCCTCTTCCACCGCAGATAGCGGTGAATCCATTGCAGAAAATATCATTTACAGGACCGGCTCCTGAAGAGATGGATATCTCGGTTGTGGCAGCAGCTGCTGCCGTTACCGAGATATCCCTCTTCAAAAAGAGGATGTATATGTATATAAGCCGGTCCTTAAGTGGTTAACAAAAAAAATTGGGCCAACTAAGTTTTTTTATTCATTGAAGTGTATTCCCCCCCCCCCCCCAAAAAAAATTGCATTTAAAAGACCGCTGGGCCAAATACAGTGCGACATAAAATATTGCAGCGATTGCCATTTTATTCCCTAGGGTCTCTGCTAAAAAAATAGCATATAATGTTTGGGGGGGTTCCAAGTAATTTTCTAGCAAAAAATATTGATTTTAAATTAAGAAACAAGTCAGAAAAAGATTTGGACTTTAAGTGGTTAAACTTCCTGCATTTACACAAGTTTGATCTAAGAAGGAAGCTTTAGTTACAATGTTTCACTTGGCAGACTGCCCAGATATTTTCTTTTGACAGCTGAGTGAGCAGATAAAGTCTCCTCCACCTGTTATATGAAAGAATCGGCAAACTCTGCATTGGAGATCATCATGGGGTTGAATCGAGATCACGTTTTTTTTTTTAAGGATTAATTGTGCAGCTCTACTGAGAAGGTTCACAATTTAAAGTGTGTTAAAAAAAACAGTGCTGCATGGCTATTGAAATATACTAATCGTACATCACACTAAAATCCCCTCCCCCCCCCACAGTATATCTGAGAAGAGTTCATTGCTGTATTCTGCAAGCCCACTTCATGCCCCCCCCCCCCATGCATGACACTGCAAGCCAACCCCAATAGTAAACTTTTCTGGGGGGGGGGGGGGGGGGGACAAACAAAAAAACACCCCCCAACTTACCGGCATGGACCTCCTTCCGAGAGGCACCTTGGCGCTGAAAGCCAAATCAGAAAAATATTTACACAGGGAAATAAAAAGCTCAATAACTGCACAAAACCAACACAGGCCTGTCTGTAGCAGTAAGGAGGAGTAGAGTGCTGATCATATACCAGTCCACCACAAGATGGCAGTAATAAGCACTTTACCCCACAGATCAGGAATATTTATTTTTTAACCTGCAGCAGCTCCATCCCTGGGCGGTTTCCAGGGGGAGCCTCTCCCTCCAGGTGAGCTGTACCTTGTTCGCTTAACTCCCCCCCCCCCTCCAGGTGGCCTATACCTTGTTCGCTTAACACACCCCCCCCCCCCCTTCAGGTGGCCTGTACCTTATCCCTATCCCCTCCAGGTAGACTTTTCGCTTCCCCACCCTTCAGGTAGTTGGCACCTCATTCGCTCATGGTACCTTGTTAGATTATATCTCTCCTCCAGGTAGTTGGTAACTTGTCAGCACATCTCAACAAGGTACAGGCTACCAGGGGATAACTCACCCACACCCCCCCCACCCACAGGTTAAGGTTTGAGAAAGGGTCACCAGGCAACTGGCATTTTCAGCCATGTTTTATCCTCCCAAAATAAAGATATTCCAAGCCTCCTGCTCAGTCTAGGGGGAATGCAGAGGACATCTTTGGGGGTATCGCTATAACTCAAGGTGGAGAAACTTACTTCATGCATTGGCCGGAGTCAAAGATTGCATTGTCGAACCTAAAAAGGGAAAATAAAGGAGATTTCAGTCGGGGGAATAGAAGTCTGTTTTACGTTGGTTTCCCTTATATCTGATCAGACTTGGGAGGATAACCAAGCTTTACATGGGGAGTATGAATGACGAATCGCCTCAAGATTAGAGAGGCGTTCATGAACAAGCTACAGAAACGGACCACCCACCAGTAGTACAGATTGCATAGTCTAGGATGGACACTCAACCTTTTTACCCCCAGAGGAACCCTTTTGTCAGCCCACTCACTGTTAGCACCAGGAGCGCAGATGCCCAATTCCAAATTGCCCGAAGCCTGAACATGCAGTTCCAGGCGCCAGACAGGTAGAAGAAATGTAACCCTGTCGCGGGCAAGATGCAGGGTTTACATGTTGGATGGAAGCACCACAAGGTAGACAGGAAGAACAGATACGCCCGCTCCTCAGTTTCCCTGGCCATCAAGTGCATTACATTGAGTGGAGCACAGGGGAGACATGAGGTTTTTTTTAGAGTCTGGATGTCCCTTTAAAGAGAACCTGTCCAAAAAAAAAAAAAAAAAAGTGAACTTTCACCTTCCTGCATCAGAAGTGTTCAATGAGGCATGTCACAGAGTGAATACCAGACCTCTGTCTGTATTCTTAGAAGTGGCACTTCCTGTGAAGAAACTACATATCCCACAATCCCTGGGGCTCAGTCTAGTGCATGGGTGTCCAACCTGTGGCCCTCCAGCTGTTGCACAACTACAGGAACCATGAGGCATTGCAAGCATGAGATCCGAAGGCAGAGGCATGATGGGACTTGTAGTTCTGCAACAGCTGGAGGGCCGCAGGTTACAACCATGGTCTAGTGCGATGCAGCACAACAGAGCTCACCATGCAGTCTATCACCAGAGTACTTCCATATTAATGACACAGCAGCAGTCATGACGAGTGTGAAAATATTAATACATGGACATAGGGGGAATTGATTAGAGTCATAGCTGCACACTGCAGCCACAACACGAAAGCCAAATTATTAAAAACAGGGTTCATACACATTTTTACCAATAAAATTCCATGACTTCACGTAAATATTCATGACCTAATATTTCATGAAATTTCTATGTATACATGTTAAGAAAAGCCAAGTCACACCCAGCATATTTTACCAATATAAATGACAAGCTTTGTAGTGTGCAATGGAATATGAAATATTTTATTTAACGCTTGCACAGTAACAACGTTTCATAAAATACATCAAACCCTGAGAACCGCTTAGAAATGGATTAACGTAATCCACGGGAGATACAACAGAAAGCGAGGGGGGACACCACTAATAAAATACCAGTGCCAAGTTCAGTTTTTTTTTAAAAAGTGTACCCCCCCCCCCCAAAAAAAAATGCGCTTGTATGACCACTGTGCAAATACGGCGTGACAAAGTATTGCAACAACTGCCATTTTATTCTCTAGGGCAGTGATTGCAAACCTTGGCACCCCAGTTGTTTTGGAACTACATTTCTTCCCCATTATGCTTTTCATTTGCAGGGAGCAAAAAAGTAAAAACCCATCAGGGTTTACTTCCCTCTTTAAATGGTTAAAAAAAATTCTCCATGCCTGGAAATGCTACATCTTAAATACATAAATAACATGGTATCCTTACAAATCAATTTAAAAAGGCAAACAAGATTGATGAAGTACTCACGTTTCTTCCAGGTCCCTCAAACTCAATGAAGTCGGTGAATCAAGACCCAGACCTGGAAGTAGAGGATTGCAGAGTTATTAGTAAATACAATCCCACAACACGCAGAACAGAGTCAAGTGACTGCAGGAGGTCAGCAATCACTACATCACTCAATTCCACCAACAGGGCATGTTTTCTCAGCTACCAGGTAGGTTCCCAGTCACATGAGCAAGCCTCTAGGACAGGGATATGCAATTTGAGGACCTCAAGCTGTTGCAGAACTAAAGTCCCATGAGGCATAGCAAGACTGACAGCCACAAGCATGACACCCAGAGGCATGATGGGACTTGTAGTTTTGCAAAAGCTGGAGGAGCGCTAATTGCAGATCCCTGTTCTAGGAGGACCTCAGCAGTGGAGAGCATGCCAGGCTGGCAGCCCTAAAGAACCACAACTGAGCAACACAGAAAAAACATCACTGACCGGGAAATAGTGAGTTCAGCACAGCACTTCCCAAATCATGGATGTACACTGCCAGGGGTATAGAGACCACAGCAGGATGGTCACATCAGCTACCCGAGATGGACACTGGAGGGAGCCAAACTGAAAGTTCCGGTACACACACACACTAGAGTCCAGCCCCCCCGCCCCCAGGGAAGTCTCCGTCCCAAAAAAAACACCACTCTGCAGAGAGGTCTGTAGGACCCCCCCCCCCCCCCAAAAAAAAAACACAGCAGACCCCTCTGCAGAGAAGAGTCCAGCTAATACCCCCCCCCATCAAAACCCTCTGCAATGTCATACCCCTACACAGGCTGTGTAACCCACTTCCGGAACAGATATCAATGCTCTGCGGAACAACCTGTCCTACTGCTACGATCGAGTTAACAGGCTGGTCGCGACTGTACACAACAGCTCTTCTGCATGCTGTACAGGCCTCAGCGTCTGGGTGTACAGGCCTTAAATGTGATGACATTATAGGTGGCACTCAAGACGGTGCAGTTGTGGTACAAACATTCACATCAGCATTCGTTCATCTTCTATAGACTGCCTCTACATAGCTATGTTGGCGAGTGAAGACGCACAGCGCCCTCTTTGGAAACAATTAGGAAAATTCTAGGAGCCAATCAAAGCACGGAGCGCCCCTTACCTGCATCCATGGAGTCCGATGAGTCCGTCCTGGGGAGGAAGTAGCGATCAGACAGCTTACGTTTCGGAGTTTCAGATTGACTGCGGAGAGGAGGAAAGGAAACGCGTTCACACTCTGAGCAGAGAACAAATGTCAGCTACAAGGACTGAGGTAAAAAACAAAGAAAGCACCCCCCCCCCCCATCTTCAGTCTTGTACCAGCTCCTATCCTGGACTGAAACAGCCTCCTCAGATTTCACTGCACACTGAGCTTCTCGCAATGTGCATTAGAAGCTGCAGCCAGATAAAGCCCCGCCTCTGGCTCTAATCAGCAAAAAAAAAGGGCACAGCACCTGTTCTCCCTTCGTGGACGGGCCGCCCCTGGTAGAGTAACTTCACATTCCTGCATCAGAAGTTGGTGAGCAATGAGGCATGGCACTGCACAGAGTTATTGCACAATCTCTACCTGTAGTCTGAGAACTGACACTTCATGTGAAAAAACTACATATCCCACAATCCCTGGGGATCTGTCTAGTCACAGATGCTCAACCTGTGGCCCTTCAACTGTTGCAGAACTACAAGTCCCATCATGCTTCTGCCTTTAGGAGTCATCCATGTAACCATCAGCCTTGCATTGCCTCATGGGACTTTTAGTCCAGCAACTGCTAGAGGGCCACAGGTTGAGCACCCATGAGCTAGTGCATGTGTTTCCAACCTGTGGCCCTGCAGCTGCTGCACAACTACAGGACCCATGAGTCCTTGCAAGGAAAGTCCCATGAGACATTTCCAGGCTGGAGGACATCCAGCATAATCTAGCTCCATCCTGACTGTCCCCATCCCTTTTATTCCTTGGATTTCAGTTTTTCCAATCATGGAGTTGTGGCACCACATGTGGGCGTTGCCTACAAAATACAGTCTGCTTAGGAACACCCACTCCTCCAGACTGACACCCATCCAGACATTTTTTTTTGCTATGTGCACAACTCCTCCCACTGCATGCATCAGCAGTGAGGAAGGGTGATGTGATGTTTCCATTAAAGTACAGCACCCTGCAGGCCCCTCCCACCAGCCATGATGAGACAGCACCCTGCCGGCCCCTCCCACTAGCCATGATTTGCCTGCATTGGATAGAGACCTACAGCATACCCGCTGGCCCCTCCCACCAGCCATGATCTGCCTGCATCGCATAGAGACCTACAGCACCATGCCGGCCAGTCCCACCAGCATTGCAGAGACCTACAGCACCCTACCGGCCCCTCCCACCAGCCATGATCTGCCTGCATCACATTAGAGAAGCACAGAGACTTGCTGGATCTAAAATGGAAAAAAACTTAATGAAACTGGAGGTTGCATTTAAATAAGGTCACTATGTTTGGGGGGTGAGGGGGTCCTGGGAAAGCAAAATATAGTCCAAGTGTGAATCTGAAGGACTGTTCTGTTGGTGTGGCACAAAAATTAGCGTCATCTTATCTACAAGAGTGCAAGCCCCCTGGCAGGACACCAGATCATGAAGAACAGATGGAGCATTTTCATCATCCTCAGGATAGATCTGGAGATCCTGCTGCACCATCACATCAAATCCCGCCCCCTCAAAAAATAAAAAGACCCATGTCTTGGAGGGGGTGTGTTGGGTCTTGAGGGATGGAGACGATGCAGTAATATCCCATGTCTTGGAGGGGGGTGTGTTGGGATATTACTGCATCGTCTCCATACCTCAAGACCCATGTCTTGGAGGGGGGTTGGGATATTACTACATCCACCCACGAGACCCATGGATTTGGGGGGTGTGTGTTTATTGCTAAATCCCCACTGAGACCCATAGCTGGGGTGAGGGATAAAACCGATTCCCCCCACCCCCCGAGACCCAAGGATTTGGGGAGGGGGGAAGCATGTACCCACTTAGTGCACCACAGCAAAATTGCAACATTTTGGGGCATTGCACTATTGGGGGGGCCACACTTAGGGCCATCTAGAAAATTCAAGTTGACCACTATGGCTCTACAACTTAACCCATAATTGTGAAATGCCCGGTGGTGAGGAGGATCTGCAACATGGTTAGGCTTACTAAAGTTTAACCACTTAAGGACTGCCGCACGCCGATGTACGTCGGCAGAATGGCACAAGGGCGTACAGGTACGACCCCTTTAAGATCCCAGCCGTGGGTCACGAGCACCCGGTCCTCTTCTCCGTGATCGTCCCCGATCACCGCCGGTGTCCCGCGGTCGGGTTACAGAGCTGAATGGGGAGAGGTAAGTGTAAACAAACCTCTACCCGCGCTTCCTAGTGAGCCTATCATAGGGGACGATCAGTGCCGTCACACACTAAGCCACGCCCCCACAGCAAGAAACACATCAGGGCACACTTAACCCCTACAGCGCCCCCTCCTGGTTAACCCTTTCACTGCCATTTTTTTTTTAACAGTAATCAGTGCTTTTTTATAGCACCGTTTGCTGTAAAAATGACAATGGTCCCAAAATATTGTCAAAGTGTTCGATGCGTCTGCCATAAATGTTGGTCACAAAAAAAAAAAAAACAAAAAAAATCGCAGAGGTGATCAAATACCACCAAAAGAAAGCTCTATTTGTGGGGGGAAAAAAAAGGTCAGTTTTGTTTGGGAGCCACGTCACAACCGCGCAATTGTCAGTTAAAGCGACGCAGTGCCGCCTCGCAAAAAGTGGCCTGGTCTTTAAGCTGCAAAATGCTCCGGGGCTGAAGTGGTTAAAGAGACTGGTCTGCTCTTCCTGGTACTGCAGTCACACAGCATGAGAAGTTCTTGGCAGACTGCCAGAGTGAACAGAGAATCTGGAAACTCTGCAATAGAGATTGTGAGGGGGGGTTGAATCAAGATCTTTTAACGAATTCGCAGCTCCAATAGGAAGACAACCACCGCAGTATCTAGCCGGGCACTGTTGTCACTAGGCGGCAAGGAGAGATCTTCCAGTAGGGACACCTGTTCTGGTCCCAACAAGAGGGGGGGGGGGGGGGGGGGGATTTCCACCTCACTTCTTGTTCGAGATGATCGAAAGCGAGACCCGACAAACACAACATGTGTCACGGTTTCATTTTTAACCGATACCAGCTACAACCAACCGGAAATGCCACAAAGCCTGGCATGGTCAGCCAGCTGGTTCACTCATAACCACGCTACTCCCACATGGGAGTAACCATCTGCTAGCATGTCAGGGGCGTGTAGAGGATCGGAGTATCCCAGTGGTCAGCGTTACTCATAGGCGACAAGTGGCCACCTGACCAGTTTATACAAAAAGACCATAGCAAGCCAATAAATGCTAAAAAAAAAAATCCTCCCCCATTCACCGATCTGGAGAACAGGATCACCACCAGAGACCTGAGCTTAGAAAGTCAGAATCTCCTAGTCCGTGAAGATTCTCCCCCCCCCCCCCCAAATGGAAGTGTCCCCCCAGGTTTTTGTCTCAGGGACAGCTATCAGAGCAGTCACATGTTACACATCTTCTGCCCCCCCCCCCCCCCCCAAGATCTACACAACTTACTGCAATGACAGGTTCTCTTATAGTCTCAAGTGTGAAAACACTGAACAATGTTAAAGTTCATAGAAACAGAGATGACCGCATCTGATGGTATTGATCAACAAGACTAATCTTGATACCAAGCAGAAAACTTCCAACTTGTTCAGATAGTAGAAGCAATGGCAGCTTACCAATTCAGGTGGATCTCTGCTACGGAGATCAAAAGGGGCTCATTCACACACAACGATGTCCACCGACACACAGCAACACGGCACCGCAGTCCACTGATGTCCCGATCCTACGGAGCAGGATGTTTGGAAGAAAGCTCTCTCGCTCATAAAGCAGGAAGCGAAAATAAGAAAAAAAAAAAAAAAAACTTCATGGTGCAGTACTTCTTGGTTTTAAAAAGAAGATACCCTTTATTGAGTTGGGCAATTAGAATCACAAAGTTTTCAAAAGAGAAAGCGGTAAATTTGAAAAACAGATCGTACTCAGCTGCTGTATTCGCCAGTCAGCTGAAGCGTAGTGACGTCCCGATCAACAGCTCCACCCGATGCTGCGTTTCGTCGTAAGAGGCGTCCACTGGGAAAGGAGGCTCTTTCAAATTTACCGCTTTCTCTCTTTTGAAAAAAACTTTGAGATTCTAATTGCCCAACTCAATAAAGGGCATCTTTTTTAAAACCAAGAAGTACTGCACCGAAGTTTTTTTTTTCTTATTTTCGCTTCCTGCTTTATGAGCGAGAGAGCTTTCTTCCAAACATCCTGCTCTAAAGGCTCCATAGGATCGGGACATCAGTGGACTGCGGTGTCGTGTTGCTGTGTGTCGGTGGACATCGTTGTGTGAATGAGCCCCTTTTGATCTCCGTAGCAGAGATCCACCTGAATTGGTAAGCTGCCATTGCTCCTACTATCTGAGCAAGTTGGACGTTGTTTTCCGCTTGGTATCAAGATTAGTCTTGTTGATCAAAACCATCAGATGTGGTCATCTCCGTTTCTATGAACTTCAACGTTGGAATTTTTTTTTATTTTTTTATGTATGTTCATATTATCCTTTGGTGATAGTAATATATTCATATCACCCCACACGAATACATCAGGTGTTCAGGACATTGTTGAGTGTTTTCACTCATGAGTGAGAGACAGACACACACACACACACACAACTTTTTCTAGCACTGTGTTTGCTTATTTATAGGTTTCGCATTGTTTTCATTTTCACATACATTCATAGCTGTTATTCCAGCTGTTTATTTTGCAGCACCTGTCACAATTTGTTTAATTTAATATTTTCACTGGTCACCACCTTTGAATTTTGTAAGGGTAGCGCGGATTACCAATATTTTTAATCTCTTACAGGCTCCCCCGGGAACATAGCTGCGCTTGTTGAGGGCCCCAGGCCTGCATCGTATGCCGTGTTCCAGATCTGCCCATACTCCCCAACACACACACACACCATTACCCCCCCCCCCCCACACACAGCCCATAACCACCCCCCCTGCCCATTACTAGCCCCTAGATTCCTCTCCCTTACACCCCCCCCCCATAAACATAATCCCTATAACCCTGCCCATCAACCCTCCCTCCCCCATACCACCCCGTTACTTTTCCTCTACCTTTCTCCCCCACACACATTGCCCATAATTCCCCCACATATTGCCCATTACCTTCCCCTCTACCCCCCACCAGACACACATTGCCCATCAACTCTCCCCACAATTCCCTATGGCCCTCCTCCCCCATACACACATTGCCCATAACCCTCCCATCACCCCCCCCCCCTTCATACACAAACATTGCCCATAAGTCCCCCACATACTGCCCATTACCTTCCTCTCTACCCCCGTTAGACACACATTACCCATTCCCTCTGGCTCTCCACCCCCCCCCCCCATGTTGCCCATTACCTTTCTCCCCCCACATATTGCCCATTACCTTTCTCCCCCCACATGTTGCCCATTACCTTCCCAGGACAGCCAGCTGGTCCATGTTGAGTGCCAGGTTGGTGACCGGAGAGAGGGCCGAGGCGGTGTCAGCCTCACAGGAGAAGAGCATTTTTACCACAGGGAGCCCCTGGGGGCGGCTGGGGCCCCTGAGGGGAGTGGGGGCCAAGCTGGACATGTTCATTCCTCTAAAAAGAAATCCGTGCGGCCGGGCTCCTGGAAGCTGAAAACAAAGAGATCAGTGAGAGGACGTGCGGGAGGGCGCACACAGCACATGGATTATAGTGGATCTGATGGTTATAGAGGCGCGGGCGGGCGCTGGACGGGGGATAAATCTTTAGTTTGACATGCGGTCGGGCGGATTACTGGCTCCATAGCGGAGAGTGAGGAGTAGAGGGCACCAAGATGGTGAGGCAGCCGTACTATACCTGGGCAGAGGTGCTGTGTGATGTAATCGCCGCGTAGCCGGACACAGGATGTTTTCTCTCGGCTCGGGCCCTCAGCTCTGCCTCTTAACTCAGACCGACATCCATGTCCGCCGCCCTGCCCGCCTCGTATTTGGCGCCACTTCTCGCTAGCCAATCAGAGCCGAGGATGACAAACAACTCGCCCAATCAGAACCCTGCACCGCCCGCTGCAAGGCGCCAACTAACTGAACAGCTGATTGGCGGAAGCCTAAGTGGCAGAGCTCACGTCCAATAGCCGGTCCGTATCCCGGCTTGTTGGGCGGGCCATCAGCGCAGATGCCAGCCTATAGTACAACGAAGCCTCATCTGACAGGAGGGAGTGACAGACACCTTTAGCCAATAGCGGCGCAGCTCGCGGAAGAAACATGCCATGACTGGGAGCGCAGCCTGATAGGGTAGCGGAGGAGGTGATTGACGGGTCGGGCGGCCAATCAGAGCGCCGATCACCTCAGAAGTGTCGCCAGCATCCTGAAGAAGGAGAGGGAAGCAGATGGTGGCGGTACTGAGATGGGGGAGAGCCCGCATGGCGGAGACCGCACACTGACGGTGAGTCCCGGGGAGGAGGAGGGGGGACAAGGATCATTCATTGTATTCATGTACGGCCCACAGTGTGAGGAGGGCAGTAGCCCCGCCCACACCTTACATTCCTTGTAACCATGGCAACAGAACTGCACTTCCGGTGATGCTCATCCCCCTGCTCTTGTAACTGGTCTGCACATAGCTTGGTGTACAATGGGAGCCAGCCCCTGACTGTACAATGGGAGCCGCCCCCATCCCCCGACTGTGTACAATGGGAGCCGTCCCCATCCCCCGACTGTGTACAATGGGAGCCGTCCCCATCCCCCGACTGTGTACAATGGGAGCCGTCCCCATCCCCCGACTGTGTACAATGGGAGCCGTCCCCATCCCCCGACTGTGTACAAAGGGAGCCGTCCCCATCACCCGTCCCCCGACCGCGTACAATGGCAGCCGTCCCCCGACCGCGTACAATGGGAGCCGTCCCCCGACCGCGTACAATGGGAGCCGTCCCCCGACCGCGTACAATGGGAGCCGTCCCCCGACCGCGTACAATGGGAGCCGTCCCCCGACCGCGTACAATGGGAGCCGTCCCCCGACCGCGTACAATGGGAGCCGACCCCACCCCCGACCATGTACAATGGGAGCCGACCGCGTACAATGGGAGCCGTCCCCCGACCGCGTACAATGGGAGCCGTCCCCCGACCGCGTACAATGGGAGTCGTCCCCATCCCTGACCGCGTACAATGGGAGCCGTCCCCCGACCGCGTACAATGGGAGCCGTCCCCCGACCGCGTACAATGGGAGCCGTCCCCCGACCGCGTACAATGGGAGCCGTCCCCCGACCGCGTACAATGGGAGCCGACCCCACCCCCGACCATGTACAATGGGAGCCGACCGCGTACAATGGGAGCCGTCCCCCGACCGCGTACAATGGGAGCCGTCCCCCGACCGCGTACAATGGGAGTCGTCCCCATCCCTGACCGCGTACAATGGCAGCCGTCCCCCGACCGCGTACAATGGCAGCCGTCCCCCGACCGCGTACAATGGCAGCCGTCCCCCGACCGCGTACAATGGCAGCCGTCCCCCGACCGCGTAAAATGGGAGCCGTCTCCTGACCGTGTACAATGGCAGCCGCGTACAATGGGAGCCGTCCCCCGACCGCGTACAATGGCAGCCGTCCCCCGACCGCGTACAATGGCAGCCGTCCCCCGACCGCGTACAATGGCAGCCGTCCCCCGACCACGTACAATGGGAGCCGTCCCCCGACCACGTACAATGGGAGCCGTCCCCCGACCACGTACACTGGGAGCCGTCCCCCGACCACGTACACTGGGAGCCGTCCCCCGACCACGTACACTGGGAGCCGTCCCCCGACCACGTACACTGGGAGCCGTCCCCCGACCGCGTACAATGGGAGCCGTCCCCCGACCGCGTACAATGGGAGCCATCCCCCGACCGCGTACAATGGGAGCCATCCCCCGACCGCGTACAATGGGAGCCGTCCCCACCCCCGACCGTGTACAATGGGAGCCGACCCCACCCCCGACCACGTACAATGGGAGCCGTCCCCCGACCACGTACAATGTGAGCCGTCCCCCGACCACGTACAATGGGAGCCGTCCCCCGACCACGTACAATGGGAGCCGACCCCACCCCCGACCATGTACAATGGGAGCCGACCGCGTACAATGGGAGCCATCCCCCGACCGCGTACAATGGGAGCCATCCCATGCTCTACATCACCCCTCCCCCGACCGCGTACAACGGGAGCCGTCCCCCGACCGCGTACAACGGGAGCCGTCCCCCGACCGCGTACAACGGGAGCCGTCCCCCGACCGCGTACAACGGGAGCCGTCCCCCGACCGCGTACAACGGGAGCCGTCCCCCGACCGCGTACAATGGCAGCCGCCCCCCGACCGCGTACAATGGCAGCCGCCCCCCGACCGCGTACAATGGCAGCCGTCCCCATCCCCGACCGCGTACAATGGCAGCCGTCCCCATCCCCGACCGCGTACAATGGGAGCCGACCCCATCCCCGACCGTGTACAATGGGAGCCGTCTCCCAACCGTGTACAGTGGGAGCCGTCCCCTTCCCCCGACCGTGTACAGTGGGAGCCGTCCCCTTCCCCCGACCGTGTACAATATGAGCCGCCCCCGACCGCGTACAATGGGAGCTGCCCCCCCGACCGTGTACAATATGAGCCCCCCCCGACCGCGTACAATGGGAGCCGTAACGAAACGTCCCATACTCCACTTGAGTGATTTCGTCATATACCACTTCCTCCCAGTCTGAATATAGATATTAGATATTCCAACCACTAACGAGCACAAAACAAGACGATACTCGTTTGGTTGCTGAACATGGACTGTTTATTAGAACAAGAATACAAGTCTTAGGCCCCTTTCACACGGGCGGCTGTTCTGCCGCAGTTAAAAGTATGTTTTGTTATTTTGAAATTCAGAGAATCCTGGCACAGCGTTCACTTGCAGTTGTACATTGCGATTAGCTGCGTCTAGCCGCGTTTACATTGGAATAGGAAAGCATTGTGTGAGTTTAGCTGCGGTAGATAACTTGATCTATCCGCAGCTAAAAGCTGAATTCTATCCGCCCGTGTGAAAGGGGCCTTATATACAATTGAAGAGGAGCCCCCCCCCCCTCTTGCTCATATTACTCTAACAATACACCTGTAACATAAATTAACATGAGCTAATTAACTAATCCCTTAAAGCAGCCGATGTGACTCCGTGCCCCCCTGGGCATTGTTATGATCAGGATTTCACTACAGGTCAGACTTGTTGTTACCGAGCTTCACACAGTAGATTATACATTATAAGCATAAACACAGGACAATAGCAGGAGTTCCGCCCGTCTCCTACATTGTACAGAGGCCAATGTGATCAGCTCTTTCAACTAACAGGTTGAGTTCAGAATCAAACAAACCAAGAATAGTCTTTACATATACCCTGGGAGATATTGTGTATAAATATTACTGTCCCATTTTAAGTCATCCAAGATATATTTTCTCAGTCATCCTGTGGCAGGATGGCACAGGGTGACTTGGACATAAGAGGTGCACGGGGAGCTGAAACAAGGGTTTCCCAACCTTTTCAAGGGATTCTGGGTTCCACGGGCCCTCCCGTCACAGGAGCCGGCCCCCTGACCACGTACAATGGGAGCCGCCCCCCCCCCGACTGCATACAATGGAAGCCGCCCCCCCGACTGAATAGAATGGGAGCCGCCCCCCCATGACCGCGTAGAATGGGAGCCGCCCCCCCCCCGACCGCGTAGAATGGGAGCCGCCCCCCCCCCGACCGCGTAGAATGGGAGCCGCCCCCCCCCGACCGCGTAGAATGGGAGCCGCCCCCCCCCGACCGCGTAGAATGGGAGCCGCCCCCCCCCCGACCGCGTAGAATGGGAGCCGCCCCCCCGACCGCGTAGAATGGGAGCCGTCCCCCAACCGCGTAGAATTGGAGCTGCCCCCCCTCCGACCGTGTACAATGGAAGCCATCCCCATCCCCCCAACCGTGTATAATGGGAGCCCGCCCCATCCCCCAACCGTATTCAATGGGAGCCATCCCAATGGGAGCCGTCCCCATCCCCCAACCGTGTAAAATGGGAGCCGTCCCCATCCCCCAACCGTGTAAAATGGAAGCCGTCCCCATCCCCCAACCGTGTACAATGGGAGCCGTCCCTCGACCTCGTACAATGGGAGCCGTCCCTCGACCTCGTACAATGGGAGCCGTCCCTCGACCTCGTACAATGGGAGCCGTCCCTCGACCTCGTACAATGGGAGCCGTCCCTCGACCTCGTACAATGGGAGCCGTCCCTCGACCTCGTACAATGGGAGCCGTCCCTCGACCTCGTACAATGGGAGCCGTCCCTCGACCTCGTACAATGGGAGCCGTCCCTCGACCTAGTACAATGGGAGCCGCCCCCTGACCGAGTACAATGGGAGCCGCCCCCTGACCGAGTACAATGGGAGCCGCCCCCTGACCGAGTACAATGGGAGCCGCCCCCTGACCGAGTACAATGGGAGCCGCTCCCTGACCGAGTACAATGGGAGCCGTCCCTCGACCTAGTACAATGGGAGCCGCCCCCTGACCGAGTACAATGGGAGCCGTCCCTCGACCTAGTACAATGGGAGCCGCCCCCTGACCGAGTACAATGGGAGCCGCCCCCTGACCGAGTACAATGGGAGCCACCCCCTGACCGAGTACAATGGGAGCCGCTCCCTGACCGAGTACAATGGGAGCCGCTCCCTGACCGAGTACAATGGGAGCCGCTCCCTGACCGAGTACAATGGGAGCCGCTCCCTGACCGAGTACAATGGGAGCCGCTCCCTGACCGAGTACAATGGGAGCCGCCCCCTGACCGAGTACAATTGGAGCCGTCCTCCGACTGTGTACAACAGGTCCTGAGGTTTGACCATTTTCAGGGGTCTGAGGTCTGACAATGTAAGGGATCTTCTAATAATTAAATTCAGGGGTCACCCAAGATCTAATGATCTTCAGAGGTCTGACAATTTTCTGAGGTTAGTTTGCGGTCTGAAGATTATCAGGGGTAAGAGGTCACTTGATGTCTGACAATTAAACCCAAGATTTAAAAAAAAAAAAATCAAGAGACTCCTAAGGGTTACAGAGGTCTTACAGTTTTTAGAGGTCAGAGTTCACCTAATGATGTGCTGAGGTCAGATCGTTTTTAGGAGTCTGAGGTCGCTTAACCACTTCCTTACTGGGCACATAGACCCCCCTTCCTGCCCAGGCCAATTTTCAGCTTTCAGCACTGTCACGCTTTGAATGACAATTGCGCGGTCGTGCGACGTGACTCCCAAACAAAATTGACTTCCTTTTTTCCCCATAAATAGAGATTTCTTTTGGTGGTATTTGATCACCTCTGCGGTTTTTATTTTATGCGCTATAAACAAAAAAAGAGCGAAAATTTTGAAAAAAACCACATTTTTTTACTTTTTGCTATAATAAATATCCCATTTAAAAAAAAAAAAAAAAAAAAAATTTTTAGCGTCTACAAAATAGGGGATAGAATTATGACTTTTTTTTTTTTTTTTTTTTTTTTTTTTTACTAGTAATAGCGGTTATCTGCGATTTTTTTTTTTTTTTTTTTTTGTCATGACTGCGATTTTGCGGCGGACACATCGGACACTTTTGACACATTTTTGGGACCATTCACATTTATACAGCGAACAGTGCTATAAATATGCACTGATTACTGTATAAATGTGACCCTCAGGGAAGAGGTTAACACTAGGGGGGCGATCAAGTGGTTAAATGTGTTCCCTAGGGAGTGATTCTAACTGGGGGGGGGGGGGGACTGACTGGGGGAGGTGACCGATCTGTGTCCCTATGTACAAGGGACAAACCATCGGTCTCCTCTCCCTGACAGGACGTGGATCTCTGTGTTTTTACAAACAGAGATCCACGTTCCTGGCTCTGTGACTGCCGATCGCGGGGTACCTGGCGGACATCGCGGCCGCTAGGCACGCGCATCGGCACCTGAGTGACGCGGCGGGCACGCGCGTGCGCACCCCCCCCCCCCCCCCAGCGGCCCGGAGGCCAGAGGATGTCAATAGACGGCCTCCCGGACCTGTAGAGCCACCTTGTGGCCGTCATTTGACAATGGCCCGGGTCTTAAGCGGTTAAGGTCTGGAAATTTTTAGGGGGTCAAAAGTCCTCCTCTGTTTGACTGTTTCACCTGAGTTCTGATGATTTTTGGTAGTCACCTGAGGGCTGCAGTTTTAAGACTCGACGTGTTGAGTATCTGCTTACTCGTTGCAACCCAATCTTTTATATTCTACCAAAAAATTGGGTATGATATTGTGGGGGTTTTTTTTGTGCTAGAATACAAAATGTATTTTATTGGGATTTTATGTAATAGACCAACACAAAGTGACACATAATTGTGAAGTGGAAGGAAAAGGATAAATGATACAAATAAATATGTGAAAAGTGTGTGTGTGTGTGTGTGTGTGTGTGTGTGTGGGGGGGGGCATTCGTATTCAGCCCCCTTTACTCTGATAACTAAAATCTAGGGGAACCAATTGCCTTCAGAAGTCACCTAATTAGTAAATAGAGTCCACCTGTGTATCATTTAATCTCAGTATAAATACAGCTGTTCTGTGAAGCCCTCAGAGGTTTGTTAGAGAAGATTAGTGAACAAACAGCATCATTAAGGCCAAGGAACACACCAGACAGGTCAGGGATAAAGTTGTGGAGAAGTATAAAGCAGGGTTAGGTTATAAAGAAATCTCCCAAGCTTTGACCATCTCACGGCGCTCTGTTCAATCCATCATCGGGAAAATGGAAAGAGTATGGCACAACTGCAAACCTACCAAGACATGGCCGTCCACCTAAACTGACCGGGCCGGGCAAAGAGAGCATTCATCAGAGAAGCAGCCAAGAGGCCCATGGTAACTCTGGAGGAGCTGCAGAGATCCACAGCTCAGGGGGGAGAATCTGTCCACAGGACAACTATTAGTCGTGCTTCTCCACAAATCTGCCCTTTATGGAAGAGTGACAAGAAGAAAGACATTGGTGGAAGAAAGTCATAAGAAGTTCTGTTTGTAGTTTGTGAGAAGCCATGTGGGGGACACAGCAATCATGTGGGGGACACAGCAAACATGTGGAAGAAGATGCTCTGGTCAGATGAGACCAAAATTCAACTTTTTGGCCTAAAAGCAAAGCGCTATGTGTGGGGAAAACTAACGCTGCACATCACCCTGAACACACCATCCCCACCGTGAAACATGGTGGTGGCAGCATCATGTGGTGGGGATGCTTTTCTTCAGCAGGGACAGGGAAGCTGGTCAGAGTTGATGGGAAGATGGATGGAGACAAATACAGGACAATCTTAGAAGAAAACCTGTTGGAGTCTGCAAAAGACTTGAGACTGGGAGGGGGGGGGGGGGGTTCACCTTCCAGCAGGACAACGACCCTAAAGTACAGCCAGAGCTACAATGGAATGGTTTACATCAAAGCATATTCATGTGTTAGAATGGCCCAGTCACAGTCCAGACCTAAATCCCATTGAGAATCTGTGGCAAGTCTTGAAAATTGCTGATCACAGACGCTCTCCATCCAATCTGACAGAGCTTGAGATATTTTACAGAGAAGAATGGGCAGAAATGTCCCTCTCTAGATGTGCAAAGCTGGTAGAGACGCCCCCAAAAAGACTTGCAGCTGTAATTGCAGAGAAAGGGGGTTCTACAAAGTATTGACTCCGGGGGGCGCCATACAAATGCCCCCCCACACTTTTCACTTATTTATTTTCCTTTATAAACTTTTTGGGGGAAAGTTGAGTTAAAAAAAAAAAATTGAAATTAAAAATAATAAGAAAAATTAAAAGCGCCCCTATCCATTTAAAAAATAAAATAAAAAAGTAATTTAACTTTATTGCTATCAGGATGGCTAAACACCACCCCTTGTGGTGGCTTTGGGAATTGACAGGTTCTCTTTTTGGTGACATCAGCGTTCTATTAGACCCCTGATCCCTCCTCTGCCCTTCAAAACATCTGAAGCAAGCACAGATTGGTTTGATCAGATGCTTCCCTAGCTGTAATGGTTAGACAGAGGTGTTCACCCGTTGTGATAGCAATAAAGTTCAATGTAAAAAAATTAAAAAATCATATGAAAATAATAAGAAAAATGAAGCACCCCTGTCCATTTTTTACATTTTTTTTGTTTGTTAGTTTAACAATGAAAATTAAATAAATGAATCAAATAAAATAAGAAGAATTAAAAGCGCTCCTGTCCATTTAAAAAATAAATATAACATTTTCATTTAACTTTATTGCTATCAAAATGGATGAACACCACCCCTTGTGATAGCTTTGTGCAGTGACAGGTCCTCTTTGTGGAGACATCAGGGGTCTATTAGACCCCCTTGACTCCTTCTCTGCCATTCAAAGCATCTGATCAAACACAGATTGGTGTGATCAGATGGTTTCCTGGCTCTTCTGGTTAGATAGGGGTGGTGTTGTTCACCCATTGTGATAGCAATGAAATGAATATAAATAAATAAAAAAATAAGAAAAAGTAAAAGCATCCCTGTCCAGTTTTAAAAAGTGCTTTTCATTTTTCTTATTTTTATTTTATTTTTTTTATTTTATTTTTTCCATTTAACTTTATTGCTATTGCAAAGGGTGAACAAATACATCAAGTAAAAGCACCCCTGTCCATTTTTAAAAAGTGCTTTTAATTTTTATTAGATTTTTTTAATTACATTTTTTCCATTTAACTTTATTGCTATTACAAAGGGCGAACACTCACCAGAACAGCCAGTGAAGCATCTGATCCGATGCTTTGTAGGGCAGTGAAGGGGTCAGGGGTTCTAATAGAACCCTGATGTCTCCAAAAAGAGGACCTGTCACTGCACAAAGCTATTACAAGGGGTGGTGTATTTTATCCGTTTGTAATAGAAATAAAGTTAATTGAAAAACAGAAAAAAAAAAATGGTCAGGGGCGCTTTTAATTTTTCTTATTATTTGTATTTGATTTACAGTGGAATCTCGGATTGCGAGTAATGCGGTTAATGAGCATTTTCGCAATACGAGCAATGTATTTTTTATAAAATCCTGACTCGGTTTGCTAGTGTTGTCTCGCAACACGAGCAGAATTCAAGCCAAAGTGGTGTGCAGTACCGCGTTTGGCCTGAGGTGGGGGGCGCCGGAGCAGTTCGGAAATGCTCGGAAAACCTTGGAAATGCTCCATTCCCAAGGTTTTCTGAGTTCAGCCGAGCCGTCCTCGGGCCTTTCCGAGTGTTTCCGAGGCTCTCCGGCGCCCCCCCACCTCTGGCCGCATGCAGTATTGCATGCCATTGAAGTCAATGCGGAACAAATTATTTTTGTTTCCATTGACTTCTATGGGGAAACTCGCTTTGATATGCGAGTGCTTTGGATTACGAGCATTCTCCTGGAACGGATTATACTCGTAATCCAAAGGTTCCACTGTATTTATTTTCATGCTTTGTAGAGCAGAGAAGGGGGTCAGGGGGTCTAACAGACCCCCCAACGTCTCCAAAAAGAGGACCTGTCACTGCACAAAGCTTTCACAAAATATTTATTTTATTTTTACAGTGTCGCTATAATTTTTTTTAAAATTTATTTTATCACTTTTATTGCTGTCGCAAGGAATGTACACATCCCTTGTGACAGCAATATGTATCTGACAGGTACTCCTTCTTCTTTTTTTTTTATGGAGAGATCTGACCCCAAATCCTTCCTCTGCA
The DNA here is from genome assembly GCA_029206835.1 of Rana muscosa. Classification (NCBI taxonomy): domain Eukaryota; kingdom Metazoa; phylum Chordata; class Amphibia; order Anura; family Ranidae; genus Rana; species Rana muscosa. The sequence continues at coordinate 217,259,548 of JARGYO010005626.1, read as the reverse complement.
CCTAAAAACTTTCAAAACATGTGTGGGGGTGGGGGGAAGATATTAATTTTGTTTTGGTTCAATGTTGCATGACTGCGCAATTGCCAGTTAAAGTAGCGCAGTGCTGAATAGCAAAAAAAATGGCCTGGTCATGAAGTGGGGTAAAACCTTCTGGAGCTAAAGTGGTTAAACTGTATATAGTTTTATGTGTGTCTGAGTAGCTCACTCTATCCAAGGCCTCTCTGTACGGCATACACTTGGGATCAGGTGGTTCCCTCATTACACAGGAATTCAGGACGTCTTTCCATGCCCCGCCTTCCAAACATCTCGTAGCAATCATTCTACTGTCTAAGCTTCTTTCTCCAATTCACTTTTAGAGCTTATTTACACTTGCTTCGACTTTAGCACACATTATAGCACCTACCACTTTAACATGCTTTTTTGATGTGTTTTTAATGCTTCAGTGATGCTTTTACCGTGTGTGTGTGTGTGTGTGTGTGTGTGTGTGTGTGTGTGTGTGTGTGTTAATTTTCTAGTTGTTTTTAAGGGGCCCAGCAGATACCCAGCTCAGTAGTACCCCCACTCAGCAGATCCCCAGCTCAGTAATACCCCTGTTCAGCAGATCCCCTCCCCCCCAGCTTATTAGTTCCATCTCTGCTGATCCCCCTGCTCAGTAGTAACCCCCCCATCTCTGCTGATCCCCCTGCTCAGTAGTAACCCCCCATCTCTGCTGATCCCCATGCTCAGTAGTAACCCCCCATCTCTGCTGATCCCCCTGCTCAGTAGTAACCCCCCCCCCGCTCTGCTGATACCCCGCTTAGTAGTACTCCCAACTCTGCTCATCCCTGCTCAGTAGTAACGCCCAGCTCTGCTGATCCTCCTTTCTCTCTGGTTACCACCCACCTCCCGCTATATTGCTCCCACATTGCGCACCATGTGTGACATTGCTAGTTTCTCCAGCTACGGTCCCCCAGCTCTGCTGATCCTCTGCCACTCAATCCTCTCTCTGGTCCCCACTCATTTTCTTTATAGCATACCCATATTGCACATCACATGTGCCGTCTGCTAGTTGTTCCTCTCCAGTTTGGTCCCCGCTCACCTTCTGCTATAGCGCTCCCATGTTGCATCATGTCTGCCGTCTGCTAGTTGCTCCTCTCCAGTCCCTGCTCACCTTTTGCTATAGCGCTCCAATGTTGCATCACGTCTGCTAGTTGCTCCTCTCCAGTCCGGTCCCTGCTCACCTTCTGCTATAGCGCTCCCATGTTGCATTACCTCTGCCGTCTGCTAGTTGCTCCTCTCCAGTCCCTGCTCACCTTTTGCTATAGCGCCTCCATGTTACATCACGTCTGCCATCTGCTAGTTGCTCCTCTCCAGTCCGGTCCCCAATCACCTGCTATAGCGCTCCCATGTTGCACCACGTCTGCAATATGCTAGTTGCTCCTCTCCAGTCCGGTCCCCAATCACCTTCTGCTATAGCGCTCCCATGTTGCACCACGTCTGCAATATGCTAGTTGCTCCTCTCCAGTCCGGTCCCCAATCACCTTCTGCTATAGCGCTCCCATGTTGCACCACGTCTGCAATATGCTAGTTGCTCCTCTCCAGTCCGGTTTCCCCAAATCACCTTCTGCTATAGCGTTCCTATGTTGCACCACGTCTGCAATATGCTAGTTGCTCCTCTCCAGTCCGGTTTCCCCAAATCACCTTCTGCTATAGCGTTCCTATGTTGCACCACGTCTGCAATATGCTAGTTGCTCCTCTCCAGTCCGGTCCCTGCTCACCTTTTGCTATAGCACTCCCATGTTGCATCACGTCTGCCGTCTGCTAGTTGCTCCTCTCCAGTCCGGTCCCCAATCACCTTCTGCTATAGCGCTCCCATGTTGCATCACATCTGCCATCTGCTAGTTGCTCCTCTCCATTCCCTGCTCACCATCTGCTATAGCGCTCCCATGATGCACCACGTCTGCCATCTGCTAGTTGCTCCTCTCTGATCTGGTCCCCGCTCACCTTCCTGCTGCCCCACGCTGTACACCAGATGTGACGTCTGCCCCAGACACTCCCAAAATGTATACACATGAACCGGATGTGATGTCTTTCCGTTGGCTTGTTGGTTTATCAGTGCATCCTGGGATATCTCATACCTGCAAAAGTCTCCAAAGCAAAGCGAAAGCTGAATAAAAGCCCCTCAAAAGCTGCAGGTGCTATTAGTGAAAGTTGTCATAGACTTCTATGGAGGCTTTGGAGATGCGCTAAAGCACCAAGAAAGGGACACGGGGGATAATTTTTGAAGCAAAGCAAACACAACGTGTGAACAGGACTGTAAGGTCACCATTTTATTTTGTAAAAGAAGCTTTGATTGTCATTCCCTGAATGTTCTGACCTGTGTTGGAGATGCCAGGGAAGTAAAGGTACCATCCATCCTACATATATTTTGGAACTGTCCCAAACTAAAACACTTCTGGACAGAGGTTGGACGTATTCTTCAAAATTTTACAAACTATACGTTACCGGAAGACCCGGCCTTTTTCCTACTTCATGAGTCTTATATACCAGAAAGAGTATATAAGGAATCTATTATTTGTCATCTTTTAGATGCAGCTAAGGCTTGCATCCCCCTGACGTGGAAATCTCCACTACCACCGACAGTTAGGATGTGGCTATGCAAAGAGATTAGTAAATTGGAAGACTTGGTACTCTCCGCACGACATCAGCAGGAACTATATTCTAAGATTTAGTTACCTTGGAATGCCTTTTTGGCTTCAGATGGGGGAAGAACCCTCCTTGACAGTAACTTAAATAGTTAGAGAGACATCCAAAAGTTTCATCCTATTTCTCCCTGCGTTTCGCGAGTTCACATAGGGCCACCTCCAGATATTTATTACTTCCCCTTTTTTTTTCGTTGTGTGTTTTTTGTTTTTTTGTAAGAAAATTGATTAGGACGGGTCTCGGAATGTAGAGGGGGCAGTATATGAGTTGATATATATATTTTTTCTTTTTCCCTAGAATTACTTTCAAAAGATTTCTATTTTCCAACAAAAGAATAACAAAATTAACATACATACACCAAGACCCGGTTCACACAGGGGCGGCACGACTTGCCGCGCGACTCTGCAAGGCGATCTCCACACGACTTCAGAGAAGTCAATGCAAGTCGTCCCAAAGTAGTACAGGAACCTTTTTCTAAGTTGGAGCGACTTGAGTCGCTCCCATTAGAACGGTTCCATTGTACAGAGCGGAGCGCGACTTGTCAGGCGGCTGAGTCGCCTGACGAGTTGCCCCTGTGTGAACGGGCTCTTTGTCCTGTGTGACAAAATCTGACATGTTCGGAATACATGAAGAGGGTGTATAAGGACATGGGATCGACAAACTGAATAGACCAACAAATGTGAACCTTGTGTTGCTTCAGTTTTTCGGGGAACCAACTGAGGAGATCGGGAGAGTACTCCGGGCACCCCTTTTGGGGATCATGCTGTGCCCAGGGAATACCCCCCAAACCCCCCCCATGGGAGAAACTGGCTGGGGGTTCCGACAACCAAGGCTACCGGGAAGGAAACGTTGGAGCCAAGGCTTCATGTCCCTTTTAGGTGGGGACCTGTTGTATAGTCTTCTCAGAGGCGGTTGTACCCTTGGTATGAAGAGAAGGTGGTAAGTGTATGGTGTAAGAGAGAAGGGGTAGAGAAAAGCAGGAAAAGGGGGAAGAGCAAGAGATAGAAAAGTAGAGAAAGAGGCCAAGCAACAGGATGGGAGTGGTGGAACAAGTTCGTTAGGCTTTTATCCCAGGTATGAGAGCTATGCCCATATATTTGGCCCAGGGTTCCCAATTTCCATAGAATTAATGATGTAAAATGGAAAAGACCTTCTGGATGACGAGTTAATAAGTGACTTTTTGTTTTTTTCTGGATGTAATGATATGTTCTAAATATGGGATGTTTAATTGCAATATTAGGCTTTCGGGAATGCCTGTTGTATATCCTTGATTTTGTCCTATGATTAAATAAAATATTTAAAAAAAAGCGTGTCCAATGCCACATTTTGAAGCAAGTGTAAACGAGGCCTTACAGTTTCAATAAATTTATAATCCTAGCTCAGATTTCTTAATTTGGGGTGGAAATTAAAGCCAACCAGCAGGAAGGTTGTGTGCCCCAAATCTGGTAAAATGGGGAAGTTAAAAGTGGCCTTGTGCCATATGGCATTGCACTAGAACAATAAACACACATTTCCACCACAGCCTGGAGCAAGACATCTGAAGATCAACGGCAAGTAGTCACAATGAGTGGTTTGTATGTCACACATACAACTTCTGGCATGGCACCCTGTACTCAGAAACCGTTTCTGTACTGGGAAATTGTTCTGTGCAATTCCCCACAAGGAAAAGTAGGATGTCCTCAGTTGCCTTATCAGTTGCCTTTCCAGTATTTTAACACTGAAGTCAAAGCAGTACACCGTTGGAGAGGTCTCTTAAAATACGGCAAAGGGTGTAGGTCTGGTGTCCCAGATCTAAGGAGAGGTGCTTATTTAGATCAGGGGTCTCCAAACTTTTCAACACGAGGGCCACATTGTAGATTTTACAAGTATTCGGGGGCCGAAAAAAATCAGTTATGTACAAATGAATGAATCATCATTCCCATTCTCAGTGTCCCCAGCAGAGTTGTCCCCATTATCAGTGTCCCCAGCAGAGTTGTCCCCATTATCAGTGTCCCCATTATCAGTGTCCCCATTATCAGTGTCCCCAGCAGAGTTGTCCCCAGCAGAGTTGTCCCCAGCAGAGTTGTCCCCAGCAGAGTTGTCCCCAGCAGAGTTGTCCCCAGCAGAATTTTTTTCCATTATCAGTCCCCATGAGAGTTTTCCCATTATGTGTCCCAGTCAGAGTTTTTCCCCATCGGTGTCCCCAGCAGAGTTTTCCCATCATCGGTGTCCCCAGCAGAATGTTCCCATCATCGGTGTCCCCAGCAGAATGTTCCCATCATCGGTGTCCCCAGCAGAATGTTCCCATCATCGGTGTCCCCAGCAGAATGTTCCCATCATCGGTGTCCCCAGCAGAATGTTCCCATCATCGGTGTCCCCAGCAGAATGTTCCCATCATCGGTGTCCCCAGCAGAATTTTCCCATCATCGGTGTCCCCAGCAGAGTTTTCCCCATCAGTGTCCCCAGCAGAGTCTCCTGTACATTTATGTCCGCAGATTTATGCCCATTTGCCTCTTGTCACTGTAGGAGCCGACTTCAGCTTTCCTGCACCTCCCGTCTCCCGCCCGCTGCTACACACGTAGGCTGTATGGTGGAAGGAATTCTAATGTAAATAGCGGGCAGGAAGCCGGGAGGTGCCACGCTGATGTCACCTCCTAGCAGCCAATCCACAGCACAGAACAGCACAGCACAACAGCCAATCCCCTGGAAGCACGGGAGGGTATGGGGGGAACGGCTTTGTATCCAGGCAGGGGCGGATCCAGAAATTAGTCTCTGGGAGGGGCACTACCACAAAATTTTGCGGGCCATTTGTCGGGGCAATGGCTGGTGTTGGCGCTTCAATCATCACGGCGCCATGGTTGTTATGGTGTCAGGTTGATTGAAGCGCATTATTACTATTATTACATTGTTATATAAAATTAAATAGTTTAACTCACCATAATGCAGAATCAGTGGGAGCCCTGAGCGTGTCACTTGCCACCAGATGCGGATTGTCACTTGCCATGTCACTTGCCACATCCCCCTGCCTCCAGATGTGGATTGTCATTTGCCAGTGGCTGTGTCCTAGAGTGAGGGCGGGCAGGGAGAGATAATGTCAGAAAGCCACTACTTATCAAAATATGCAACCAAAGTGATGTTGCATTGCAGCCATCTTGGTACACCCGCACTTTTCCACAGTAAGCCTAGGGTTAGAAGTCGGCAAGCGGACATCTTTATACACCCACCGGAGTCTTGCTTAACAAAGTTACTTTTAACAGTAAACTCAGCTTATATAGTGAAATATAAGTTGAGTTTACTGTTAAAAATAACTGTGAAAAGCAAGATTCCAGTGGGTGTATAAAGATGTCCGCTTGCCGATTTTTAACTCTAGGCTTACTGTGGACAAGTGCGGGTGTACCAAGATGGCCGCGACGCAACGTCACTTCAGTTGCATATTCAGATGGCTTGCGGCAGATTCCTGACCGAACACCTGCCTGCTCACTCAGTGACACGCCAGCTCGCTCACCAGCCTTACCGCCCAGCATGATTGCTCACTCACCAGCCTGCCCGTCCTCTCGCTCACCCGCTGGCGCTCAACCCCCCCTGCATCCAGGACCTGTCAGACACACTGCCGATAACAGCAGCTGCGTTTAAAAGGCAGCAAATCGGCAGTGATGTGTTGGCAGAGCCTGGGTATGCTGCGGGCCGGACAAATGACACCCGCGGGCCGGATGTGGCCCGTGGGCCGGGGTTTGGAGACCCCTGGTCTAGATGGTGAGTAGAAAATAACTTCTGCTCCCATTTGGATTTTGTTTTTGACAACTCTGTACTTTGCCTTGTTTGCTTTTCAGTTTGTCAGCTGTTGCTAATGAAATAAGTACTGCAACTTGGGAGTTCCCTCACTCCGATCATCCACAAGGCAACCTAGGCAGGAGCCTAGGGCTCTGTGCATTCCCAGGGTGCACAGCTACAACCTTTCTTCTGCATTATATCAGTGGGATAGTGCAATTGGTTAAAGTTGTGTATATGCCTGTCACTTCACAGGCAAGATGCTTCTGTTGGCAGTTGGTGACCGGAAGGGCCATCTGTGGCTTCTTTTTCTCTGTTGCAATCCTTTATCAGTGTTGATCAAAGAGATGGGGGAAGAAGCTGCTACCTTGCCTAGGGTCCTATTGTGTCTTAATTCATCTCTGGTCTCACAACAAAATTCAAAGTTTGTTGAGCAAGTGCTATTGAAGACTGGACGCCGGCTTGGTGAAAGCCCATGGCCATTGCTGGAGAGAGACTGGACTCCGGCTTGTTGAAAGCCCATGACCATTGCTGGAGAGAGACTGGACTCCGGCTTGGTGTAAACCCATGGCCATTGCTGAAGAGAAACTGGATCTTGGCTTGATGTAAACCCATGGCCATTGCTGAAGAGAGACAGGACCTTGGCTTGGTGTAAACCCATGGCAATTGCTGAAGAGAAACTGGATCTTGGCTTGATGTAAACCCATGGCCATTGCTGAAGAGAGACTGGACCTTGGCTTGGTGTAAACCCATGGCCATTGCTGGAGAGAGACTGGACCCTGGTGTGACAGGAGTCACTTTGGGCGGGGGGCTTGTGGGACCCAGCTTACCTTGGAGAACACAGAAAACTCCTTGTCCAGCTCCCTTGGCCCCTCCTATGTGTAAGTAACCCTGTGTCTATTAGGGGCACAGGGTGACCGAGAACCCCAGTCGGGTCCAAATAACCCGACTCACCGTACAACCACACCGGATTCAGCATTTTCTTTTACCCCCTGTTGTCCTGGATTCTATATGTGTGGTTTGTGCTGAAAGAATGAAGCGGCTCTTTCACTTGTGATATTAATATTTCTGAACAATATCCCTCAAGAAATTTGAAGATAAATAATTTCACCTTTTCAGACTGCTAGATTGTTTGAGGTGTGGCTGTATCTAATTGTTCTAATTTTTCTGCCTGCTTTGGGATCAACCTATTATGGGATGTATATGTGTATGTGGATTACCTGGGAGAAGGGAGGGGGGGTTTCTCTTGATGCCCCTCCTGTCTGTGTGTGTCTCTTGTTACTGAATGTAGTTTACCCTGCCTTGTGTCATTATGTAAAAGAGGGGGGATTCCTCCGACAGCCCTTCCTGCTGATAAGACTGTCAACTGTTGAATACCTATGTGTCATGTTACTGGAGGAGGTAAAGTTGATCCCACCCTGTGTCATGCAAAGAGGGGGGAATTCCCTTCTCAAGTGTATAAAAGCCTGTATTCTTGTTCAAATGAAGAGTTCCAGCTTTGCAGCCAAACGAGCCCTGCCTAGTTCTTGGTTGTAATATGCGGCTATAATACCTAATATCTATATGCAGACTGGAGGAAGTGGTATATGATGGAAGCACTCAAGCGGAGTGTGGGACGTTTCATTACACCTGGCTCGGTGTAAACTCATGGCCGTTGCTGGAGAGAGACTAAACTCCGCCTGGGTGAAAGCCTATGGCTATTGCTGGAGAGAGACTGGACTCCGGCTGGGTGAAAACCCATGGCCATTGCTGAAGAGAGACTGGACCCTGGCTCAATAAAAACCAATGGCTGTGGCTGGAGAGAGACTGGACTTTGGCTCAGTGAAGACCCATTGCCATTACAGGAAAGAGACTGTACTTTGGCTCAGTGAAGACCCATTGCCATTACAGGAGAGAGAATATTAATAAGTGAACTCTAATGGACCCTTTAGGCACCAGAATACACAAAATGTCTAAATATAGTTTATATTACAATTCGATAAAAATACAAATGAAAACTTTGGCGCTATATTAATATTCCACTCGGTGGATGGATGGCGGGGAGGTCGGTGCTCCCTTCACATTAAAACGGAGACAGTTGCCTACTACTTGGGACACTGCTTTTTCCAGGGAATGGTCTGGTGTTTGAGGGTACCCTGTAAGGAACCTGCGTGTCTTGCATCCCTGTACCAGCATTTATACCATAATATCCTGTGCGTACGCTAACCTATGACGTATGCATTACCCTAAGTTTGTGAAGTTGTCCAAGGATACTAACTTTGTACCTTTTTTCTATGCATACAGACACTGAATAACTGGGATGACAGTTGGCCCACTCCCCACCCTCTAACTTTGTTGTAGCCACCACGAGAACTTTGTAATGCGATAATACACTGCAATACCTACCTCAAGCTCCTGAAGAAGCCCAACTGCGCAAAACATGTAAAGCTTCATTTTTCCACACATCTACCTACACCAGGCCCACCTTGACTTTGACGGCTGCAAATTCATTGGCATACCTATATGATCATGTGTAGAGATGTAAAATTTCCAGAAATTTTGAAGCTTGGGAAAAAACACTTTTTTTTTGGGGGGGGGGGGGGGGGGAACTGAAATTTTCGGAAAAATTTAAAAAAATGCTACATTCGCTCTTTTTAAGATTGAAAGTCATTCGGTTACGAGAACGTTGATAAAAACTATGTGCATTGTCATCATTGTTGTCCTCTTCACTTCGATTCATGAAGGATTTTTTAATATCTACAGGACACTTGTTACCTACAAGAATGTGTTTTGTCATCCCGGTAGCATTTGGAAATGCTTCTTTTCAGAAGAACTTGTAATGTGAAAATGCCTCCATATGCTAGATGTTGGTCTCACCATTTTTCTGAGGGGAGTAGGAAATAAAAACAAGAAAAAATTACTACTTTGCAGGAAGACACTAATCTATGGTTTTGTGTGGGGGTGGGGGAAGAACCAGATTACTGGTAATTAAATTATTATTTACACAAAAGTTTATAAAGATAAACTAATGTAGCTAAATGATTCAGTTTTCTGGATTCAGATAAATGTAAACTCTTACCTTTTTTAATTAAGTACCGTATTTATCGGCGTATAACACGCACTTTTTTCCCCTTAAAATCAGGGGAAAATCGTGGGTGCGTGTTATACGCCGATACTCTGTCGAATTCCCCTGCTGAAACGAGCGAGAGGAGCGAGCGGAGCCGAAGTACACTCGGCTTTACTCGGCTCCTCTCGCAGTCCCGCCCATCTCTGACTGCGCCGCTGACATAGAGAAAGCCGAGTGTACTTCGGCTAGTCTCGGCACCTCTCGCAGTCCTGCCCCTGACTGTGAGCAGAGCCGAGTCTAGCCGAAGTACACTCGGCTTTCTCTGTCAGCGGCGCAGTCAGTGGAGATGGGCGGGACTGCGAGAGGAGCCGAGTCTAGCCGAAGTACACTCGGCCCCGCTCGCTCCTCTCCACAGAAATCGGCGCCAAATTTAAAAAAACGCTGAAACTGACAAGATTGCAAAGGCACTGGGCAAGGCTGCAGATGGACAGATGGACACTGGGCAAGGCTGCAGATGGACACTGGGCAAGGCTGCATGCTGCATTTAAATGTAAGTTTTTTTTTTCCTTGAATTTCCCTCCTAAAAATTTTTTTCCTTAAAATTCCCTCCTAAACTTGGGGTGCGTGTTATACGCCGATAAATACGGTATATACTTTCAGGTCCTTTTTTTGTATTTACTTCCAATGCTTTTGAGGCCTAGTGAAGAGGACAGAACAAACCAAACACACCCACTAACATGCAAAAGCAAAACTGAAACCTTTTTCTTGTTACAATAGCAGCACAGCACCTCCTAAAGGAAGAAATGCATACTGTTCTTGCATTGGAGGGTTCAGTTTGTTACCTAGGACTTGCTTGTCCTCACTCAGTGCACAGAACTTAGAATAATATGATATCATACATTTTTTTTTATTTATTTATTTATTTTTATTTTTTTTAGAAATGATTTGGAAAATATTTGAACACCCTGTCTTAAAATATTTTAATCTTCATGTTAAAATAAAATATTCCACAATTTCTTTTTTTTGCATAGGATGCATTAAGGTGAAAAAACATAAGGGTTTACAACCCCTTTAATGTCTAAACCGCTGGGAACAAAAGTGAGTACACTCCTAAGTGAAAATGTCCAAATTGGGGCCAACGTGTGAATATTTTGTGTGGCCACCATTATTTTCCAGCACTGCCTTAACCCTCTTGGACATGAAGTTCACCAGACCTTCACAGGTTGCCACTGGAGTTCTCTTCCACTCCAATGACGACATCATGGATCTGGTGGATGTTATAGAACTTGCGCTCCTCCACCTACTATTTGAGGATGCCCCACAGATGCTTTACTGTATAGGGTTTAGGTGTATGTGTGTGTATATATTGTGGGGGGGTTCACTCGGCAGCGGGTGTGTGTGATCCCCTGGATGGGCTCCCCACACAAAACCAGGCCCAGCAGACGGAGGTTGTGGTTTTCAAGATCAAAAAGGTGCGGTTTATTTCTCTATTTACAGTGACAAAAAACACAGCAAAGCAAAAAGAAACATAAACAAAATAAACCCTGGTCAGCTTGACCTCTGACTAAACATGCAGGTTTCCTAACTAACAACTGGGATCAGCCTGGTGCTGTCCTAGTCCCTAAGTCCCTGGTTTAGTAAATGTCCAAACAAATAGCCACACAGGCTTTGTCTCACCGCACAGGGGTTCACTCTCCCTAGACAGTCCACACAGGTCTGGGTCCAGGCATGAGCAAACACCTAATGAATCTGGGAGTTTTTATAGAGGCCTTAAACGAGCTGACAAGCTTCAGCTGGTCTCCTCAACTCCCTGCCTGCACGACGCCCAGCCCTCTCCCTAGAGGTATGAATCATCCATGAGCCCACTAGCCTCAGCTGGGCTTCATCAACTCTCTCCCTAGTTGTATAAGTCGGCATAAAGCCTGAATCTGGGAGAAATATACCTACCCCCCTGGATGCAACCAGGTGACTTTACCTTCCTGCTGTCACATACCCCCCCTCTTGTTTTAACCTTGGGGTTGGAACACCAGCAATCAGGCATTCATGTACTCGAGACAAAGCATCCACATTCCCCATTTGAACGCCAGGGCGATGCTTTACTGTGAAGTTGAATTCCTGTAGGGCCAGGAACCACCTATTCACTCTTCTATTTGTCTCCTTGTTTTGAGCCATCCACTTTAACGGAGCGTGATCCGTAACCATGTCAAAGTGCCTACCTAGCAGATAGTACCGAAGGGAATCTAGAGCCCACTTCACCGCTAAACACTCCTTTTCAACCGTGGCGTAATTTACCTCATGGGACTTCAACTTCCTGCTGAGGTAAATGACTGGGTGCTCTTCCCCGTTCCAGACCTGGGACAATACTGCTCCTAACCCCACATCTGACGCATCACTTTGTACGACAAAGTCTTTAGAGAAGTCGGGTGAGTACAACACTGGCTGGCTACATAAGGCTTGTTTCAAGAATTGGAATGCTGCCTCAGCCTCGGGGGTCCATTTAATCATGACCGACCCTTTCCCTTTCGTCAGGTTGGTTAGGGGCACAGCCTTAGAAGCAAAGTGGGGAATGAAGCGCCGATAATACCCCGCTATTCCCAGAAAGGCTCGTACCTGCTTCTTGCTGTTGGGACGTGGCCAACTCTGGATGGCCTCGACTTTGTTGAGTTGGGGTTTTATTACTCCCCTCCCAATGGTGTACCCAAGATATTTGGCCTCCTCCTGCCCAATGGTACACTTCTTGGGGTTAGCCGTAAACCCCGCTTCCCGGATAGAGTCTAGGACTGCTTGCACTTTTGGCAGATGTGAGGCCCAATCTGTGCTATGGACAATTACGTCATCCAGGTAAGCCGCAGCATACTTCCGATGGGGCCTCAGTATCTGGTCCATTTTCCGCTGGAATGTGGCCGGCGCATTCTGTAACCCGAACGGCATTCTCTTATATTGGAACGCCCCGTCTGGGGTTACAAATGCGGTTTTCTCTTTGGCCGACTTGGCCAGGGGAATTTGCCAATACCCTTTTGTGAGGTCAAGAGTCGTCATGTATCGGGCTGTTCCCAGCCGGTCGATCAACTCATCTATACGTGGCATGGGGTAGGTGTCAAATTTTGTAACTTTGTTCAACTGACGAAAATCGTTACAAAATCGCCAGCTCCCATCCGGTTTAGGCACCAGCACAATGGGACTAGACCAATCACTTTGGGACTCCTCTATCACCCCTAAGTTCAGCATTTTCTGTACTTCCTCCCGTATTGCCTCCCGTCGGGCCTCTGGGATCCGATAGGGTTTTAACTTCACCCTTTCACCGGGCGGGGTAATAATATCATGCTCTACCCCAGATGTTTGTCCCGGCAGCTCAGAGAACACCTCCTTGTTGCGAAGCACAAACTCCTTAACCTTCTGTTGTTGGGGTTGTGACAAGGTGGCTGCTATTCCAACCTCCAGAATCACACAACCAGTTTGAGCTGGTGACCAAGTTTCTGCGACTAGGGACTCTCTATCCCTCCAGGCTTTCAACAGATTAACGTGATAGATCTGTTCGGGCTTTCGCCTTCCTGGTTGTCTGACCTTGTAATTCACTTCGCTCACTTTTTCCATTATCTCGTAGGGGCCTTGCCATTTGGCAAGGAATTTACTTTCAACCGTAGGGACAAGTACCAATATCCTATCCCCCGGGGAAAAGGTACGGGTCTTGGCTCCACGGTTGTACACTCTCTGCTGTGCCAACTGCGCTTGGGCCAAATGTTCCTTCACGATGGGCATTACCTGTGCAATTCGATCTTGCATCAGGGCGACATGCTCAATCACACTCCTGTGGGGAGAACTCTCACTTTCCCAAGTTTCCTTGGCAATATCCAACAGCCCTCTTGGGTGTCTCCCATACAGTAACTCAAAGGGGGAGAATCCCGTAGAGGATTGGGGGACCTCCCTAATAGCAAACATCAAATAAGGAAGTAGACAATCCCAATCCTTTCCATCTCTATCCACCACTTTCTTCAACATTTGTTTTAGGGTTTTGTTGAATCTTTCAACCAGCCCATCGGTTTGGGGGTGATACACAGATGTACGCAATTGCGTCACTTTGAACAATTTACACAGCTCTTTCATAACCCGGGACATAAAGGGTGTACCTTGGTCCGTAAGCAGTTCTTTACAAATACCCACCCGGCTAAAAACAAGAGATAGCTCTTTGGCTATGGTTTTGGCCGAGGTATTTCTGAGAGGGATCGCTTCTGGATAACGGGTGGCATAGTCCATTATAACCAATATGTACTGGTGCCCCCTAGCGGACTTGATTATAGGACCTACCAAATCCATTGCGATTCTCTCAAACGGGACCTCAATGATGGGTAGAGGGACCAGCGGGCTACGGAAATGTGGCATCGGGGCCGACCTCTGACACACAGGGCAGGAGGAACAATAATTTTCTATGTCCTTCATCACCCCAGGCCAATAGAATCTCTGTAATACCCTCTCTCAGGTTTTCTCTGTCCCCAGATGACCTCCAAGAATGTGCCCATGGGCCAACTCCAACACCAACTTCCTGTAAGGTTTGGGCACCACAAGCTGCTCAACGGTTTCTTCTGCCCTTTTTGCCACCCGATACAGTAGGTCCTTCTCTACGCTGAAGTATGGGTAAGTGCAGGTATTATCTGGGTTCACTAACTCGCCATCTATTTCCACTACGTTTTCCCTTGCCTTTATTAGGGCGGGGTCTTTTAACTGTTCTGTGGCAAAATTTTCCCTGTGAACCTCAAGATCAGAAAACTCCACAGACGGTAGGTTTTCGTCTGAGGAGGTGGGCTCCTCTCCAGTTTCTTGAGTCTCCCCTGCCAATACTGACAAGGGAAATTCTGGAGAGTCCTCACCACTCTCAGAGGAGTTCTGGCTATCACATTCCTGGTACATAGGGGCACCAGTGGGGGGCTCAGGATCATCCCACAGTTCCCAGAACTTCGGAAAATCCCTTCCCACAATGGCATCATGCGGTAACTGAGATACTAAGCCCACTGGATGAGAGAGGGTACCTTTGGGGGTCTCGAAACACACTGTAGTCACTGGATACTCTCGGGTGTCCCCATGCACACAAATAACAGCTACCTTGCTATTCCCAGAGACCTCTGTTTTAACTAATTCAGCCTTTATCAGGGTCACAAGGCTACCTGAATCCAGCAATACCACAACATTTCTACCATTAATACACATTTTGCATAAATGTTTCTCAGTTCCCCGAATGGCAGTGCATGCGACTGTCGCACACAGCGACTGACGTCGGTCCGTCAGAAAGTCACATTGCATGGGTTCCTCCACAACCGGGCAATTTGCTGCAATATGTCCCGCTTGCCGGCAGCGGTAGCAAACAATCCTTTTGGCTGCCTCTTGAGCCCCTGACTTCCCAGGCTGTTCTCGCCAAACTTTGGGTAGAGCTCCCACCCTCTCACTCTCTCCACCCTCACCCCTTGGAATCCTCTTATCCGCCCCTGGGGATGGTCTGGTCTTAGGGTGGAAAGTCCGAGAGTCTCTGGAAGAGGCCGTCAGGTTCTCTGTAGCCAAGTATTTCTCCACACGATCCACAAGACCACCGGCCGTCTCTGGGTCTCCATGGCTTACCCACTTTTGGATGGCAGTAGGAAGAGCTCTCAAAAACCGATCCATTACAACACGTTCCACAATCTCTGGTGCGGACAAAGTCTCTGGCTGTAGCCACTTCCTGCTCAGGTGAATGAGATCATACATTTGAGACCTGGGGGGTTTTCCAAGCTGGAAAGTCCAGTTATGCACACGCTGAGCCCGGACAGCCAGGGTGACACCCAGCCTTGCCAATATTTCAGCTTTTAGCATCACATAGTTTTTTGCTTGGTCAGGCTCTAGGTCATAGTAAGCCTTCTGCGATTCACCAGTTAACAGAGGAGCCACCAGTCCAGCCCACTGCTCCTCAGGCCACTTTTCTCTTTCAGCAGTCCTTTCAAATGTGGTCAAAAATACCTCTGGATCATCTTCTCCAGTCATTTTTGTCAATAAACGACTCACCCCAAAGGACGCGGTATTAGTGGGACGGCTTTCCTCACTGGTCTGCGGACGTTGCTGCATTACTGCTTCCATTTGTTGTAGTCTCTGCTCTTGCTTCTGTAACAGGTCTATGAAGCGGGCCTCAGATTGCTGCTGGGCTGCAAGGCTCTGTTGATGAGCTTGCTGCTGGGCTGCGAAGCTCTGTTGTTGAGCTGCAAGGCTCTTTTGCAAACCTGCATTTGTCTGCTGTTGATTGGCATTTGCTAGAGCCAGCTGTTTCAATATCTCCTCCATGCTGGCTTAAAAAAAACTGCCACTGGTTCTCCACCAACTGTGGGGGGGTTCACTCGGCAGCGGGTGTGTGTGATCCCCTGGATGGGCTCCCCACACAAAACCAGGCCCAGCAGACAGAGGTTGTGGTTTTCAAGATCAAAAAGGTGCGGTTTATTTCTCTATTTACAGTGACAAAAAACACAGCAAAGCAAAAAGAAACATAAACAAAATAAACCCTGGTCAGCTTGACCTCTGACTAAACATGCAGGTTTCCTAACTAACAACTGGGATCAGCCTGGTGCTGTCCTAGTCCCTAAGTCCCTGGTTTAGTAAATGTCCAAACAAATAGCCACACAGGCTTTGTCTCACCGCACAGGGGTTCACTCTCCCTAGACAGTCCACACAGGTCTGGGTCCAGGCATGAGCAAACACCTAATGAATCTGGGAGTTTTTATAGAGGCCTTAAACGAGCTGACAAGCTTCAGCTGGTCTCATCAACTCCCTGCCTGCACGACGCCCAGCACTCTCCCTAGAGGTATGAATCATCCATGAGCCTACTAGCCTCAGCTGGGCTTCATCAACTCTCTCCCTAGTTGTATAAGTCGGCATAAAGCCTGAATCTGGGAGAAATATACCTACCCCCCTGGATGCAACCAGGTGACTTTACCTTCCTGCTGTCACAATATATATATATATATATATATATATATATATATATATATATATTCCACACAGTTGAACCTCGGATTACGGGCATAATCCGTTCCAGGAGAATGCTCGTAATCCAAGGTACTTGCATATCAAAGCGAGTTTCCCCATTTGAAGTCAATGGAAACGGAAATAATTTGTTCTGCATTGACTTTATTGGGATGCAATACCGAATGCGACCAGAGGTGGGGGGCGCCAGAGAGCCTCGGAGTGGCCGAAAATGCCCGAGGACACTTTGGCTCGGCTCATGCGCCCCACGTACCTCAGCCCAAATGAGGTACTGCAGGCCTATGTTCGGCTCTGCTCGGCTCCTACGCCCTCATACCTCAGGCCAAATGAGGTACTGCAGACCTATTTAGCTTGAATTCTGCTCGTCTTGCAAGTCAACACTCACAAACCGAGTCTGAATTAAAAAAAAAGTTGCTCGCAAATCAAAACGCTCTCAAACCAATATATATATATATATATATATATATATATATATATATATATAAATATAATCTCATACACAACCGCCAATTTATTCTCTGGGGTCTCTGCTGAAAATTATATATATATATATTTTTATATCCTATAATTTTTAGCAGAGACCCCAGAGAATAAAATGGCGGTCGTTGCAATAATTTATGTCACACTGTATTTGTGCAGTGGTCTTTCAAAAGCAATTTTTTAGGAAAAAGTACACTTTGGTGGTTTATTTATTTATTTTTTTATTCATTAAACGGTAAAGCCCAATTTTTACAAACTTTTTATTGAGGTATTTCAGGCAAGTACAAAATGTATAGGCACAGAGCGCAGGTAAGTACATTGGAGAAACCGGATAAAATAGTACAAATATACATCTCTCATTATGACTTTAACAAAATAAAAGAATAAACAGGAATAATAAAAAAACAAACAGAAAAAAAAGGTAAGAAATATAATTTGAATAAACAAGATTGCATCTGTGTGGTAAGATAATTTAAAAGTATAGCCTCTAAGGAAACACATGTAATGTATATTAGTTAATAGTACCATCATCCAGAAATTTAAGTTGAAGAGAGATTAGATTTTTGGTCCCCAAACCAAAAAAACAAAAAGACGGGGGGCGGTTGGACTATTGCGGTACAGGTAAGTAGATAGAATCAAATGTAGAAGTACATATACAGAAAGAATATAGGCTTTTATTAATACAAAATCAATAAAACACACACAATAATGTACAATTTAAAAACATAGTGACAGACCATACATATCACCAGAATAATAGTCCCCAATGGGGGGAAGATCACAGTGGGATTAAGGGTCACGGGAAACCTCTCAACTAGTTTCGCGGCCAGTTGTCGCTTCGTCAGGAGATTATCTGTAATTAATTGAAAGTCAATCAATAACTGAACAGTTTGACAAACATAAAGGCAGGGCTTGACAAATTTGCTTGGAATCTAGGAGCCAGCTAAAAAAGTTAGGAGCCAGGAACGCGCCCCGTCCCGCCCAGCTCGCGCGCAGAAACAAACTCATACGTGAGTAGCGCCCGCATATAAAAACGGTGTTCAAACCACACATGTGAGGTATCACCGCGATTGGTAGAGCCAGAACAATAATTCTAGCCCTAGACCTCTGTAACTCAAAACATGCAACCTGTAGAATTTTTTAAACGTCGCATATGGAGATTTTAAAGGGTAAAAGTTTGTCGCCATTCCACGAGCGGACGCAATGTTGAAGCATGACATGTTGGGTATCAATTTACTCGGCGTAACGTTATCTTTCACAATATAAAAAAAAAAAATGGCCTAACTTTACTGTTATTTTTTTACTTTAAAAAAGTGTATTTTTTTCCCAAAAAAGTGCGCTTGTAAGACCGCTACGCAAATACGGTGTGATCGAAAGTATGGCAACAATCGCCATTTTATTCTCTAGGGTGTTAGAATAAAAAATATATATAATGTTTGGGGGTTCTAATTAGAGGGAAGGAGATGGCAGTGAAAACAGACAGGGGGAAGCTCCATTAGCATTGCTGGTTGTCTTTTCATACCAACGGCCACCACATGATGGCGCCAGATCACAGAAGGAAGCACAGGCCTGCAGAAGGCCGCAAAGCCACTGCCTCAATTACCGGCCGGTGTGGCCCGACGCGATCGCGGGGGGGGGGGGGGGGGGCGCACGGAGACACAGGATACCCCAGCTGTGCAGCCCCAGGTCGTTAGTTCTAGTCGCAATGGCAACCTGGCGCCCGGGGTTTGTCGAACCCTGCATAAAGGTACATTTAAACCTAACAAAGTAATAATCTATAAGTGTGTGGTAAGATAAGTGAGTACTTGTGAGGTATGTTTAGGTCAAGAATATCCATGCAATATAACCATCAGTACGGGATGCCTTATTATAAAAGACCACACACCTATCTGGTTATTAGAAATGGGGACATGGAATTCCCCAGACATAGTTTTGTTTGGTAAGCTGAACAATTTTTCAATTTACAGTCCATTGGATAGCACTAAAAAGCGTATGTGCTCCGGGAGTTCAGCAAATAAAATGCACATCTGATAAGTCAGGGTCACAGGTACACCTGTTTTTTGGAGTACCAGCGAGGAGGTTTTTTTGCCACAAGGATCTCAAAACTGTGCAGCTCCAGAACGTGTGAAGGAGAGTACCCCTGTCACGACATCCTCTGAAGCATGTGTCAGGAACCAGTGGGTAAATTCTGTGCAACCTGTCAGGGGTATAGTACCAGCGGGTATGTAATTTGACTACAGTCACTTTGATAGAGGTAGAGTGTGTGCATTTATGCATATTGGAGACCATGTCATGCCAGTCTTCTGCAGAGATCTCCTGGGCAGTCTCATGTAGTGAAGTAATATAGTGGTTAGAAAATTGATATTTAGGTATTAGTATGATGAAGTAATTTCCGCTGCAACAACCCACTTCTTCCAAAGAGAGATTTAATTGACTTCCAACACAGAACAAAGTCCAATACCTTGCAACAGATGACAAAAATCCAGTAGAGTAAATATAACTCAGAATAGTAGCTTAGAGTCCCATCTTTTCCTAGACCTGTGCCTTCAAATTCATAGGGAGAGACAAGACCAGACTGAACTGAATGCCAGCTTGAATGTCTCAAATACTGGTCTGACACTGGGGGGGGGGGGGGGGGGGGGGGGTTCTGCTGGGTCAACCAAATGTTTCCCATGAATACCCCCTCAAGTCTAATTACCATCAATAAATACTTCCTTAATTATGTACCCTCTGAAATGTTCAATTAGGTTAACAAGCCACCTCACACACCTAGGTAGACTTGCATAAGATCAACATATCAAAGGGTCTTCAGCTGTCCCTTTTGATATGTTAGAATTCAGTTGGCTTGGACAACTCAACTGAATTCCTGGTCAATATGGTAATGTAATACAATATCCTACATAAATCGGCCAAAATATTACAACATCTCTGTCTCTATTGTGGTCGTTCAGGTACTGGTATAATATTGGGATAGACCCCCTATCTCTAGAGGCTTCCCCGCATATGATGATTTAGCCAATTCCACAACTTGGGTTAAGGCGTAGCTTGAAGCTTGTGGGCCCCGATGCAAAAGTTGACCTGGCCCCTGGGCGGTTTTCACCTTGTGCTCCTCTCCATTCAGGAAATGGCTTACAGCTTGTCCCCAGCCAATGAGAACGGAGGGGTGTGGACCGTGGAAGCCCAGTACTGGAGCGTGGCTGTGGGGCCTTTGGGCAGATCAGAGCTGGACTTTGTGGAGGATATGATAATATGACAGAGAGGTTGCAGGGGCCCCCTGGAGCTAGGGGTGGGGTTGCGATTGTGACCCCTGCCACTCCTTATGCTGCGCCCATGGTTAAGGTGTTAGAGAAAAAGTGTCGTATTTGTAAAATTCAGATCTGTGGAAGGCAAAATTTGGTTGTAGGTGCCCAAATGAGCAAAAGGAAGAGCCCTGCAATAGAGAGTCCAGAGTTACTAGACCCTGTGAGGTCCAGCTGGAAAACTCTAGATCTGTATTGAAGGCTAGGTGGAACTGAGGTTCACCTACAAAAGAAGCTAAGCTTGGCAAACTAGATAGTAATTTAAACTTCACCTTGTAGAGAGACTTGGAGATAAAGGGACTGACTCACAATACCGGTAAGCAGAGCAATATCTTTAGGGGAAATAGAGCGTGACCAGAGGAAACCCGGGAGGTAGTATGGGACAACAGAAATCCTTTCAAATTGTAACCACGGTATAGATGTTGGGGAGGTGTGCCATTGCGTCAGTTGTATTAGGCGGGATGCCAAGAAATATTTCCATTGATCTGGGCATCCCAGGCTGCCTCTAGATTGGGCCCTATGCATCAACAAGCGGCCCAGTTGAGGCTTCTTGTTTTGCCAGATAAATGTGAGCAGCTCTGTCTGTATTATCATTATTGTAGAACGGGGGACATAAAGAGGTAAAGATCTAAAGTAAATAGCTTAGAAAGGATTGGCATTTTTATGGCTTGGATTCGGCCTAAAAATTATACATGATATGAGGACCATTAGGTAAGTACCGTATATACTTGAGTATAAGCCGACCCGAATATAAGCCGAGGCACCTAATTTTACCACAAAAACTGGGAAAACGTATTGACTCGAGTATAAGCCTAAGGTGTCCATCTGCATGTCTCACTGTGCTTCACTGTGTCCATGTGCATGCCTCACTGTGCCCATGCCTCACTGTGCCCTACCTGATCTCCGGCGCTGTGTGACTAGACTGAGGTTTAACATGGGAGTCTATGGAAGGGATGCCCGGCTTTGAAAAATCGCTGCTCCCTGGCCGTAGGTCTCCTGGACAACAAACTTTGCACACTTGTAGATGAAGAGCGGGGCTACAAGTGTGCCAAGTTTGGCGTCCAGGGGACCTAGAGCCGGCTGGTACCGGGTCCCCAGAATCACTGGAGAAATTACTGTTTAACATGGGAGTCTATAGAAGGAGTGCCCGGCTTTGAAAAATCGGTGCTCCCCAGCCGTAGGTCCCCCGGACAACTTTGCACATGTGTGCCAAGTTTGGGGTCCAGGGAACCTACGGCTGGCCGGGAACAGGCGCACAAAGTTGAAGATGGACACAGACTCTAGTATAAGCCGAGGGGGGCATTTTCAGCACAAAAAAAAGTGCTGAAAAACTCGGCTTATACTCGAGTATATACGGTAGGTGTCTAATAGTGGAAAAGGCTTGTGGATAGTTATGTGTGTACATCAATTTAAACGAGGGGGCAAGTTGTATCCCTAAGTATTGTAAAGTACCAGAGCTCCAGGGAAATTCAAACTCATCTTTAATGGTAGTTCGTAAAGGTTGAGGGATATTAATGGGTAAGGCTATGCATTTAGATGGATTCACTCCTAGGCCTGTAAGGTAGTAAAAGGTGTCGAAGGAAGGTGGGAGGGAGATTAAGTGGTCAAATATAAACAGAAGGACATCATCTGCGTATAAGCTTAATTTGAATTCTTGGTTACTTTTAATATATCCTTTAATATTAGGGTTGGAGGAAATGGAGCGGGCTATTGGTTCAATTGCCAAAGCAAACAAAAGGGGGGGGGGGGGGAAGGGGGCAACCCTGCCTAGTTCCACGGCCCAGAGCAAAGTACTCAGAGTTGCACCCTGGGAGTTTAATGCGGGTCTGGGGACGATGATAAAGAGCCTTTAATCCGTTAATAAATTCACCATTAAAGCCAAACTTGGACAAAATGGTGTCCAAATAGGGCCAGAGGACACTGTCAAAGGCTTTCTTAATGTCTAGGCTTAAGAGTATTACCTTAGGGGAGTATATTTCGGTGGTCTGTCTAAATGGGATGAAGCCCGTCTGATCAGGGGAGATCAATGTTGTGATAACCGATGCCAAACGATCAGCCAATATACGGCCAAAAATCTTTCAGTCGTTATTAATGACCGAAATGGGGTGAAAGTTCTGGGGAAGGGTTTGATCTTTACCCGGTTTTGGAATTAGGGAAATATTTGCCAGCAGCATGTCCTCCGGAAATAGTTTACCATTCAAAATATGGTTTAGCCATTTTGGGGATCAATGATCCGGCAATTTTTTTTTATAACCTGGTGTGGTGAACCCGTCAGGGCCAGGGTTTTGGAGGATTTTAAGGAGGAGATGATAGAGGCAATTTCATCTTCCTTACAAGGAGCGTTAAGAGTCTTTGAGCTTGGGTAGCGAGAGGGCAACTAGCCAGGTCTGAGAGGTGGGGCAAGGTAGGGATGAAGGACCTGAAATAAGTTTTTGGTTGTAAGAAGAGAATATCTTTAATGCCACATACACACGGTCGGAATTTCCGATGGAAAAAGTCCAATGGGAGCCTTTCATCGGATATTCCGACCGTGTGTATGCCCCATCAAACTTTTCCCGTCGGAATTTCCGACGTACTTCGATAGAGAGCAGGTTCTATATTTTTTCGTCGGAAATTCAGACGGAGTCTTGCCCGTGGCAAAGTCCGGCCGTGTGTACGTGGCATTAGACTTCTTTAGAGTGAGTTGTGAGGTTACCATTACCATCTTGTAGGGCTGGGAAAAAAATCGATTTTAATCTTGAATCGAGTTTTGAGCTCAAATCGATTCAGATTTGAAGAAAATCGATTTTTTTTTAGATCTAAAAAAAATAAATAAAATAAATAAAAATTTTTGTTTTTAAAAATTTTTTTTTTTCCTTCAAAGTTTCCGTAGCAGGGCTGCAGGGGGCGTATCCGGAATGGCACTGGGCGGCGTTACCCCAATTACATCTACTCGCCGCAGCCGCCGCGAGTAGATGTAATGTAACACTAACTAACCGCAAGCCGCCGTCTGCCTATCTGATCAGCGTGTCATGCATACAGACGGCGGCCATTGCAGTGTTCAAAAGCCGCGCCTCCCGAGTCCTCGCCTGTGATAGGCGGAACACTCAATTTCACAGCAGGCAGTGTTCAGCCTATTACGGACATCCTCTCATCCTCGTCTGTGTTATGAGGATGAGCGGATGTCCATGGTAGGCGGAACACTGAATGCTGGGAAATTGAGTGTTCCGCCTATCACAGACGAGGAGGAGGCGCGGCTTTTGAATACTGGAATGGCCGCCGGTGTAGCAGTAAAATCCGTATCCCATGAAAATCTGCATCAGGTACAGGCACAGTGATTGAAGCATGGGCACAGTGAAGCACGGGCACAGTGAGACACGGGCACAGTTCAATTCAACTAAGAGTAACCAAGATTTTTTGTTGTTTTATTAGCTAAATCCAAATACAGTATTAATAATTTGGATGTTTAACAATCTTTGTTGCACACTGACTTTGCAGTTAGAGAAAGGGTTTGCCTTTGCAATTTTGTTTGTTGATGCACTTCAATTAATATAATAAAAAAAAAAATCGAATCGTAAATCAAGTTTTTTATTAAAAAAAAAATCGCAGATTTTTTTTGGGGGGGAAAATCGCCCAGCCCTACCATCTTGTAATTTCTATGAGTGCGTTGGCTGGGTAGATTGTTTTAACTTTCTTGCAAACCTAGCTGAGGCCGAATTTCTAAGAGCAGGGTGTCTAGGGCGCTTCTCTTATCGTTAATTTGAAGCAGTAATTCCTGGGATGGGGTTTGGCTGTGTCTGTGATATAGTCTTTCAAGATCTAAAGTGAGGGTGCGTATTTCTTTTCGTTTTTGGCGATTTTCTATAAGATGGCCTCTCATCACAGCTTTTTGGGCTGCCCATAGAGATGTAGGGGAAATCCCCTCTATGTCATTATGTCTAAAGTATTCCGTAAGGCATTCAGATAATTGGCTTACTATGGCTGGGTCAGTGAGTAAGGAGTCATTAAGGCGCCAGGCCCTAGTGGCATTGGTAAGACCTATATAGGAGAGGTTACAGGATGCTATATGGTGGCCAGACCAAGGACACACGTGTATGTTCGCTGAGGTGGAATTCGCAACTAAAATAGGGGAGCAGAAAATGTAATTGAGGCAAAGAATGCTGTCATGAGGGTCGGAGTAGAAAGTGTTCCGTCCAAGTATTTATTAATTGGTGAGACCTGAGGTAGTATTGAAGGGACCTTGGGAATGCCTTATTGGAAGTTCCTATGCAGCTTATGTTCATTCTAGAATGGGCCACTAGGTTGAAGTCGCCTCCTACCATAAGGTGGGGAGAGTGGAGTGGAGACAATTTTTTTTTTGTAAAAAGGAAAAGATGATGTTATGCCGAGAATCGTGTTCTTTATTCTTAACAAAAAATCGTGATTCTCATTTTATCCAGAATCGTGCAGCTCTAGTGTAAACCCATGGCCATTGCTGGAGAGAGACTGCACCTTGGCTTGGCGTAAACCCATGGCCATTGCTAAAGTGAGACTGGACCCAGGCTTGGTGTAAATTCATGGCCATTGATGGAGAGAGACTGGACTCTGGCTCATTGCAAGCCCTTTGCCATTGCTGAAGAGAGACTGGACCCAGGCTCGGGGTAAATTCATGGCCATTGCTGGAGAGACTGGACTCTGGCTTGGTGTTCATTGTCATTGCTGGAAAGAGACTGGACCTTGGCTTGGTGTAAACCCATGGCCATTGCTGGAAAGAGACTGGAACTTGCTTGAGGTAAACCCATGAGCATTGCTGGAGAGAGACTGGACTCTGGTTTGTTGTAAACCCATGGTCATTGCTGGAGTGAGACTTTACCCAGACTTGGTATAAACCCATGGTCATTGCTGGAAAGAGACTGGACCTTGGATTGAGGTAAACCCATGGCCATTGCTGGAGAGAGACTCAACCCAGGCTCGGTGTAAATTAATGGCCATTGCTGGAGAGACTGGACGCTGGTTTGGTGTAAACCCATGGTCATTGCTGGAGTGAGACTTTACCCAGACTTGGTATAAACCCATGGCCATTGCTGGAAAGAGACTGGAACTTGCTTGAGGTAAACCCATGAGCATTGCTGGAGAGAGACTGGACTCTGGTTTGTTGTAAACCCATGGTCATTGCTGGAGTGAGACTTTACCCAGACTTGGTATAAACCCATGGTCATTGCTGGAAAGAGACTGGACCTTGGATTGAGGTAAACCCATGGCCATTGCTGGAGAGAGACTCAACCCAGGCTCGGTGTAAATTAATGGCCATTGCTGGAGAGACTGGACGCTGGTTTGGTGTAAACCCATAGTCATTGCTGGAGTAAGACTGGACCCAGACTTGGTGTAAACCAATGGCCATTGCTAAAAAGAGAGAGGATTCAGACAAAGATGTCTGTCACATTGTTGGGGGGGGGGGGGGTGTTCCTTGCGTCCTTTTCCATAGTCAAAGCATGAAAATCCCTCCAAAGTGGGGAAATCCCTGGTTGTCACCAGAACTATTTTCCCATTGGAAGATTTCCCTTCTATTACTGTTCTAGTGATCAGTGACCACCAAAATTTTTGAGTTTTCTTGCATCTTGGTCATACTGGTAAACAGGTTAAATAGAGAGGGGGGATCTCCCTAACTGGGGGCACAGGCAACAATAAAAACCTGACGGGTGTTCTAAACCCTCTCCACTCCATCCAAAACTAAAAGTTTTTACCTTTTTTAGTTCTACATTAATAAAATACAAAAAAATCATCCGACGAATAAACAAAGCGCAAGATCCAGACAAGTGATAAAATGTGTCTGGTCCATCCACATTCCAACAGATGGGCCAGCTCAGCATATAAAGAGAGGTGTAGTCTTTCACTTAAACTATTGTGTCCTGGGCAGTTTTTCAATTTCTCGCACATGTTTAAAATCTGCATTTTTTTGCTTGAAAAATACTTAAAACCCCCAAAGAATTTAAATGTAGAAGACTGTAGAATAAAATGGTGGTACAGTGGAAACTCGGTTTGCGAGTGTTGTCTCGCAAAATGAGCAGGATTCAAGCCTCTGCGGTGTGCAGTACCGCATTTGGCCTGAGGTGCGGGGGCGCCGGAGCCGTTCGGAAAAACTCGGAAATACTCAGTTTCCGACTGCATCCAAACAGTCTGAGTATTTCCGAGTCTCTTCGGCGCTGCAACCTTAGTGACGTTACAAGACGGTCACGATGGACTGTTACTAAGGTTGCATTGTCTGATGGGTAGCGGCTTTCTGATAGAACACCAGCATTCTTGTGTTTTACATTCAGCTGTCTGTGGGGAAACCCGCTGACGAGTCATCTGTTGTTAAGGA
The DNA here is from genome assembly GCA_029206835.1 of Rana muscosa. Lineage (NCBI taxonomy): Eukaryota > Metazoa > Chordata > Amphibia > Anura > Ranidae > Rana > Rana muscosa. The sequence continues at coordinate 217,232,979 of JARGYO010005626.1, read as the reverse complement.
CGCGGCGGCCGGTGTTCTATCATGTACAATTCATTTCGGTCCGACTCTAAATTCGATTTGATTTTTGATGTATCCAAATAACAATAGTAATGAATTTCATTTCTAAGTTAGTTTCGTATATTTGTTTTAAAATTTTCAGAACGATCCAAATTCTTCATGAAGAATTGCTGGTTGTTTAGTGGGCTGGGAAGCCGGTGTTCTATCAGAATACCATTACCCATCAGAAAATGCAACCGAAGTGACGTTCTGTCGCGGCCATCTTGGTACACCCCGCACTCGTCCACAGTAAGCCTAGAGTCTGAAGTCGTCAAGCGGACATCTTTTTACACCCACCGGAGTCTTGCATTTCACACTTATTTTTACCAGTACACTGAGCTTATATAGTGAAAATACAGTATTTAGAAATCCGTCAGACTGTTTTGATGTTGAATTTTAAAAGCAGAGGTGTTCTGTCAGATTAGTAAACCTGTGAGATCAGCAGGCTTTCCGATGCTTTTAAAATTCCACATCAAAATAGTCACATGGACTTCCAAACAGTGTTCATTTTGGCAGCAAATTTCGATTTAGTTTTAGTCTTTTGACTAAAATGCCATTTTTTAGTTTGTCGTATTTTAGTCGACTAAAATGTTTTAATCAGTTTTAGTCAACGAAATTAACACTGCTTCCAAATACTGTATTTTACTATATAAGCTCAGTTTACTGGTAAAACTAAGTGTGAAATGCAAGACTTCACTGGGTGTAAAAAGATGTCCGCTTGTCGCCTTCTGACTGTAGGCTTACTGCGGATGAGTGTAGGTGTACCAAGATGGCCGTGCGGAACGTCACTTCCATGACATATTCTGATGGGTAGTGGCTTTCTGATAGACCACCGGCAATAAAGGAAAAAAAAAAGCGGAGTTTCCCCCAATGCATACCAGGCACCAGGGGTATGGATTTTAAGGGGAACTCCATGCCAAAATATAAAACAAAAACACGGCGTTCTAATTCGTTAAAAATCCAATAAAGAAAACTACTAAACTAATTGTTACTACACAATGACAGTGATCTCCACTAGCTTCCAGGTCCCGTGCTGAGAGGCTGCCCTGCTGCAATGTGAACACAGGAGGTCAGCTGCTCCCCTTCTTTTTTTTTTTTATCAAAAAAATGTTTTATTAACCACTTCTCCACCGGCCTATTCTGGCACTTCTCTCCTTCATGTAAAAATCATTTTTTTGCTAAAAAATCAATCAGAACCCCCAAACATTATATATTTTTCTTTAGCAGACACCCTAGGGAATAAAATGGCGGTCATTGCAACTTTTTATCTTGCACTGTATTTGCGCAATCATTTTTCCAACGCCTTTTTTTTGGGGGGAAAAAAAAACGGTTTCACAAATTAAAAAATAACAAAACAGTTAAGTTAGCCCAATTTTTTTGTATAATGTGAAAGATGATGTTACGCCGAGTAAAATAGATACCTAACATTTCACGCTTTAAGATTGCGCACACTCATTGAATGGTGCCAAACTTCGGTACTTCTGAGTGCGAGCTACCGGGGACAGGGGCGTTTTTCCTTTTTATTTATTTTTTTTTTTTTATTTTTTTTTTTTTTACTGTATTTCTTTTTATTTTGACACTTCTTTTTAAAATGTTTTTTTTTTTTTTTTGATCACTTTTATTCCTATTACAAGGAATGTAAACATCCCTTTGTAATAGGAATCATTGTGACAGGTCCTATTTATGGAGAGATGCGGGGTCAATAAGACCCCACATCTCTCCTCCAGGCTGGAAAGCATGAGATCGGTGAAAAAAAATTCACCAATCTCATGCTGACAGCCGCAATTGCGGCTTTGTTTACTTCCGAGTACCGGGCGTGACGTCACAACATCGTGCCCGGGACTCCGACGGTCATAGAGATGACTGGTGACATCTGGACGCCAGTCATCTCTATTGTCGTGAGCTGGCGCCGGCCGATTCGTTCTCCAGGCCCCCGATGGCACGGGAGAGCCCGGAGAAGCACCGGATGGCGGCGGGAGGGGGTGGTGTCCCCTCCCGCCGCCTAAAAGAACGATCAAGCGGCGGAACTGGCGCTATGATCATTCTTATGGTGCGCAGAATCGCTGGCAGAAGAGAAGGATATCTGAATGATGCCTGTAGCTGCACCCATCATTCAGATATCCCCTCTCAAAGTCAATCACGTCATATGACGTCCTTGGTGGACAAGTGGTAAAAGGACAAGGCACAGAACATTGCAACATAAATAGACAGGTAAAGAACAAAGGTGTCCAGTACACATCCAATAATGGGGGAAAAATACAATCCTAAGACTCGCTCAGTACAGCTCGTATTACAAAAGTGTTACATCATAAATAAAAATGTTCTCCACCGTCATGGGAAAATAGGCTCCACCCACTACAGGCTTCCTACAGGAGGGGGCGGGGTCAAGACCAGTCACCCTGCACAAGGAGAGAGAACAGCCGTGAGCGGTCTTCATTACAGGAAGTCTCACACTGGATTACTGCACAGAAGTGGAAGAAATACGAGGTGTGTCTAAAAATGGTCCGATATCTCAACTTTAACATGGACCAGGTGCGCACGCATGCACATGGCTATCGAGAGAGATGTTGAGAAGCGCCACCTAGTGTGGAGTACACGTGGCTGTCAGGGTAAATACGCTGCGGGCAGTGGAACGTAGTCAGTGTGAGAGGTAGGGTCACAGTGCAATGAAGCAACAGCGAAGGAGGCGCATGAAATGTTGGTGAAAGTGGAAGGAAACGGCCGAGGATGAGTCACGTTCGGGTGGGCCGTCGACGAGCAGAACCCCAGACGTGATCGAGCGAGTGCGAAAAAATGCTGGCACAAGTTCAGCGACTGACAGTACGATTGATGGCGAAGGAATTGGGCATTAGCAAGGACGCGGTGCGCACCATCGTCCACAAAGATTTGGGTAAGCGGAAGACCTGTTCCCGGTTTGTGCCGCACAATCTGATAGACGAACAGAAAACAAAACGGAGTGAAACATCTGGAGATTTGTGACCAGGATCCATCCTTTCTACCAACCATCGTCACAGGGGATGAGACTTGGTGCTACCAGTTCCATCTGCAATCCAACCGGCAATCGGTGGAATGCAATTTTGATCGCCTTCTTCGACAACAATGGCATCATCAATAAGGAATTTGTTCCTGAGGGCCAAACCGTGAACGCCGCATTCTACGAGGAAGTTTTGAAATGGTTGCTACAATGCACCCGCCGTGTTCGACCAGAGCTGCACAGAATAGTGGCTGCTGCTGCAAGATAACGCACCTGCACGCTCTGCAATTCATGTGCGCCAATTCTTGGCTCAGCGCGGCGTACCTGTTATCGATCATCCACCGTACTTCCCCTGATCTGGTGCCTGTGGACTTCCTTCTGTTTTCCCGCCTGGAGAGCGTCATGAAAGGTGCACATTTTGCGGACGTGGCGGCAATCCAAGAATGTGTGACAACGGTTCTGCGATTGATTACTTCAAATCGCCTTTGCTGACAATTTCCAGAAGATTTATGTACGTTGCCAAAAATGTCTTGTGAAGGATGGTGATTATTTTAAAGGCTAATAAAGGTGATTTGTTTGTAGGGCTACAACTAACAATTATTTTCATAATCGATTACTTGGCCGATCTATTGTTTTGATTAATTAGATAAAATCATAAAAAAAATGTAATTTTTCAATTTATTTAAAATAATAATGAAAAAACACCAATAGTGGGGCACTATTCCCCCCCCCCCCAGGAACACCAATGGTGGGGCACTACTATTCCCCCTTCCAGTAACACCAATGATGAGGCACCTTTTCCTCCCAGGAACACCAATGACGGGGCACTGATCTCCCCAGGAACACCAATAGTGGGGCACTATTCCCCCTCAGGAACACCAATGGTGGGGCACTATTCTCCCCGGGAACACCAATGACGGGGCACTATTCTCCCCAGGAACACCAATGACGGGGCACTATTTTCCCCAGGAACACCAATGACGGGGCACTATTCTCCCCAGGAACACCAATGACGGGGCACTATTCTCCCCAGGAACACCAATGACGGGGCACTACTCCCCTCAGGAACACCAATGACGGGGCACTACTCCCCTCAGGAACACCAATGACGGGGCACTACTGCCCTCGGGAACACCAATGACGGGGCACTACTCCCCTCAGGAACACCAATGACGGGGCACTACTCCCCTCAGGAACACCAATGACGGGGCACTACTCCCCTCAGGAACACCAATGACGGGGCACTACTCCCCTCAGGAACACCAATGACGGGGCACTACTCCCCACAGGAACACCAATGACGGGGCACTACTCCCCTCAGGAACACCAATGACGGGGCACTATTCTCCCCTCAGGAACACCAATGACGGGGCACTATTCTCCCCTCAGGAACACCAATGACGGGGCACTATTCTCCCCTCAGGAACACCAATGACGGGGCACTATTCTCCCCAGGAACACCAATGGCGGGCCACTGTTCTCCCCAGGAACACCAATGGCGGGCCACTGTTCTCCCCAGGAACACCAATGACGGGGCACTGTTCTCCCCAGGAACACCAATGACAGGGCACTACTCCCCTCAGGAACACCAATGACGGGGCACTACTCCCCTCAGGAACACCAATGACGGGGCACTACTCCCCTCAGGAACACCAATGACGGGGCACTACTCCCCTCAGGAACACCAATGACGGGGCACTACTCCCCTCAGGAACACCAATGACGGGGCACTATTGCCCTCAGGAACACCAATGATGGGGCACTACTCCCCTCAGGAACACCAATGACGGGGCACTACTCCCCTCAGGAACACCAATGACGGGGCACTACTCCCCTCAGGAACACCAATGACGGGGCACTACTCCCCTCAGGAACACCAATGACGGGGCACTACTCCCCTCAGGAACACCAATGACGGGGCACTATTGCCCTCAGGAACACCAATGATGGGGCACTATTGCCCTCAGGAACACCAATGATGGGGCACTATTCCTCCCAGGAACACCAATGATGGGGCACTAGTTCCCCCCCCCCCAAGAACACCAATGATGGGGCACTATTTCTCTCCCCCCCCAGGAACACCAATGATGGGGCACTATTCCACCCCTAGGAACACCAATGATGGGGCACTATCCCCCCCCCAGGAACACCAATGATGGGGCACTACTGTCCCCCCCAGAAATACTTATGATGGGGCCCTTGTCCTTCCAGAAATACCAAAATTAATGTTTTGCCAAGTTCACTCACTCACTGTATTTTAAAAGTAAGCAGCTATGTACCTTTTATTATATCGCAGCTCGGCCCTCACGTGACTGGCTGCTCCTCTCCTCTCTCTTCCCTCAAGGCATCAAAGCGGGCGGGGCTGATGTCAGCAGACAGGAGAGAGGCAGACGTGCCCGGTCACATGAGCGCCGCTATGAGAAAGGTACACAGGGGATTGTAGCAGAAAGAACACTCGGACGGAGGCGGGACCGACGGGCAGCGAGGAAGGTGCGTGCCGTTAGCAGACCAACTAATCGCGGAGCAACTAATCGATAATAAAAATCGCTGTCAACGATTTTCATTATCGATTAGTCGTTTCAGCCCTATTTGTTTGTTTCTTCTGTTTTGTTTGTTTTCTTATTCCATTCCCCGAACGTTTTAGACACACACTTCGTATACAAAGCACCCCAAGATTCCAGAATAAACATTAAATCCTGTATTTGTCTGTGGTCACAGGTGCACTTTTCTTTTGGGGGGGGGGGGGGTTAGTGTATATGAGAGGGGTTGTAAACAAGCAGCATCTTTAGAGCATGTTTAAAGCGATAAAAAAAGCGCCCCTCTCCATTGAAATTAATGGAAAGCGCATGAAAAGTGGCCCAAAATTATTCTTTTGAGTCACGTGACCTTGAAAAAAAAAGCACACGCTAACGCCTCAAAAGCGCTTGAAAAGGCCAGGGTCAAAGGGCAGGGTCAGGATTTTTTTTTAACCATTTAAAGACCGGAAAGATTTACCCCCCCCCCTTCCTGACCAGGCCATTTTTTTTGCGATACGGCACTGCGTCGCTTTAACTGACAATTGCGCGGTCGTGCGACGCTGTACCCAAACAAAATTTTTGTCCGTTTTTCCCCACAAATAGAACTTTCTTTTGGTGGAATTTAATCACCTCTGCGGTTTTTAAAAAAAAATTGCGCTATAAACAAAAATAGAGCGACAATTTTGAAAAAAAAAAAAACACAATATTTTGTACTTTTTGCTATAATAAATATCCCCACTTTAAAAAACACAAAAAAAAAAACAATTTCTTCATCAGTTTAGGCCGATATGTATTCTTCTACATATTTTTGGTAAAAAAAAAAAAAAATCTCAATAAGCCTATATTGATTGGTTTGCGCAAAAGTTATAGCATCTACAAAATAGGGGATAGATTTATGGCATTTTTTTTTTTTTTTACTAGTAATGGCGGCGATCTGCGATTTTTTTTTTATCGGGACTGCAACATTATGGCGGACACATTGGACACTTTTTTGGGACCATTGACATTTATACAGCGATCAGAGCAAAAAATAGCCACTGATTACTGTACTGTATAAATGTCACTGACAGGGAAGGCGTTAACACTAGGGGGCGATCAAGGGGTTAAATGTTTTCCCTAGATATGTTCTAACTGGGGGGGGGAGGGTGTGGCTGACTAGGAGGAGGAGAGAGATTGTTGTTCCTACTTAGTATGAACACGCGATCTGTCTCCTCTCCCCTGGCAGGACCGGGACTAGAGACTCTTAAGAAGAAGCACCTCACCTGTTCCCAGGTCTTCAGGATAAAAGCCTCCATGTGCGTGTGTTCCCTAGATGTGTTCTAACTGGGGGGGGTGTGGCTGACTAGAGAAGGAGAGAGATCGTTGTTCCTACTTAGTAGGAACACATGATCTGTCTCCTCTGCCCTAACAGAACCGGGTTTGTGCGTTTACACACACAGATCCTGCTTCTCACTCTGTGACGAGCAATCGCGGGTGGTCATCGTGCCCGCGGGGCACGCGCATCGGCACCGGGCACACGCTGTTGGCGCGCGTAACGCCTGCTACAGCTTCTTAAAGAGCCAACGTACAGCTACGACGGCTCCTGCAGCTGTGCCAACCTGGCACAGTAGAACTGTGGCAGCTGGTCGGGAAGGGGTTAAAAAAAGTAAAAGTAAAATGTGCACTATTGTTTCTGGGCTGCACTACGGGTACAAACAACAACTAACATACACCTATGTGGTATCACTGCGATCCTCAGGAGCGGCAGAATTTGATTTGGGTTGAGGGCGCCGGAGAGCCTCGTAAACACTCAGAAAGGGCCAAGGACACCTCGGCTAAACTCGGAAAACCTTGGAAAGGCTCGGAAACTGAGTATTTCTGCGATTTTTCCCAAAGGCGCCGATTGGCTTGGCTCCGGCGCCCCCCCCACCTCAGGCTAAACGCGGTATTGCACACCGCTTTGGCTTGAATCCGGCTCGTTTTTGTGAGACAACACTCGCAAACTGAGTCAGTTTTTTTTTTAAATGCAGTGCTCGTATTGCGAAACGCTCGTTAACCGCGTTACTCTCACTCCGAGGTTCCACTATATATTTATTTTCTACTTTGGGACAAAAAAATTTCTCTTTTGATGATGATAATAATAATAAAAAAATAAAAAATATCCAGAGATATCCATTACCATTTACCACCAAATAAAAGCCCAATTTGTCCTGAAATAAGCGCGGAATAATCCACCTGGATGCCCAAAGTAGCTGTGATGACGTGTACGATTTTACTAACACATGTCAAAGTTGCAAAATTGTGCTTAGGCATTAAGATTTGTTTTACACTTAGGCGCGAAGGGGTTAAAAAAAAAAAAAAAAACATTTCCTGCTGTAGCGTAATAGTTCTATGCAGTAAGTGTCGTGTTTGGAGGTGAGCGATCCTGTACACAGTACGCTGTGTTTCTGCACTGTTCTGCTTGCCCGGGTGGGGCCGAGGCCGCGCTCTTATCTGCACAGTCATTTTGAAAATAAAAAATAAAAATAAATTAAAAGCGCGTGCCCAGAAGCGAACGCATAAGTAGGTCGCACCCTAGGGTTGCCACCTCATCCCTTTTTTAAAACCGAACACGTATTAATTACACAGGTTCTGTGACTGATTAAGGTGGTAATTAAACTCACTTGGTGCCTTTATCTGCATTAAATTAGCCTCGGAACCCGTGTAATTCATATGTGTTTTGGGTTTAAAGGGATGAGGTGGCAACCCTATCGCACCCGCATATGTAAACGACGTTCAAACCACACATGTGAGGTATCGCCGCAATCGTCAGAGCGAGCGCAATAATTCTAGTACTAGACTGTCTCTGTAACTCTAACCTGGTAACCTGTAAAAAAAAAATTTGAAGCGTCGCCTATGTTAAAGTAACGTAGTTTGTCGCCATTCCACGAGCGTGCGCAATTTTAAAGCGTGGCGTGTTGGGTATCTATTTACTCGGTGTAACGTCATCTTTTATATTGAACAAAAGAATTGGGCTAACTTTACTGTTTTGTGTTTTTTTTTTTTATTCATTAAAGTGTTTTTTTGGCGTTTTGAAAGACCGGTGCGCAAATACAGTGTGACATAAACTATTGCAGCGACCAACCTTTTTGTTCTCTGGGGTCTCTGCTTGAAAAAAAATATATCATGTTTGGGGGTTCTACGTGTTTTTCTAGCAAAAAAAAAAAAGCATACAGATTTCTACTTGCAAACAACAAATGTCAGAAAAAGTCCGGGTCAGCAAGTGTTTAACCGCTAGTGTGCATGATGCCTTGGACCCCTTTCACACTGGGGCCAGCTGTGTGTTCGTGGTAAAGCGCCACTTGTTTTAGCGGCGCTTTACCGCTGTTTAAGCGGCGCTTTTCGGCTGCTAGTGGGGCGCTTTTCGGCTGCTAGCGGGGCTCTTTTAACCCCAAAAAATAGGTTAAAAAGTCCTGTATTGCGGCGCTTCCAAAGCGCTTTTCAGGTGTTTCGAAAGCGCTGCCCTTTTATTCCAATGGGCAGGGGTGTTTTTGGGAGAGCTAAATACAGTGCCCCCAACCCGCCGCAGAGATGCTTTTTGCAGGAATTTTTCTAATGTCCCACAAGCGCGAGTGTGAAAGCACCCATGGCAATGAATGGGAGGCAGTTTTCAGGTGCTTTACATGCGCTACTTCTAGCGCTAAAATGCCTGAAAACTGCCTCAGTGTGAAAAGGGTCTTAACCACTTACTGACCGCTTGCCGTCATTATACGGCGGTACTTTGAAGAGGAATATCGTTGTTATGGCAGACGCTAGCTGCCATAACCCCGGTATCCTCTTCTTCAACGGGCAGTTTGCTTTCAGATAAAAGTGGTCTCTGCAGTGGATTCGCCGCAAGATCACTTTTTATCGGTGCCCTCCGCTGCTTACCAGAGCCGCCGGCAGCGACAGAGACGATCACGTCATCTCCCCTGCTTGGCATGGAGTGTGGGGAAGATGGGCCCCCGCTCGGCTCCATACAATTACAGGGTGGATGCTATATCAAAACGTCACTTCCGCCCATAGCATAGGGACATTTTTTTTTATTTTTTTTTAACCACTTCTCCACCAAGGACGTCATATGACATCCTTGACTTTGTGGGGGGATATCTGAATGATGGGTGCAGCTACAGGCATCATTCAGATATCATTCTGTCATGCCGGCGATTCTGCGCACCATAAGAATGATGATAGCGGCAGTTCCACCGCTTGATCGTTCTTATAGGCGGTGGGAGAGGACATCCCCCCCCCCCTCCCGCCGCCACCTGGTGCTTCTCCGGGCTCTCCCGTGCCATCGGGGGCCCGGAGAACGAATCGGCCGGCGTCGCATGAGGATCATAGAGAGAGATAGAGATGGTCACCAGTCATCTCTATGACCGTCGGAGTCCCGGGCGCGACGCTGTGACGTCACGCCCGGTACCCGGAAGTAAACAAAGCCGCAATTGCGGCTAGTAAACATGAGATCGGTGAATTTTTTTTCACCGATCTCATGCTTTCCACCCTGGAGGAGAGATGTGGGGGTCTTATTGACCCCGCATCTCTCCATAAAGAGGACCTGTCACAATGATTCCTATTACAAGGGATGTTTACATTCCTTGTAATAGGAATAATAGTGATCAAAAAAAAAAAAGTGTCAAAATAAAAAAAATTCAGTAAAAAAAAAAGTAAAACGCCCCTGTCCCCGGTAGCTCGTGCTCAGAAGCGAACACGCATGTAAGTCCCGCCCACATATGTAAACGCAGTTCAAACCCCACATGTGAGGTATCACCGCGTGCGGTAGAGTGCGAGCAACAATTCAAGCACTGTACCTCCTATGTAACTTGAAAATAGTAACCTGTAAAAAAAATTTAAGCGTCGCCTATGGAGATTTTTAAGTACCGAAGTTTGGCGCCATTCCATGAGTGTGCGCAATTTTAAAGCGTGACATGTTAGGTATCTATTTACTCGGCGTAACATCATCTTTCACATTATACAAAAAAATGGTCTAACTTTACTGTTTTGTTATTTTTTAATTCGTGAAAACTTTTTTTTTTTTCTTTTTATGCATTTTAGTGTAAATATGAGATGTGAAGTCTTTTTGGCCCCAGATCTCATGTTTAAGAGGACCTGTCATGCTTTTTTCTATTACAAGGGATGTTTACATTCCTTGTAATAGGAATAAAATTGATATATATTTTTTTTTTTTAAAGGACAGTGTAAAAATAAAAACTAAGATAAATAAGTTAAAAAAAAATTTTTTTAGCGCGCTCCGTCCTGATGAGCTCGCGTGCATGCATACTTGAGCAGCCCCAGACCTCCTCTGTAACTCAAAACATGCAACCTGTAGCATTTTTTTAAACGTCGCCTATGGAGATTTTTAAGGATAAAAGTTTGTCGCCCTTCCACGAGCGGGCGCAATTTTGAAGCGTGACATGTTGGGTATCAATTTACTCCGCGTAACATTATATTTCACATTATAAAAAACAATTGGGCTAATTTTACTGTTGTCTTATTTTTTTTTAATTCAAAAAAGTGTATTCTTTCCAAAAAAAAGTGCGCTTGTAAGACCGCTGAGCAAATACGGTGTGACCATTTTATTCTCTAGGGTGTTAGAAAAAAATATATAATGTTTGGGGGTTCTAGGTAAATTTCTAGCAAGAAAAAATATTTTAACTTGTAAACAACAAGTTTGAAAAATAGGCCCGGTCTTAAAGCGGAGCTCCGACCGTAAAAAAAAAAAAAAAAAAAATTAAAAGCCAGCAGCTACAAATACTGCAGCTGCTGACTTTTAATAAATGGACACTTACCTGTCCTGGAGTCCAGCGACGTCGGCAGCAGAAGACAAGCAACCGCTCGTCTCTCGGCTGCCCCCACCACCATCCTCAGTGAGGGAATCAGGAAGTGAAGCGTTGCGGCTTCACTGCCCAGTTCCCTACTGCGCGTGTGCCGTCCTCACTGGTCCCCGCTGTGTTCTGGGAGCCGCGTGTTTTCCAGAACACAACGAGGGGAGGGGGGGAAGTGGCGTAATGCCTGCAGTTTCCCGCAGTCTATGTTCGGAAGTGGGTGCAAATACCTTAGACAGGTATCTGCACCCCCCTCCCCCCTGAAAGGTGCCTTGTGGCACCGGAGGGGGGGAGGAATCCGATGAGCGTCAGTTCCACTTTAGGGTGGAGCTCTGCTTTAAAGTGGTTAAAAAAAAAAAGGGATTTTACACAAAAGTAAAAAAATTATACTCACCTCAGTCCAGGCTTCTGACACTTTTGGAGAGTCGGGGGTGACATCACGGCACCTCATCACTACCCCTTGGGCACTCAGAATCCCCGGGGTATCCGAATAAAAATTTGTCAATAAAAAAAAAAAAAAGGAAATGAGTACACACAGACATTTATGGTGGCCATACACTAGATGAAAATAGTTTGAAAATCAGACATGTGCAACATTAAGTCCTGGTTCACACTGGAGCGTTTTGACATGCATTCCTTTGCGATTCGACATGTCATATCGGCAGCAATTGCCGTCAATGGCACCGTCCTAATCGGTGCGACGCTGCTCCGATTTCAAAAAGTCGTTTCTGTACTACTTTTTGCGATTTTGGGCTGCGATTTACATTGATATCTGTGCAGAAAACTGCACAGATGTCTCTGAAATCGCGGCCGAAATCGGGACTGAAAAGAGCGAGTGAAAATCATGCCAGTTCAGCTCAACCTCGCATTTCTTCGTTCCCGCAGCTTGGTGTGAACCTGGGCTTAGTTTGCTCTTCGAACAACAGTTAGCGGGTGAAGATCGATAATCATTTTCTACCTTTTTCAGAGCTGAAAAAGCGAAGGAAAAGTTTGTAAATATTCTATGGAATGAAGGAAATGTAATGGATTAATGTGTTTTCTCGGGTGGAAAAAAACAAAAATGTAATAAAAGAAAAATAAGAATCAGATGGGGACTAGAGACTCTTAAGAAAAAGCAGCTCACCTGTTCCCAGGTCTTCGGGATAAAAGCCTCCATGTGCGTGTGGTTGGAATTAATTGTGACCTCCCAAACCACCTGCTTGGTGATTGAGGCTGATGGAAGTTCTGGTGTCTCCAGACTGGTCAGCAGGTCGCTGATTACCCGATAGATTCTGACTATGAGAGAGGCTGCTGCTAGGAAGGAGATATCCTACCTATCCATGCATACATGTTTAGTCTCAGGATTCTCTGTACACTACCATGGCCAGGACACTCCCAGCCAAGGTAATCTATGTTCACCGTTTATATTTGGGGTTAAATCGGTGAAAGTCCCTTTTGTCATATGAGTTGGAGTCGGGGTCGGTGCACAACGGTCTCTCTCTGTGATCTTCTGTTGGCATTGAAGGAAATCTTCACTCACACAAAGCATGAAACTTGTGCATGTTTGATGGGCACCCATTTATTGGAGGAATATCTAATGGGGTGAATAGAGCAGTATTGTACAATTTTTGTTGCAGTAACACTGACGTGTACATGGGACGAGGCAAAGTTGGAGTATCCAGTCCTCTGAAGTATTATAGCGATGTTACAATGTAGTAAACCGGATCCTGTTCATGCTGATCCTTTGTTACACTGTAATTAGCAAACTCCTGTGCACACCAATCTTGTGTTACAATGTAATAAGCTGGATGCTATGTCTGCTGACCCTGTGTTACAATGTAGTAGGTTGATTCCTTTTGTCACAATGTAATAAGCTGCATACTGTGTATGCCGATCCTGTTTTAAAATGAGATACGTAGGATCCTCTGTTTTAATGTAATACCCATCATCCTGTGCACACCGATCTTGTGTTACAATGTAATAAGTTGGATCCTGCATCTTGTGCACATTTATTCTTGTGTTACTATGTAATAAGATGCATCTTGTGTATGCCGATCCTTGTGTTACAATATAATAAGTTGGATCCTTGTGTTACAGTGTAATAAGCTGCATGCTGTGTATGCCAATCCTTTGTTACAATGTAATAAGTTTTTGATCCTATGTATGCTGACCTTTTTGTTACATTGTAATACATTTGGTTCCCTTGTTACAATGTAATAAGCTGGATCCTTTTCACACAAATCTAATGTTACAATGTAATCTGCATCTTCTGCATGCCAATCCTTTGTTACAATGTAATAAGTAGGATCCTTTTGTTTCTGTAATAAGCTGCTTATTGTGCATGCCTATCCTTGTGTTACAATGTAATAAGTTGGATCCTGTGCGCACCAATCCCCTGTGTTACAATGTAATAAGTTGGATCCTGTGCGCACCAATCCCCTGTGTTACAATGTAATAAGTTGGATCCTGTGCGCACCAATCCCCTGTGTTGCATTGTAATAACCTTCTTGATCCCCCTTCTATCGGATTTTTCCCACAACGCTCCACATAAACTGCTCTCCTAAAACTCTCAAACGACTTGCTAACCATTAAAACCAACAGTCCCTATTCCATACTCTTACACGTATCTGCTGCTTTCGATACAGTTGACCACCCCCTCCTCCTCAAAAACAATTCCCTTGGTCTCCATGACTGTGTTCGCCGTTGGTTCGAATCTCACCGCTCCTTCAGTGGCACTTACAACTCTACTTCCTTCTCTCCTACTCCTCTTACCGTTGGGGTCTCCCAAGGTTCTCTGTCCATGATTTTCAATATTATTTCTACTCTGATGGCACCCAAATCTATCTCTCTCTACCCCTCAGCTCACCCTATCAGTCTCCTCATTATCGCTGATTTACTAACGGACATATCAGTCTGGATGTCACACCACTTTCTCAAACTCAATCTACGCAAAACCGAGCTCATAATATCTCCACCCCCACGTACCCCTTCATCTGATCTCTCTCTGTCAAGATCAATGGCACAACTATCAACCTGTCCCCACATGCCAGGGTGCTAGGTGTAATCCTGGAATCTGAATTCTCCTTTTTCCCGCACATCCAATCACTGGCCGAATCTTGCTGCCTCAACCTCCGCAACATCTCCAGAATACGTCCCTATTTAACCATTGACACCACAAAGCTTCTAATTTACTCCCTGGTCATCTCCCGCCTCAACTACTGCAACTCCCTTCTCATTGACTTTCCTTTTACGTAGGCTATCCTCCCTTCAGTCCATCATGAATGCTGCTGCCAGACTCGTATACCTTACCAACTGTTCAGTGTCCTCCACCCATCTCTGCTGATCCCTCCAGTGTCCTCCACCCCTCTCTGCCGATCCCTCCACTGGCCTCCTTTCAGTGTCCTCCACCCCTCTCTGCCGATCCCTCCATTAGTGTCCTCTGATCCCTCCACTGACCTCCATTTCGTGTCCCCCCACCCCTCTCTGCCGTTCCTTCCACTGGCCTCTGCTCAACCAACAAATTAAATTCAAAGTACAAACAACAACTTACAAAGCCATCCACAACTCTGCTCCAAGCTTCATCACTAAGCTGGTCTCAAAATATCAACCAAACCACTCTCTTCGGTCCTCCCAAGACACTCTGCTCTCTAGCTCCCTTGTCACCCCCTCCCATGCTCGCCTCCAGGACTTTTCCCGAGCTTCTCCTATTCTTTGGAACTCCCTACCCCAATTAATCTGTTCATCGTTATACGAGCCCTGAAAACCCTTCTCTTCAACCCCCTTAAGGACCACCCCATGCAGATATACTGCGGCAGCGCGGCCCTCCTGCGTAAAATCACGTACAGGTACGTGATTTCGTGCAGTGGGTCTGGGGCGAGTGCCGCCGGTGACGTGCTCCTGCTGTGATTGGACACAGCTGGTCTGGCAGCCAATTCATTCTGCACTCCTGTGACCCGTTTTCAGCAGAGAGCAGGCAGAAGTTCTCTCTCTGCTGACATCACAGAAGTCGGTCCAGGCTCCATGTCATCACAACCATGGAGTTGGATTCCACCAGATCCCTGGACCGACACTTGGCTCAGCCTCTCAGTGAGCCGCTGAGAACCTGAGTTGGCCGCTCAAGTGTGCCTCTCGATCTGGTACCCACTGACCTCTGATTGTACAAACATACGCTGGGGAGGAATATTCATGTTTTGTCCCAAGGAAAGGAAAAATTGTCTGGAACTAATTTTGCCTAAGCCAATGGCATGATTTATTCATACTACCCCATGAGGAGGTGTCGGTCGGGGACCTACTGATAAGATTGTCTATTTCTATAAAAGCTGCAGTGAATGGTTTAAGTTTGCAGGCTCTTCCAGGTTGGACATGGGTAGACCTATCTCAAACTCACTGAGGTGCAGTGGGACATCATTTAAACCCATCAGGGCACCACTAAAGCCAGCCGTGTTTCACTCTGAATGGGTGATGGCAGGGTGTAAGTGATAAAGCTTTGTACAGTCAAATGCATCTATCCTTTTATCTGGAACGTTGCTCGCTTGGATCTGTTCTCTGAATGTTCCATTTTATTGTTTTAGGTTTCCACAGCTCGTGCATTTTGGAATTCCCACATGCACAGCACCTGCAGCCCTCCATGGAAACCAGTGATCACTGAGCCTACATCTTGTATTCCTCTCTTGCTCTGTTAGAAAGTTTTTCTGGAAGAGGACGTGTTGTGCATACGTTCTTCCAGACATTGTACATCTGATTAAAATTCCCCTAATACTGTCGATGGGAGTAGGTTGGTAGTAAAGGATTTTTTTTTCACCGCGTCTGACACCTGTGTGTTGTGTTCTATCTTGTGACTGGTGTAGGTAATCTTTATTCTGAGGACCTGTTTGTGGTGCTCTTTGTAGCTATAGGAGATTGGTCTTCTGAGAGCGTTCACATGGATTGTCTTGTAATCTCTGAAGACCTGCTTAGTTGTTTCGTCAGGCAGCTAGTTCTATCCTCTTCTTCTTTTTCAATGTTGGGTTTTAATTTATTTGTTCGTCACAGGTCCACTAACAGTGCGGGCACGTCTGTTGGGTACAGGTGGGTACATTTTAATTATTTTAAAGTTATAGCAAATAATAAATCCTAGATGAAACTGATGTTGGTAAATATCTTTAGTGCACCATTTAGAACTTTCAAGGTGTCACACCACCAACCATAAAAATGGCAGTAAGACCTTGTTCATGGTTGGACGTACCCTAGACTGAGTCGTTCCTGGTCCTGAGTTTTTGGCCTCCTGTTCACTTTATTCAACCTCCCGATACAAAGAGAAGCTAAGTTTGCCCTGCTACACTCCCCAATCCTGGGCAATGGAAGCTTCCTACCTATTTTTGTCTGCCAAAAGAACAATTTGCCCAAGCTTGGAAGAAACCATCTGTTCCCTTCCAGGGGGTAAGAGATCGCATGACCGCGTTGATGCTCAAAGTTTGGGAGCCATGGCTGTCTTATTCCTTTGCTATCCCCCCCAACCAGCTTGGGTCGCCTATGATGGATGGCCTTGGTGTTCCCGGGCCTTTATCTCTCCTCCCTCTCTAGGCCCTCCTCCTCCGGCCCTTCTTCCCCCTCTAGCTCTCCTTTCCTCCTCGTCCGTCCTCCTTCTCCTTTCCTCTTTTGTCCGTCCTCCTTTCCTCTTTTGTCCGTCCTCCTTCTCCTTTCCTCTTTTGTCCGTCCTCCTTCTCCTTTCCTCTTTCGTCCGTCCTCCTTCTCCTTTCCTCTTTCGTCCGTCCTCCTTCTCCTTTCCTCTTTCGTCCGTCCTCCTTCTCCTTTCCTCTTTCGTCCGTCCTCCTTCTCCTTTCCTCTTTCGTCCGTCCTCCTTCTCCTTTCCTCTTTCGTCCGTCCTCCTTCTCCTTTCGTCCGTCCTCCTTCTCCTTTCCCCTTTCGTCCGTCCTCCTTCTCCTTTCCCCTTTCGTCCGTCCTCCTTCTCCTTTCCCCTTTCGTCCGTCCTCCTTCTCCTTTCCTCTTTCGTCCGTCCTCCTTCTCCTTTCCTCTTTCGTCCGTCCTCCTTCTCCTTTCCTCTTTCGTCCGTCCTCCTTCTCCTTTCCTCTTTCGTCCGTCCTCCTTCTCCTTTCCTCTTTCGTCCGTCCTCCTTCTCCTTTCCTCTTTCGTCCGTCCTCCTTCTCCTTTCCTCTTTCGTCCGTCCTCCTTCTCCTTTCCTCTTTCGTCCGTCCTCCTTCTCCTTTCCTCTTTCGTCCGTCCTCCTTCTCCTTTCCTCTTTCGTCCGTCCTCCTTCTCCTTTCCTCTTTCGTCCGTCCTCCTTCTCCTTTCCTCTTTCGTCCGTCCTCCTTCTCCTTTCCTCTTTCGTCCGTCCTCCTTCTCCTTTCCTCTTTCGTCCGTCCTCCTTCTCCTTTCCTCTTTCGTCCGTCCTCCTTCTCCTTTCCTCTTTCGTCCGTCCTCCTTCTCCTTTCCTCTTTCGTCCGTCCTCCTTCTCCTTTCCTCTTTCGTCCGTCCTCCTTCTCCCTTCTCTCTCCCTTTTTTTTTTTTTTTCCTCCCTTTTTTCCCTTCCTCTTTCTTTCTGATACATCTCTTCTTCTTCTTCTTCTTAGATCTGCATAAGCTATAAATTGCCCCATTGTGTAGATGTTGGTGGGCCTAGAGGAAACCCTGTTGTAGGAAACCTCCCCCAGGATCCCTTGGCCTTCATGGCATTATGAAAAGGCCTATCTCCTGTTGTTGCATCACTTCTCGTTTCATGCTGCTGCACTTTATCTATCTTTGGTCACCACTGTGAACGCTAGCCCCTGCGTGGGCCGAACTATAGCATGTTGGCTACTTTGTTAAAATGAATAAACATAATGGAAACATAAAACAAACCATAGACTTTACTAGTGAGATGTGCTGTCCAATTAGGAATAAAGGGGCAACTTCTTTTCCCCTTAAACCTATTTAGGAATTTGAAGCCAAAATTTAATGATTGGAACATTTGTACCCAGTTAGAACTCTTTAGAAAAGTTTTGCTACCAATTTGCCACATCCCATTTATTATATATACAGCGGCTAAAATAAGTATTGAACATGTCAACATTTCTTTAGGTAAATATAATGGTAAAGGTGACATGAGATTTTCCCCACATGTCGATGAGCCATGCAATCCATACATACAAAGACACCAAAACAAATATGTTCAGAAATGAAATTCTGTGTAATAAAATGGAAGGACATGGGGGGGGGGGGGGGGAAGTATTGAACCCGCTACCTGAAATGTATTTAATACTTGGTACAAAATTCTTTGTTGGTGATGACGTCTTCAAGGCGCCTCCTGTATGGAGAAACGAGTCGCATGCGTTGCTCAGGTGTGATTTCGGCCCATTCTTCCACACAAACAGACTTCAGATCTGGAAGGTTCCTCTTCTATGAACTCTGATCTTTAGTTCCTTCCATAGATTTTCTATTGGATTCAAGTCAGGTGATTGGGCCATTATAGCAGCTTTATTTTCTTTCTCCCTGGCTTTGTGTTTTGAGATGATTGTCCTCCCTCGTTTTCATCTTCATCATCCTGGTAGATGGTAGCAGATTTTTATCACCATTCATTCTTCCTTCATTGATAGGAAGTTTGCCAATACCGTATGCTGAAAAACAGCCCTGCCTACATCATGATGTTCCCGCCTCCAAACCTCACTGTTGGTATGGGGGTTGTTTTTGGGGCGATGTGCCCTCCAAACATGATGTGTATTATGGCATCCAAAGAGTTAAATTTTGGTCTCCTCTGACCAGACTTTTCTCCCCGTATTTCACAGGCGTTACGGATTTTGTGCTGTAGGAGAACCATTGCCTGGAGAACTCTGTTTTTAATGTGTTCTGAAATTATCCAGACGGAGCTGGTCACTAATTGCTTTTGGCTTCTTAGGCCTCATATACACTGCTGCTGGTAAACGGATGTTTAGGAGCAGTTGGACATTTTTTTTTTCAACTGCTCCTGAACTCTCCCCTATGTTATCTTATCAGTACATGTACACTGGTTCGTTTATAGTCATTTTCTAGGCAGTTGTGTTTGGAGGCTTTTTCTTGAACCCAAAAAAATGCGTTCAGAAGCTGTGTTTAGAGGCAGTTGAAGCGCCAAACGCGGCTAAATGCGTAATTGGCCAACAGTTGCATTCACACTCTCACGTACTCCCATTCATACTCGCATGTATACACACAACCAAACTCACCCCCCCCCCCCCCCACCCAAATCCAAGACACACCGTGACCAACCACCCATAAACCCACAGACAGACCCCGGTAACTCATGACCATAATATGACCCCCCCTATGGCTGGGATAGCGGGGTGTCCTTCCAGAAGGAATCTGCAATATCAAGCCAGGGCTGCCAGATTTTTGTAAACTTTTTGGAACAGGTCCTGCCCTTATAAATGCATTTAAAGATGGGTATAACCTTCTTCACCATACGGTACAACATTTGGACATCCGGAGCAGAGGCATTGCAACAACACCAGTTTCCTGGCATAAAATAAGATTGTGCAAACTGAGTTAGAGCATGGATTGTAGGTATAAAGTCATTGAGCACTCCCAACAACCCGACCTCCGGTGTGTGAGGAATGGGTAGATTCAAGGTGTCCTTAAATAAGGCAAACAAGTCCTTCCAAAACGATGATAAAGCTGGCCAAGACCGAAACATATATGTATGTAACCAGCGTCAGTGGAGCCACACCTAGAAAAAGAAGCAGCAGAATTTAAACCCATGCGGGCCAGCCTGGCAGGAGTATAGTGTAACTGGTGTATAAATTTAAATTGTACATACTGATCGTTAGAGCCGATAAGATCGAGGAAGCAGGCCGAGGCCTCCTCCCACGCCTCCTCGGACCGGCATCTCTCGTTTAGCAGCGTTTTGTTTACAGAC
Source organism: Rana muscosa (assembly GCA_029206835.1). NCBI lineage: Eukaryota > Metazoa > Chordata > Amphibia > Anura > Ranidae > Rana > Rana muscosa. The sequence continues at coordinate 217,212,792 of JARGYO010005626.1, read as the reverse complement.
GTTTTTCATTTTAACAACAAAAAAAAAATATTTTCAAATGCTTCTAGACACAAACGCGGCTAAATGCGGCATGTAAACGCGGCTAAATGGTAATTTTTAGACACTGGTTTCTAGCTGTCAAGTTAAATCGTTCGGGAGAGGTTGAACAACGTCCCGTGTACATGAAGCCTTATGCATAAGTTAGTTCTATGGGGGCGTCGGACTGTCTGGGGTGGTCATTGTCATAATAGGATTAGCTCTACTGTCCAAAGTGACCATTGTGTGAGATAATGGGAGTAGCCCTTATCTGATGGTTTTCTGTATAAATTCAGTGAGTGTTTCTCAAAGCAGTTCTTATTGTAGTTCACTCCAAGACTGGTGGTGTCTGGTTCTTGGGGCTTCTATAGCCAGATCTGTTTGGTCTTGTGTTCCAGGACTTGGGAAGCAGCTTCTTGGCGGAAATACCTGTAGCGGACCCCCCAATAATGGGGGTCGCTATGCCTAAATTTAGAGGGTAGCCTGAGCTAATAGTTGGGCTCAGGCTGTTTAAATTCTTCAAGCTGGCTTGTGCTCTAAGGTAATGGCAGTGTAGTTCCCTGTGGCCTGTGGGTGGCACTGTTGCCCCGGGCTCGGGTTGAACCACGGGTAGCATTACAGCTCTATTGGGTATCCTCTGTCGGCGGCCGTTCAGTGGGCGTGGTCTGCCTGCTGTGTATGCCGGGAGAGGTTACTTAAGGGGCAGACGCCATTAGGCGGGGAGTTCAGAGGTGATCCAGAGGACCCCTTGGTCCTAGGCGCGTACCCCTCCTTCGGTGGCCCTCATGGCCAGGGGTACATGCATGTGTATTCAGTCCCGGGCACCTTTTTAGCCCAAGGCTGCATCGTTCCAGGTAGGCCCAGCACCTTTAGCTGAGGCCTACATTAGAAGAGGAGTCCCAGGGTGCTCAAGTAGGGGTAACCCGCTCTGAAGGAGAGGAAACCAGGGGAGGACCTATCCAAAGGGATCGGTGAAGGAAGTCACTATCTCGGGAGAGGCCTGGTTACCTATCAGAGGGAAGGACTCCATAATCCGCCACAAGCCTTGTAATGTGCCCCATTGGCAGCTAAGGACTTGGATATTACAAGTGCTGGGAAGTTCAAGATTTGGAAGCTGTCTCTTGATCGTATCCCTAGGAAATTACAAGTGAATGTTCCGTGCTCCACACCGGCTGCTAGAACCGTGAGAGGGGACTATCCGGGTGAGCAAATCCCACTCAGGCCTGAGTGGCGATGATTGTTATTTAAGTGCCGCGTGCCTGAACCTACCTCCCTGTTCATTTTCTCTATCTCCAACTTTCCTGTCAAGTTATCAAGCAAGCAATATAAACCTTTCTTTATTGGGTTTAACACTGTCTGGACAATGGCCTTCTTGAAATAGAGAGAGAGAATAGACTCTACCCTACACTCTAGGGAAGAGAACCAATGGAAGGAGGTAACTCGCTGCAGGACCCAAATCAGATGACACCGCTCACCCTCTTCAACAAGGAGGAGGATCGGGGCCACTCTGTGCAAAACGAGCTGCACAGTGGAGGGAAGTATAACATGTTTGTTGTTTTTTTTTGTTTTTTCAAAAAAAAACAGGAACCTTTAGTGTCCCTTTAATTTTTTTTTCAGCACAGACATTTGCCTCCCAGGCCCTGTTCCCTCAGAACTGCAGACCTCTACTGATGTTTTTTTTATGTGGAAGTAGGACAGCGCACCACCCCCATCCCATTGTGCCAAGGTATAATGCTAGACCTTGGCATTGTCACATGGAGAGCAAGGGCATGCCCGTACCCATGCAAATAACCTTTTTTGGGAAAGTTGCGATTTGCATAGTTATAACGACAAGGCTTCAGGCTGTAAGAATAGGAGAAAGGAAAAGGTACCTGTCTGCCATTTGTTTAGCCTTCTTGGATTTGTTACTCAGCTCACATGTTTTACTTTTAATTTTTAGCCTGCTTTTGCTATTTAAAGCCAAATTCCAAGTTACTTTAGGTCTGAATGGTTCTTGGACTCTGACTACATCGTTGCACTGGGTGTGCGTTACTGGACAATCGCATAATCTTTCGGCTGAGAATACAATTTTTGGTGATTATTGCCATCCCACTAAATCAGACATAGCAGGGGGGGGGGGGGGGTACAAAGTGTAATCCCGAGGTGGGGGTCCTATTGTCTCATAGCCTACAACAGAAGAAAATGACCCCCCCCCGCTCTTTTTGCCTGATGGATGGTGGTCTACATGTGGTATAACTCTGAATGTCTGTCTCTTTTTGTACAACTGTCCCTACAGTCTGCCTGCTTTAGGGACTTTACTTGTCCTATTTTTATTCTGGAGGTTTATACAATTTTCAGGATTTTTTTTTTTTTTTGTATTTGGACTATTTATGGACACTATGGAATGTGTATTTATCACTATTTTTCACTACTATCTTGTAACGATTTATTTAATTTAATCTGTGTATTATTTAGGCCCCTTTCACACGGGCGGACCGTATGTCCGTTTTTCACCCATCCGTTTTTGGATGAAAAAACGGACATACATGTATCCCTATGGGATAGCGGATGTCAGCGGATGAACATCCGCTGACACCCGATCTCACCCGTGTCCGCTACGCTCCGTTTTTCAGGATAAAAAAATTTCTATTTTTCTATCCATCTGCGGAGCGGATGAACACGGACAGACGGTCCGTGTTCATCCGATTTCCCCCCCTCATAGGGGATAGCGGAGATCTGACAGGGCGGTCCCTGCACAGTGTGCGGGGACCGCCCAGTCATCCGCTGGCTCAGCGGGGATCAACGGAGCGATCCCCGCTGAGCAAGTGGAGGTTCACGGGGCGGATCATGACTGATCCGTCCCATGTGAAAGAAGCCTTAGGGCCCAGTTAAATATACAGTATCTCACAAAAGTAAGTACACCCCTCACATTTTTGTAAATCTTTTCTTCTATCTTTTCATGTGACAACACTGAAGAAATGACACTTTGCTACAATGTAAAGTAGTGAGTGTACAGCTTGTATAACGGTGTAAATTTCCTCTCCCCTCAAAATAACGCAACACACAGCCATTAATGTCTAAACCGCTGGCAACCAAAGTCAGTACACCCCTAAGTGAAAATGTCCAAATTAAGGCCCGATTAGCCATTTTCACTCCCCGCTGTCTTGTGGCTCGTTAGTGTTACAAGGTATCAGGTGTGACTGGGGAGCAGGTGTGTTAAATTTGGTGGTATCGCTCTCACTCTCTCATACTGGTCAGGAAAAACGTACTGCTCAAAAACTTAAGAATTCACCAAATAGCTGCTTCCGCCCGGTCACTCACACAGGTGCTGGCTCTGCACTGATGCATGGGAGAAAAAGAAACCCTGGACTGCCACACTCTGTATAGACAGTTATTCCAAAATTTCAGGTAAAAAATCCAAATTCAAAATAAATCCATAAATCCAAAACAACAAATGCAGATAGTGTGCATGCAGGGAAGGGTGGCTATCTGCATTTGTTGTTTTGGATTTATGGATTTATTTTGAATTTGGATTTTTTACCTGAAATTTTGGAATAAGTAACTGTCTATACAGAGTGCGGCAGTCCAGGGTTTCTTTTTCTCCCATCTCTCATACTGGTCACTGGAAGTTCCACATGGCACCTCATGGCAAAGAACTCTCGCAGGTTCTGAAAAAAAAGAATTTTTGCTCTACATAAAGATGGCCTAGGCTATAAGAGGATTGCCAAGACTCTGAAACTGAGCTGCAGCACGGTGGCCAAGACCATACAGTGGTATAACAGGACAGGTTCCACTCAGAACAGGCCTCGCCATGGTCCACCAAAGAAGTTGAGGTCACATGCTCAGCATCATATCCAGAGGTTGTCTTTGGGAAATAGACGTATGAGTGCTGCCAGCATTGCTGCAAAGGTTGAAGGGGTGGGGGTCAGCCTGTCAGTGCTCAGACCATACTCCGCACACTGCATCAAATTGGTCTGCATGGCTGTCGTCCCAGAAGGAAGCCTCTTCTAAAGATGATGCACAAGAAAGCCCACAAACAGTTTGCTGAAGACAAGCAGACTAAGGACATGGATTACTGGAACTTAAAGGGTCCCTTTTAAATTTTTTATTTTTTTTTGTTACATTGTCACTTTAAAAAAAATTCTGATCACTTTTTTTGTGGCTGTCACAAGGAATGTAAACATCCCTTGTGACAGTAATAGGTGATGACAGGTACTCTTTATGGAGGAATCGGGAGTCTAAAAGATCCCAAATCCCTCCTTTGCACTTCAAAGTATTTGAATTCTGATAACTGTTTGGTTGTGTTTTTTGTTTTGTTTTTTGTTTTTAAATCGGAAATGACGTCGCTTCCGTGTTTTTACATGTACGTTTTTGACTTTGTTCCGGTCTCAGCCTAGCTAGCGAAAGTGCCGGATCGTGGACCAGTCTCCCGGTGGGACGGGGCGCTCGGGAAGAGCAGTTGAAGGGGGTGGGGTGGGGCAGGGCGCGACGGGACGTCCCCTTCTGCTCCTTTTAGGATAACAGACGAGCGGCTTTTAGCATGCCAGGATGTGTTTTTGTCATCCTCGTAGCATTTGGAAAAGAAGGGTTTTTTTTTTTTTTTTTTTCCTCACAATATCTGAAAATTTGCTGAAATCGCACTGTGGAAATGTTTCCAAACTCTAGATCAGTGTTTTCTCAAACTGTATGCCGTGGGATCATTCATTGAATTGAGAATGGCAGGTGTGCCGCGGGATCATTCATGTTGTTCGTCGAGCCCGAGGGTGGTCGCGCCGGGCGCCACACCTCGGCTCCGCCAGCATAGTGCTGACTGTCACACACTGAGCAAGTGTGCAGGTCTCACGCAGACACGGTCATCTGTGCTGCCTGGTCTGTGCGCGAATTGGATTGCTTGATGTTCGACCACGCCAATCTGGATTGCGCGAATACGATTAGGCTGCGGCCTGGCTGCCAGCAGTGTGCCAGGTAGAGGTGCAATTAGTTTCGTTCCAAATTCGTTTTTTAACAAATTTCGACAAATTAGTTAATTTGGAAATATCCGAATTAACGAAAACCTGTTTAACAAATTTTGCAGAATATTCGTAAACTCGAAAACCTGGAATAACCTTTATTAAAATATATGTATTGGGAATTTCCTTTCAAATTTGGCTGTTAGTGAACGTAACGAATACGAATTTATCTGAAGTTACGAATTATCCGAAATAACAAATGCCTTATCTAAACGAATCGAATGTAACAAATTAATAATAATAAATAATGTGATGGTCGTTTAACCACAAAGGGGTTAATATGGATTCTACTACTGTTCCGAATTGTAAAGGTTAGATAACATTGCATGCATGCTTGAAAGCAAGACTCCGACACATCCGTGCAGATCCGTTACTTCCGTATCTAATGATTTATTCCAGGCAGTACTAAACGTTTTACACACAGCATGATACGTCACTATTATGTTAATGTGGCACTAATAAGCACATCTGATTGGCTGCAATACAAAAAGAGTACAGAAACGTGATTATTAAGCTGGGCTGTCCTCTGATCCTATCTTCATATCCGCATTCCAAAAATGTGTGGGAGAGGGGGGTATCCGCCATTTTCTGTGTTTTCCAGTCTTTTCGGTGGGAGGGGGTGTTATTAGAAGTTGATTTGAGTAAGGAAGAATTACAGCAGTGGTGTACATGAAAAAGCAATATAAACTTTATAGTATAGTAAAGAGGCATAGAGAATAGACATTTTCTAGTTTAACATTATGCTCATCACATTCCTTCACAATAACATTTGTATTATTAATTTGTTTCGTTCCACTTGTTTGGATGCGGCGCCATTCGTTATTTCAGATAATTTGTTACTTCGGATAAATTTGTATTCGTTACGTTCGCTAACAGCCAAATTTTAAAGGAAATGCCTATAATTTAACAGTTGGTCATTGTTAGTTTACTTAGAAATTTCGAATTTTCATTCTTTCGAATTTCCAAATTTTCGAATTAACAAATTGCGATCATAACAAATGACCCGAAGGGGAAAAAAAAAAATGAAAACAAAACAAACACATTTTTCGGCAGTGCACGTGTTTAGTGTCGGGACAGGTGCCATGCCAGGCGCTTCCAACCAACGAGGTGCTGAGCACTGCGCGCCTCAACGTGACGTCATTCCCTCCTCCAGTCCCACCCACAACAGAGCAGAAGAGACTGTCCCACACGTTGTGGAGCAGAGACGGTAAGACAAGAGAAGAGATGGGGACGGACCAGTGTGTGATTATATCGGCATTAAATATCCCCATTCCCCAATATTATATTGGCAGGAAAATTTATACAAAAGCAGCAGAGTCTTGTGTGATCCCCAATATTGTATATCAGCGATATATAATATTGGGGATCACACAAGACTCTGCTGCTTTTGTATATATTATATTTACTGCTGACCACAAATTGTTAAATCCTTTTCAGGTGTGCCGCAAAAAATTTTAGGTCTTTTTTGGTACGCCTCAAGACAAAAAAGTTTGAGAAACGCTGCTCTAGATGTTGGTCTCAACATTTTACTCAGAGGAAAAGAAAAAAACAATTTACTGAGTAGACTATAAGGAAACATTATGCTGTGATGGTATGGATTTTTTTGGGGGGTGGGACCCTGTAACGGAAGGTCCCACACTCCGCTTGAGTGCTTCCATCATGTACCACTTCCTCCAGTCTGAATATAGATATTATAACCATGAACAAGAATATAGGATTTTATACACTTGAGAAGGAGGTTCCCCCCTCCTGATCATATTACCCTAACACAAGCTGTAACCAGAAACATAAATTAACATAAGCTAATTAAAGAGGAAGTAAACCCTGGTGGGTTTTACTTCCTCTTTCCCTGCAAAGGTAAAGCATAATGGGCTACTATGCATCGCAAGCGTCCATCTTTACCCCTCTTCCTTCCGGGGGAGTGAACGCTGGCTCTGTGACTGGCCAGAGTCGCGCGCGGGAGCTTGCCAGTCACGGCATGACCCCTTTAGAAACTGCACCATCTGCCCTTTTCTAAAGTGCGCATGCGCCATTGACATTTATTGTAAGTATCTCCTAAACCGTGGAGGTTTAGAAGATATTTACAGCACCTACAGGTAAGTCTTAATCTATAGGCTTACCTGTAGGTAAAAGCCATAGACTCTAATAGTCTTTTAAAAAGGGTGCGCTGTGAGTGCAAACCATTGCGCTCGCAGTGCACCCAGGTGTGTTAGCAAAGCAAATATTAATTTGCTTTGTTAAAACAGAGCTGCCTCTCGGCCAATCGGGGGGCCGGATGTAATACCTTGCACCTGACTGGCTGAAGGTAGAGACGATCCCATTGGCCGCCGTACAGAAGAGGAAGAAGACGGGCACATGGGAGTCCTGCAATCATCGCCGTGCTACCCGTCCCACAGCTCACTGCTTGTCTTGCTGCCTGACCTACCACCATGATGGGGTAAGTGCCAGGCAGACAGCGGGGGGGGGGGGTACAGGTGGCTTATGGGCACAAAGGCTGCAATTTATGGAGCACAGGTGGCTGCATGTGATGGGCACAGGTGGCTGCATGTGCTGGGCACAGAGGCTGCGATTGCCACTGCCTTGTCCTCATTTTCATAGCCCAGCTTCCTCCGAACATAAGCCATGTCAGTTTTCATCTGTAGACATCAGGTTGGTGTAGTGAAATGTTTGACTGTTGTTCTTGGCAGAGCTTTGTCCTTTTCCATCCTGGTTGTCTATATAGCCGAAATGATCTTCAGAACTGTTCTCTAGGTACGTGCACACAACAATCCCAACTTGTCTGACCCAGGATCACCTTTCTAGGAAAGACTCCGGGATCCTTGTGTACATTTCACTGTCCTGGATTAAGCTTTCTGAATGTAAACATTAACAATTCATTTCTGTTATTTGCTCTCTAAATTAGAAATGGTGGAATCTAATCCGTAATTAAAATATTTTCCCTGTTGGCACCATCCCAGTGGACAAAATATATGCTGAAAATGCCAACACTCAAAATTAGAACCGTGCCCACCTGGAAAGGCACAGGACAGTAAATACAACCTGTTTAAACGTGAAAATCTATTTTGAAATATTTCAACAAATTTTCTTATTTTGCACCCTTATTGGTCTGTTAAACATCATTGAAAGAATTTTAATTTCTTTATCTTACATCTAGTACAGTCTAGTAATTACTAATAAAGTGGGTTATATTCCACCTTCAGGTGCTGGACACTGGTGTAATCAATTAGACAGGAAGTTTCCTCCCTATATAACCCCTCCCATACTGGGAGCACTTCAGTTTTTTCACCAGTGTCTAAGGTGTTGGTCACGAGTGAAGATGTACTCTGAGAAGCTCCACTGGAGGGATCCATTCTGGATTTAAATAGCCTCCATAAAGACCAGATCCATCCAAAGTGCCATTGAGGCTAAAGTGGAAGGTACCTGGGGCCTCGTATCCGAAGCACAAGGTTTTTGCCTGTAATGCCTCTTCCTGGAGGGCTGGATCCTGGGTGCCAGTGCTTTGGTTATACCAAAAACCAAAAGTTACTGACAGGATGCGCTACGGGTCCAGGGGAGTGGATTTCCGAGAGGTGCCCGGTCCCTAAAGGTCTGTTGACTTAACCCGCCATGATAGGTGAAGATTGGGTCTGTCTGTGCTCAGCAGTATCCTACGGCGGGGATAAGGTAAGTGAAGACAATCCTAGGTAAATACCTTAAGGATTATCTTCCATGAGTAGCTGCATGTATTGTCTGTTTTCCGCCACTAGAGGCAGTAAAGAGACTGCTCTCCAGGAACGAAAGCTCAGTGTCACCTGGTCTGAGCGGCTCACTTCCTCCGCTTCATTCAGGCTCTGCCACAGTTGTTGGGGGGTCCCTCTTAGTCCGAGATCAACGGCGCTCCTTTTGGGGGATCTCCCCCTCTCGTCCCCGCCTCCTCCATTTCCCTACGCGTGCGTAAAGCGGGCGCGCTTTTGAAGGCGGGGATGTGGTTGCCGCTGGCGTGCGTGTGCACGCCGGCTCATGGTGCAGGGGCAGGGCGGGCTCTTCAAAAAAGCCCAGACGTCAGAGCTCTGTAAAGCCAGAGGGACACAGCAGCTTGGGCATGTAAGCACCGTGTGTGTGTGTGTGTGTGTGTGTTGGATACAGACATACGTAAGACGCCTACTCAGCATCAAGCTGTGCAGATTAGTAGGCATTGTTTTTTTTCTAGACTTATGCTGGCCATACACTATACGAAAAATCGTCCGAACGAACTTTCGAAAAACGAACGTTCAGTCTTGAGCGTAAGCGATAGTGCCATCATGTAATGACTGATAAATCGTTCAGTGAACATAAATAAAGAAAATTTATTATTATTTTTTTTTCTTTTTTTTACATATACCTAGTGCAGAAATTTCGGACGGGGAACGCATTAACCTTCCGATTTATCGTTCGTTCGGCAGAAAATTTCCAAACTTGTCCTTCGTTTTTTCGTCCTAACGATTATTGATTTTGTGACCATTAACTGTTTGAAAAACTAAAGAACTGTCTGAACGACCGATTTTCGCCCGATTTTTTTTTTTTTTTTTTTTTTTCGTATAGTGTATGGCCAGCATAAGTTCAGCTGTTGATGCACCTGTGTTAAATTCCTCTGCTTTTAGCTTAGGACTTTGTCTCCCTGTAGAAAAGGTTCAGGGGCAGGAATATAAAAGGGCACCAAGGTCGCCACCTGAATCTGGTGGCCCTAATCATGCTTGCGCCTTGTCTATCAACAATATTAATTTAATGAAACGCAGAATTGGCAGGCGGTTCTCTGGAGCCATCAACATTTCCCGGGAGAATGACCTCTACACCCCGACTTTTTTCTGACCAAATGCCAGAGAAAAGGTACACTGTACATAAAATTTATTGGCGTCCAGGTTCAACAAGAAGTTGGACAGCTTTGTGTCAAGGACTAAGGATTTACTCGCATGCGGGACAGATGCGTTAGTGACCCCATGGGACCAGTTCTCACTGGTTTATGCATTCTCTCCCCCCAGTGCAGCGACTACCGTGGCTTCTATGCAACATCTGAGGGGAACGGAAGCCAACCTAATTGCTCCGGCATGACCCAGAAGACCTTACTGTGTAGGAATCGTAAGGGTGGTAGTAGAGGACCCAGGGTCCCTTGCATCTTGTCCAGACCTACTTCGCAAGGGTGTATTGCATCCTGTCTTGGGAATTAATAGTCTGGCTGATATAGCCCGCATTCTTGAGGATCGGGGCTTTCAGAATCAGCGGCAAATTACCTTGATTCGTACAGGAGAGCTGGCCTCCAGGACCATGTATCATAGGATCTGGAAGGCCCATGTTCCTGGTGTGAAACCAAGGGGTGGCATCCTTGGAAGTTTGTCATAGGTAAAATTCTTGCCTTCCTACATTAGGAAAGGAGATGGAGCCAGCCTTAAGTTCCAATAAGGATCCGATCTCGGCCTTGTCAGTATTTTCAAAGGTCGCTTGCTTCGCACTCTTTGATTCGGGCCTTTATACGAGGCGTAACATGTATAAGTGCACCAGTTAGGTCACCCTTGTGCTGGGGGGGATTAAGTCCAGTTTTGTCGGCTTACAAGGTCAGCACCTTGGGCCGATGCACCATATTTCCCTTCATCCTTCTAACCAGGGAATTGGTGTTTTTGGTTGCGGTAGCCTCCGCAAGAGTTTCAGTATTGGCAGCTTTCTTTGTATAGAACCATACTTAATTATTCTTAAGGATAGGGTGATGTTAAATCCTCACCCAGCCTTATTTCCTAGAAGGATCTAGTTTTCATTTGAATCATTTTTCAGAACCTTGTTCTGCGGAAGGAAAAAGTTATTACTTTTCTCTCAATATAGATGAGATCAGTTAAAAAAAAAAAATCTATCTGAAGGTTTCAGATATAGGAAACTGATGTTTTGTTGTGCTGCCAGAAGACCCTAGAAATGGGCAGGCAGTGTTCAAATCGGCTATTAAAATGGTTACACTCTCTCGTTAGAGTGAAAACTGCTCAGATACGGAAAACTGATGTTGCGCTATCAGGAGGCCCTGGGAAAGGGCAGGCAGCGTATAAATCAACTGTTTCTATGTGGATTCATCAGGTTATGATTCAGGCTTGTGGTTTAAAGAGAGGGTTTCCCCTGTTTCCTTTAGAGTGCACCCTACCAGTATAGTAAGCGCTTCATGCACAGTGCATTAACAAGCCTTTAGGATTTGCAAGGCCGCAACTTGGTCGTCGGTGCATACAGTGGGGCAAAAAAGTATTTAGTCAGCCACCAATTGTGCAAGTTTTCCCACTTTAAAAAGATGAGAGAGGCCTGTAATTGTCATCATAGGTATACCTCAACTATGAGAGACAAAATGTGGAAACAAATCCAGACAATCAGATTGTCTGTCTGATTTGGAAAGATTTTTTTTGCAAATTATGTTGGAAAATAAGTATTTGGTCACCTACAAACAAGCAAGATTTCTGGATACACAGACCTGTATCTTCTTCTTTAAGAGGCTCCTCTGTCTTCCACTCATTATCTGTATTAATGGCACCTGTTTGAACTTATCAGTATAAAAGACACCTGTCCACAACCTCAAACAGTCACACTCCAAACTCCACTTTGGTGAAGACCAAAGAGCTGTCGAAGGACACCAGAAACAAAATTGTAGACCTGCACCAGGCTGGGAAGACTGAATCTGCAATAGGCAAGCAGCTTGGTGTGAAGAAATCAACTGTGGGAGCAATAATTAGAAAATGGAAGACATACAAGACCACTGATAATCTCCTTCGATCTGGTGCTCCACGCAAGATCTCACCCCGTGGGGTCAAAATGATCACAAGAACGGTGAGCAAAAATCCCAGAACCACACGGGGGGACCTAGTGAATGACCTGCAGAGAGCTGGGACCAACGTAACAAAGACTACCATCAGTAACACACTACACCACAAGGGACTCGGATCCTGCAGTGCCAGACGTGTCCCCCTGCTTAAGCCAGTACATGTCTGGGCCCGTCTGAGGTTTGTTAGAGAGCATTTGGATGATCCAGAAGAGGATTGGGAGAATGTCATATGGTTAGATGAAACCAAAGTAGAACTGTTTGGTAGAAACACAACTCGTCGTGTTTGGAGGAGCGAGAATGCTGAGTTGCAACCAAAGAACACCATACCTACTGTGAAGCATGCGGTGGCAACATCATGCTTTGGGGCTGTTTCTCTGCAAAGGGAACAGGACGACTGATCCGTGTACATGAAAGAATGAATGGGGCCATGTATTGTGAGATTTTGAGTGCAAACCTCCTCCCATCAGCAAGGGCATTGAAGATGAAACGTGGCTGGGTCTTTCAGCATGACAATGATCCCAAACACACCGCCCGGGCAACGAAGGAGTGGCTTCGTAAGAAGCATTTCAAGGTCCTGGAGTAGCCTAGCGAGTCTCCAGATCTCACCCCCATAGAAAACCCTTGGAGGGAGTTGAAAGTCCATGTTGCCCAGCGACAGCCCCAAAACATCACTGCTCTAGAGGAGATCTGCATGGAGGAATGGGCCAACATACCAGCAACAGTGTGTGAAAACCTTGTGAAGACTTACAGAAAACGTTTGACCTCTGTCATTGCCAACAAAGGATATATAACAAAGGATTGAGATGAACATTTAATATTGACCAAATACTTATTTTCCACCATAATTTGCAAATAAATTCTTTCCAAATCAGAGAATGTGATTGTCTGGATTTGTTTCCACATTTTGTCTCTCATAGTTGAGGTTTACCTATGATGACAATTACAGGCCTCTCTCATCTTTTTAAGTGGGAGAACTTGCACAATTGGTGGCTGACTAAATACTTTTTTGCCCCACTGTACGTTCACTAATTTCTATCAGTTTTTCTGACATTAAAGTATTTTTTCATTCCATCTATGTGTTGCCTCTAAAGTCCGACCTTTGCTTTGCTCCTCCTGAGCAATTCTATTTTTCTATTACCTAATATAATACAAACTTATATTTTCATAGTGTCATAAAGAAAACGACGCAAACTTAAAACATCCCAAATTATCATATTCAAGACAAAAAAAATAAACCCCAACCTAAATCAAAAAGAAAAACAGGGAAAAAAAAGGAAGGGAAAAATAAACCTAGCTCCCTCCCCACTTAACACACACTATGCTGTAAAAAATTGAATCGGCTCCGCTACCTTCTCCAATTGGGGAGTCCCACCTCTTATCTGCTCCAATTCCTGGTATGCCTTGATTCTACCACCCAATCCTTACACTCTTATACACTGGTGCTCTAGGGTGTTCAATTCATATTAACTACCTCTGTGCTCCCCAATTCCTAAGTTACGTCCCGTGAATATTTATCACTCTAAACTTGTTAAAAAAATAAATAAGCAGATCACTCTAAACTTTAAATCCCCCCCCCCCCCAAATTTATATATATATATATATATATATATATATATATATATATATATTGTGACAGCAGGAAGGTAAAGTCACCTGGTTGCATCCAGGGGGGTAGGTATATTTCTCCCAGATTCAGGCTTTATGCCGACTTATACAACTAGGGAGGGAGTTGATGAAGCCCAGCTGAGGCTAGTGGGCTCATGGATGACTCATACCTCTAGGGAGAGTGCTGGGCGTCGTGCAGGCAGGGAGTTGATGAGACCAGCTGAAGCTTGTCAGCTCGTTTAAGGCCTCTATAAAAACTCCCAGCTTCATTAGGTGTTTGCTCATGCCTGGACCCAGACCTGTGTGGACTGTCTAGGGAGAGTGAACCCCTGTGCGGTGAGACAAAGCCTGTGTGGCTATTTGTTTGGACATTGACTAAACCAGGGACTTAGGGACTAGGACAGCACTAGGCTGATCCCAGTTGTTAGTTAGGAAACCTGTATGTTTAGTCAGAGGTCAAGCTGACCAGGATTTATTTTGTTTATGTTTCTTTTTGGCTTTGCTGTGTTTTTGTCACTGTACATAGAGAAATAAACCGCACCTTTTGATTTTGAAAACCACAACCTCCGTCTGCTGGGCCTGTTTTTGTGTGGGGAGCCCAACCAGGGGGTCACACACACCCGCTACCGAGTTAACCCCCTCACAGTATATATATATATTTATTTATTTGTGTGTATGTGTAGCGGGGTGTTCAATTTAGGGGAAGTGTCTGAGTGGTAACTAGGCTCAGACACCTTGAATTGTTAGGAGTTATGGACCATTTTTGTTCTCAGGGGTTAATGCTGGTGATGTGTTCCCTGTGGGTGGTGCTGCCATTCTGGGCCAGGGTTGAACTGTGAGCGCAGTGCTCTGCCCTTTGTGTCCCCTCTTGGCAGCCGTACAGTGGGGCGGGGAACCTGCTGTGCATGCCGGGAGAGGATATAAAAGGGGCAGACATCTTCTGAGAAGGTTCGTCCACGCCCAAGCACCTTCAGCCTGTGTGTGTGTGTGTGTGTGTGTGTGTGTGTGTGTGTGTGTGTGTGTGTGTGTGTGTGTGTGTGTGTGTGTGGAGGTCGTCCGAACCCAGGCGCCTTCGGCCTGGGTGTGCGTGTGGTTCATCACCGGGTGCCCTAGGCCCGGAGGCCTTGTTCCGGTTCCATCTCAGGCACCTTTAGCCTGGAGTGAGGTACTACCTCACCGTTTCTGTCCGCCTGGGCATGGAGGCCCAGGAGTTGCAGCAACGGCCCGGAGCCCAGCAAACTTCGGCTGGGGTCCACTAGGGATCGAAGGAGTCCAGGGTGCCACCTTGCGAGTGGACCCGCACCCTAAGAGAAGGGAGGATCTGTTCCAAGGGACCGGTGCTGTGGACACGGTGAAGGAAGGGTCTGTTGACTCTCTAGGGGGATGTCTTCTCCCTGAAAGGGGCTATGTCCTAGGAGGAAACCAAGGTTCATCAGGTCAGTGGCAGTGACCTTATTCTCAAGGTCTGTGGCAGAGACCAACCTCATGGTCTGTGGCAGAGACCATGCGCCAAAACTGTTTGAGAAATCTGAACAGTCAGAAGAGTTTGAGCTACGTTTGTGCCTGGACCTCCTCTACACCTTAAAGCTGTCCTGTGTCTTTGCTCCAACCTTTCTTCTATCCAAGAGACTATGGGGTTGATTTACTAAAGGAAAATCCACTTTGCACTTGAAAGTGCACATGGAAGTGCAGTCGCTGTAGATCGCTGTAAATCTGAGGGGAAGCTCTGAAATGAGGGGAAACTCTGCTGATTTTATCATCCAATCATGTGCAAGCTAAAATGCTGTTTTTTTATTTTCCTTGCATGTCCCCCTCAGATGTACAGCATCTGCACTTCCATGTGCACGTTCAGTGCACTTGCAAGTGCAAAGTGGATTTTCCTTTAGTAAATCAACCCCTATGTGTTGTGCAAGTGAAAATAAATATTGAGTTGGACTTTCAGCTGGTGTGGACATTCACATTCCTGGGGAAGTTAAAGCGGTTGTATACCGCAAAACTTTTTTTCTCTTACCATCCATGGACTGACACGGTGTCTCTTTACACTTTACACATGGGTTATGTCCCTGCTTGCAGGAGAAGACCTAGGCAGAATGTGAAATGTTATACATACATTCTAAAAGCCAGAGCTGAACAGCCCCACCCAGGGGGCGGTCCCTCCGGACATAACCCTCCCACTACAGTCAGCAGACTTCAGTTTTTTTCTGCCTAGCAGAAGGAGAAGACGTGGCTCTCTCAGGAGCCAGTCTCCTGACCTATTTTTATTCCTTTTCTGGAATTCTTTTTTATTTTTATTTTTGAGAATTTTCTATCAAATGTCGGCTGGGCAACAGGTTGGGTACAAGATATCCTCGCAGTCTTCCCTGTCCGACCATCGAGCGTGCTGATCCTCGCCTTGTGTGCGTGAGACTCAGTTCACGACAGGCCCCATGACTCCAGGGGTGGCCGGGTTTGCTTTCATGCTCCCACGGTCCTCTCAAGACTGAACAGCTCCTGACTGACTGTATCTTTTGCGGTGGACCGGGCCGACAGCTACTCAGTACTGCACTGTGATAGTCCTGTCAGAAACACACCAGTGGGTCCCTCAGGGGACGGGTAAGTAGTCTCTCCTGCCTGCAGGTGAGTACAAAAGGCTGTGTGTTTCTCTGTGGGGGATTTTCCCTGTCTCCCCCTGTATTTCATTGTCACTATCTGTCACCATTGCTGGCGCTGTGCTGTGTGGGGTGCCTGGGGGTCACACTGTTATTGGAGGGGCTAATGTTGGTCTGCAGATATGCTTGGGGCCTTTTTTTGTGTGTTTTGGGGCCTGGGCGCTGTGTGTGTGCTGTTTTTTTTTCACTTTTGCTGAGTCATGGTGGCCATCTTGCCGCGGATCGCCTCAGTGAAGTGCGGCGGCCATTTTCTTGTAGCCCGCGCGCTCTTCAGCACTAGTTTTGGCCTCTAGCGCTGCTGTAACAGCGCGAATCTCCTCACAGCTCACCAGCGTTGACACAGCGCGGTACAGACAGCGGAACTGAGCGGTCCCTGGTCCGGTTTGGTGAGTCCCCTGGGCGCCCCCTCCTCAGTCAGCACAGCCTGTGGGTGGACTTTTTATCGGAGTCTCAGAGGGGGGCAATATGGAGTCTCTGTCACCAGCTTCCCCTAGATGTCAGTGGACAACAGGCAGTGCTTCAGCACCTGCGGTCCCTAGGGACCAGTTGTGGGCAGTCCTGGAATCATTTCTGACCAGGAT
Source organism: Rana muscosa (assembly GCA_029206835.1). Lineage (NCBI taxonomy): Eukaryota > Metazoa > Chordata > Amphibia > Anura > Ranidae > Rana > Rana muscosa. Next base: position 217,196,153 of record JARGYO010005626.1, on the reverse strand, counting down.
GGGAGCTGTGTGCAAGCGCAAGGGAGCAAAAAAGCACCCTCTCCCCACTTTACTTCATGAGGGCAGTGCGCTGATTCAGATATGGGCCTAGCCACTACCGCTCAGGACCCTAGTTCTGAATGCATTGGATGGTTTTGAACAGGACCTTCCTTATGAGGAAAACTCCAGTTCTGAGTCAGTAAATGACAGGGCGCTTGTTAGTGTACTCATGACTGCGGCGAGGGACACTCTCAAGCTAAAATGCTGCGGATGCAGAACCTCAGGCGGATACAGTCTCCTTTGGTTCTTTTAAGGCCAGGCCTTCTAAAGAGGTTTTTCCATATGTACTTTCTTTGACCAGCTCATTGATAAGGTCTGGGAAAAAGCCGCAGAAGAATTTTTTTATGGTCCCGCGGCGTTTGTCTATCAGATACCCCTTGAAGATGCCCTACTTAAAAAGTGGGCTTCTCCCCCAGGGTCGACCCTCCAGTCGCCCGGTTGAACAAGGCCATCACTCTCCCGATGGAGGGGACTCCTGCATTTGAGGACCCCACTGACAGGAGATCAGAAGTGGTGAGCAGAGCCATGTTTGCCTTGTTGGGATCCGCCCTACGGCCTGTGGTAGCGGCGACCCTTGTGTCTTAAACACTTACAGGTTGGGCAAAAATGTTGCACCTAGCTGTACAGGAGCATAATCTTCCTCCAGACACAGTTGCTTTGGCCCACCAACTGGTTCAGGGCCTGGTTTATGTGTGCGACGCCACGTTGGACGCGGCCCCTTTAATATCCAGGGCCTCTGTCTCGGCGGTGGTATTGCGTCGTCTTATCTGGTTGAAGTGCTGGTCTGCTGACCTAGCCTTAGGAAGCTCCTGACGGATCTACCATTTAAAGGTGGTAGACCTTTTCAGTGCTGCTCTGGATGACATCGTCATGGATGTCATGGGAGGTAAAAGCACTCTTCTTCCTTAGACTAGCAAGGGTGAGGAGGCCCGCCGCAAACGGGGGCCTTCCTTTCCAGCAAAACGGGGTTTTTTCGTCAGTCAGAGTCCACGGGTAGGCCCTCTCAGACTGACGGCAGTGCGGCTGGTGGGCACAAGTGCCCCTGGGTGCGTAAGCCGAACAAGCGGCTCCCAAGCCCGCCTCCGCGTGAAGTCTTGCCTCCGCCCGACTCTGAGGTGGGGGGACGACTTCGCAGGTCACGAATCGGTGGTCCTCCCGAATCTCCGACTGGTGGGTGTGCGAGGTGGTCACCTCAGGATACAGGATAGTATTCCGATCCTGGCCCCCAGACAGATTCTTTCCCTCAAATCTTCCTCTCCTTCCTACCTGTCGGGCAGCCCTCTTGGGGGCTGTACAGGATTTGATCAGGTCCGGAGTGATTGTGCCGGTTCCGTCACAGGAGAGTTTTCAGGGATTCTACTCGAATCTGTTTGTCGTCCCAAAAATAGGACGTGGTTCGACCTATCCTGGACCTCAAGGCCCTGAATGCCTTTGAGAAGGTGCAGAAATTCCGCATGGAATCCATTCGCACGGTGATCACTACACTCCACCAAAGGGATTTTCTTCTGGCGTCCTTGGACTTCAAGGACGCCTACTTGCATGTTCCGATCTGCGCAAGTCACCAGAAGTTTCTGCGCTTTGCGATCAGCGAAGTCCACTATCGATTGTGGCTCTTCCTTTCGGCCTAGCCTCGGCACCAAGGGTGTTCACCAAGGTGCTTGCTCCGGTTCTAGCCTTCTGTTACAGCGAGGTATTGCTGTCATGGGCTATCTGGACGATCTTCTGCTAAGAGCAGAAAGTGGATCAGACTTGGAGGAAAGGTGACTATCGTCAATTAGACCCTCAGGGACTCGGGTGGTTCCTGAACATTCAGGAGTCAGTCCTGGTCCCGACTCAGTGTCTGGAGTATCTAGTTCTGATTCTGGACTCCTTGGAGGCAAAGGTATCCTACCTCTGGAGAAGTTGCTGACACTTCAGTCTGCGGTGCGGGTGCTGACATCCCAAGAATGGTTGTCAATCCGTTTTTTGCATGAGAGTCCCGAGACTCGTGGTGGCCTCCTTCGTGGCCGTTCCGTATGCCCAATCACACACCAGGGCATTGCAGAAGGAGATCTTGTCCACCTGGGACAAATCCCCATTGTCCTTGGATCTTCAGATCCAGGTGATTCACCTGGTCAGGGCGCCCCTGACATGGTGGTTGAGATCCTCGGCTCTTCGGTCCGGAAAGTCGTTCCCCTCCCATCCAATGGACGGTACTCACGACGGACACCAGCCTGACGGGCTGGGGTGGAGTCTGGGGAGTCCTGTCGGCTCAGGCCTTGGACTCCGGACGAGCCCGTTTACCAATCACTGTTCTGGAAATACGGGCCATAGGACTGTGTCTCTCCTCAGGTCGGAGAGAGTACGGTGTCGCTCCATCAGGAGCCAGTCGGACACCGCCACGGCAGTGGCATATGTAAACCATCAAGGGGGAACTCGGAGCTCAGCTGCGGCTTCCGAGGTAGTCCGTATCCTGAAGTGGGCCGGAAGAAACGTGCCGGCTCTGTAGGCCATTTTACATTCTGGGCATAGACAATGGGCAGGCGGACTATCTGAGTCGCCAATCGCCAGACACCGGACCAAGAAGAGTGGTCCTTGCATATTTCAACTCCTTTACCGACGGTGGGGCACGCCGGATGTGGACCTGATGGTCTCTCAACTCAATCGCAAGGGTTGAGGTTGTGGCCAGATCCAGGGATCCTTGGGCGATGCCTCGGATGCGTTGGTGGCCCCATAGGGTCCTTATTGCCTGATATAAACTCCGGCGATCCTAATTGTTCCGGATTGGCCTCAGCATCATTAGTACGCTGATCTGGCATGTCTCGTCGCGGACGTTCCCTGGCGGTTGCCGATGAGGGAGGACCTTCAGTCTCAAGGTCCTATGTTTCATCCGGCTTACAGTCTCTGGCTTTAACGGCAGGGCTGTTAAAAGCCAGGTGTTGAGGGACCGAGGTCTCTCGGACTCGGTCATTTTGACCATGTTAAGGACACGGAAGTCTTCCTCCAGGCAGATCTATCACCGTGCCTGGAAAGTTTATATCGCCATGTGCGAAGCGCTGGACTGGCGTCCTCAGACGTATTCCGTCCCCAGAATCCTGCGTCCTCTGCAGTGTGGAGTGACCCAAAAGCTTGCTTTGTGTACCATCAAGGATCAGATTTCGGCCTTGGCCGTCTTCTTTCAGCGACCTCTAGCGGGTCATTTTCTTGGTTAGCACCTTGTGTTGGGGGTTCGCCATGTGCTCCCTCCTGTCAAGCCTCCTCTGCCACCGTGGGATCTGAATTTGGTGCTCTCGGTCCTCCTGGAACCTCCTTTTGGGAATATCCGGGATATTCCCCTCTTGTCTTGTCTCAGAAGGTGGCCTTTTTAGTGGCAATCACTTCTGTTTGACGAGTGTCTGAGTTGGCGGCTTTGTCCTGCAAGTCGCCATATTTGGTCATCCATAAGGATAAGGCGGTGTTGCATCCGCGACCTTCCTTTTTTGCCAAAGGTGGTGTCGACCTTTCACCTACATGAGGACATTGCCCTCCCGTCCTTGTGTCCTCACCCATCGCATCCCAGAGAGTTTGCGCTGCACATATTGGATGTGGTACGAGCCTTACGGGTGTACCTGTCTGCTACTGCTTCTATTCGGAAGTCCGACTCACTGTTTGTGACTGTCTCTGGTCCATAACAGGGCCAAGCGGTTTCGTCTGCCATAATTTTTAGGGGAATCAGACAAACCGTCATTCAAGCCTATGCTCTCAAAGGGCGGGCGCCTCCCTTTCCGGTTACGGCGCATTCCACCAGGGCAATTGGTGCTTTCTGGGTTTCCCGACATCAAGCGTCGGTTGCACAAGTGTGCAAGGCGGCGACCTGGTCGTCTGTTCATGCCTTTTAACTTTTATAAGGTTAATGTGGCTGCATCTTCGGATGCTTCCTTCGGCCGCAGGGTGCTGCAGGCCACTGTTTAAAGTTGCGACTCCTCCGTTGAGGAGCTCTGCCTTATTGGAGTGAAGTTTTGGATTTTCCATTTATACTGCTCCCATCCCTCTTGACACTGCTTTGGGACATCCCACGTGTAAAGTGTAAAGAGACACCGTGTCAGTCCATGGATGGTAAGAGAAAATAGGATTTTTTGTACTCACCGTAAAATCCTTTTCTCTGACATCCATGGACTGACACGGCACCCACCCTTCCTTTTTAAGTTTGTACTGCTTTGTTACGAACTGAAGTCTGCTGACTGTAGTGGGAGGGTTATGTCCGGAGGGACCGCCCCGTGGGTGGGGCTGTTCAGCTCTGGCTTTTGGAATGTATGTATAACATTTCACATTCTGCCTAGGTCTTCTCCTGCAAGCAGGGACATAACCCACGTGTAAAGTGTAAAGAGACACCGTGTCAGTCCATGGATGTCAGAGAAAAGGATTTTACGGTGAGTACAAAAAATCCTATTTTTTTTTGTCAACCTGCAAGGCAAAGGTATAATGAGCTAGTATGACTAGCATACTAGCTCATTATCAATCACTTGCCTTAAATCGAAGCCCCCGCAGCGGTCCTCGGACACGTCCTCCGTCGCATCCATGATACCCGGAGTGACTTCCGGGTATCGCCGCTCCGGGGTGGTGTGATTGGCCGGAGCGGCGATGACGTCACTCCCGCGCATGCGCGAATTTCCGGCAGTGTCCGGCAGGCTCCCATTCAAGAGCCGCCGCGCTCAGTGCGCCTGCGCCGTTAGTCTTTTTTGCAAATATCTCAGACTGTGTAGGTCTCGGAGATATTGCAAGCACCTACAGGTAAGCCTTAATGTAGGCTTACCTGTAGGTGCTTGTACAAATTTTGGGTATACAACCACTTTAAGGACTTGCATCTACACACTGTAGAGGTGAGAATCATTCTCAGGAGGACTTTAGACTCCGGCTGCAGACAAGGCCCAAAAACAACACCGCCTAACCTCTTCTTAACACAGGAGGGTACGGGCTTGTGGTGCGGTGTGCCTGTCTTCCCCCCTGCGAGGAGCAGAGTTTAATGCAGGAGGGGGATAGAATATATATATATATATATATATATATATATATATATATATATATATATATATATATATATATATATATATATATATATATATATATATATATTTATATCTTTTTTGTGAGATTATTTTATGGACCACCAGGCGGGTAGTGATCCTGACTCTTCTAGATAACAGCAGGTAGTGATCCTGACTCTTCTAGATAACAGGAGGTAGTGATCCTGACTCTTCTCGATAAGATATCTTGTCAGTCTGACAAGATATCAACCGTGTAACATCTGTTATATATATGCGCCCGTCCGGCTATAAAACCCGACCATGTTCGTAGCTGGAGGATGTCCCGGAAAGGAAGGACAACAGAGCACAGTCTCCTCTTGCACCTTCCAGAGCTGTTCTAAAGCTGGTTAATAAAAGGTAACCTACTATAATTTTTGAGACCAAAGTTGATATAATTTTCTTAATATACATAGAATTATCAATATTTAATTTAATACTTGGTTTCCAATAATTTGCAAATATGTACAGTATGTACGTGGTGACGGTCATATTTGCTCATTACATGGAAATCTGCTTCCTAATGCTGAAAAGCCATTGTGCTTTTACTTTTTCCTTTCCGTCAAATCTCTCCGTTGGTTGTTTGTTTTATTTTAAAAAAAAAATGGGTTTGGTTTAAATACAGGCAGTCCCGAGTTACAAACACCCGAGTTACGAACGGCCCCAAATGCCGGCCACTTGTGCCTCACGCTGGTCCTAGATACCGCCGAGCACCTCCGGACACATCCCACACTGCGGTACTGCATGGCCAGAAGAGCCCCATATAAGTTAACCAAGTTAACCACTTCTCCACCGGGCCTATTCTGGCACTTCTCTCCTTCATGTAAAAATCATAATTTTTTTTTGCTAGAAAATTAATCAGAACCCCCAAACATTATATATATATATATATATATATATATATATATATATAAATTTTTTAGCAGACACCCTAGGGAATAAAATGGCGGTCATTGGAACTTTTTATATCGCACAGTATTTGCGCAATAATTTTTCAAACGCCTTTTTCCGGGGAAAAAACGGTTTCATTCATTTAAAAAATAACAAAACAGTAAAGTTAGCCCAATTTTTTTGTAAAATGTGAAAGCTGATGTTACGCCGAGTAAATAGATACCCAATATGTCACGTTTTAAAATTGTGGACTCATGGAATGGCGCCAAACTTCAGTACTTAATCTCCATAGGCGACACTTTAATTTTTTTTTACAGGTTACTATTTTCGAGTTACAGAAGTCGTCTAGTGCAAGAATTGTTGCACACGCTCTAACGCACGCGGCGATACCTCACATGTGGGGTTTGAACAGTGTTTACATATGTGGGCGGGACTTACATGTGCGTTCGCTTCTGCGCGCGAGCTACCGGGGACGGGCGTTTAAAAAAAAAAAAAATCATCTTTTTTTTTTTAAATTATTTTACTTAATTTTTTTTCTTTTTTACACTTCTTTTTTTTTTTTGATCACTTTTATTCATATTACAAGGAATGTAAACATCCCTTGTAATAGGAATGGTGTGTGACAGGTCCTCTTTGTGGAGAGATGCGGGGTCAATAAGACCCCATATCTCTCCTCCAGGCTTGAAAGCATGAGATTGTGAAAAAATTTCACCGATCTCATGCTGACAGCCACGATTGCGGCTTTTGTTTACTTCCGGGTACCCGGGCGTGACGTCACAACGTAGTGCCCAGGCCTCCGACGATCATAGAGATGACTGGTGACCATCTGGTCACCGGAAATCTCTATCGTCGTACTCCGGCGCCGGCCGATTCGTTCTGCGAGCACCCGATGGCATGGGAGAGCCCGGAGAAGCACCGGATGGCGGCGGGAGGGGGTGTCCCCTCCCGCCACCTATAAGAACGATCAAGCAGGGGAACTGCCGCTATGATCATTCTTATTGTGCACAGAATCGCCGGCAGAATACAGTGATATCTGAATGATGCCTGTAGCTGCACCCATCATTCAGATATCACTGCACAAAGTCGAGGACGTCATATGAAATGGTTAAAAGCGCCCGGAACATCCCACATCCATGAACAGGCGGAAGTTACACTTACGAATGCAGTGTTGCAACTTACGAACAAACCTACAGTCCTTATTGTGTTCGTAACTCGGGGACTGCCTGTAATAGGAGGAGAAGATTTGATATTTATAAACTATACAAGGAGACCCCCCCCCCCCCCCCAAAGCCCAGGACACTTTTTAGGACCCTGGACAGAGGGTGGTGTCTCTGAGTCCATGACCAAGGGGTTGTTTGGGATGCACTGGGTTCATATTTGTTCTTCTATGATTTAGGAACGTTGAACCTAATGTACAGGAGATGGGTACTAATACTGTGTCATGTATGACCCTTTTTGTTATGGCTGTGTAAAATTGTATTCATTGTTTTCTTCTAAATAACAATAAAAATCTCTCCCATGCGTTCACATTAATTCAGTCGGTGTAGTAACCAGAGAGGGAAGAGCCCCAGCATCCTCAGTAGTTGGAACCTATCCAGGTATCTATCCCCCCAAAAATAAACCTTTTTATTTTGTGGGTAATGGGAAGATCTGCTTGTGTATTCAGCAGTTGACCTTTTACAGGCTCTGTTAGTTCCTTAACCACTTCAGCCCCCAGGACCATTTTGCTGGACAAAGACCAGGCCACTTTTTGCGATTCAGCACTGCGTCGCTTTAACTGACAATTGCGCGGTCATGCGACGTGGCTCTCTAACAAAATTTGACGTCCATCTTTTTTCCCCACAAATAGAGCTTTCTTTTGGTGGTATTTGATCACCTCTGCGGTTTTTATTTTTTGCGCTATACACAAAAATAGAGCGTAAATTTTGAGAAAAATTCTATATTTTTTACTTTTTTTTTGCTATAATATCCCCAAAAATATATAAAAAAATTCTTCAGTTTAGGCCGATACGTATTCTTCTACATATCTTTGGTATAAAAAAACTCGCAATAAGCGTATATTGATTGGTTTGTGCAAAAGTTATAGCATCTACAAAATAGGGGATAGTTTTATGGCATTTTTATTATTAATTTTTTTTTTTTTTACTAGTAATGGCGGCGATCAGCTTTTTTTTTTTTTTTTTTTTTTTTTTTTTTTTTTTTTTTATTGTGACTGCGTCATGGCGGACACATCGGACACTTTTGACACATTTTTGGGACCATTGTAATTTTTACAGCGATCAGTGCTATAAAAATGCACTGATTACTGTGAAAATGATTGGCTAACAGTTTGAGTGATTGAAAGCAACGGGACCAATGGAAATACTGCTGTGTCTCAGCCAATCAGGAAGGAGAGTGCTAGATGGCCGAGGCACTCATGGACATCGCTGGCTAGAGATGGGGCTCAGGTAAGTATGGGGGGGGTGCTGAGAAGGTTTTTTATCTTATTGCACAGAATGCACCTCACCTGCTGCCTTTTTACAATCCCTTTTTAATATCATGAATTTAAATGAATATGAATTTTTTGTTGCCCATTATTGGCACCTTCTAGTGCAAGAAAAGCTCAAGAAAAATGCATCCCTTTAAATTCTATATGTCTTCACAGTGGTCCGTTGCGCTTCCATTGTGGTGTTAAAAATCTTGCTTGCTGCATCTTTGATCAGTTAAAAGCAAAAAACAAAAAAAACAACCAAACAGAGCTCCCTGTTGAAATGCATTGAAAACACAGCAAGGACGCATCAATAATGCATGTGTTACATTTTTGATTCTGTTTTTGAGTCGCACGACCTATGAAAAACACACCATGAGCACAGCAAAATGGCGTGCGTTTTCGGGGCCATTATCGGCACCTTTTTCGTTTAACGGCAAAAAAAAATTCTGCTGATATGTTTCGGCCGCCTGAAATTTCAGTGCATCTCCTAGTCTTTATATCATTTCTTTCTTATGGTCGTCACTGCCAGAATACAGTCTATTGTATTACGTAGATCTTTACACGTCTTTTTGTTATGCTTTCAAGGCTCTGCCTTTGCTTCTTTGATGTGTTACTCAGTTATATACAATACAAGTGGCATTTATCCTGCATACCTGTTTCCACTATGACATCCTCTGGGTTAATGTTGTGATTCCACACACTCATGGCATATCTGCTTCCTCATGCATCTACTTTTTCAACTTATGATTGGTCCGCTTCCATCTATCTTCCAGAGCTTTTTGTGTTACATGGCGTTTACACTTTATGGGTACACCTTGGTGTTTTTCACCGGCTTCACTCTTTTATGCCTGGCTGGTCTTTGTTCTGGGTGCAGTGGGGAGGGTTGCCGTAGATTTTTTTTATCTTTCTTTCCTTTCTCTTGAGATGACCCCTATGTCCCGCCCCCCCCCCCCCCGATCCATATCTCCTCTCTCTCTCTCCACATCTGAAGTCGATCAGCACCCACCCAACCAGTCCTGCTGAAGCAAGTCTATCTTGCAAAACACGTTGATGCCAAAGTATGGAGCAATATTGGGCTGCACTCTGGTGATCTACATTGACATTCTATCTACTGATTAGGTTGTTGGACTTCAACATACTCTGTGACACACTGTGGCTTGTAACCTCCATATTATAGGATTGGGTACCTGCTGACTCTTTGAATGCAGAAGGTATTGTTATGTGGTTTTTTTTTATGTTTATATATATATTTAAATTAAATCTAAATAAAGTAGTTTTAGTATTTATTTATTTTTTATACATACGGGCTCATGCTGTGCCTACAAAGTCCGCTGTTTTTGAGAAGTCTGTTCTAGATTTTTTTCTTTTCTATGTTAAGTTTGGATGTTGGTGACTGTCCTCCTCTCCAAAATCCATAAACCTATTGTCAGGGATCGGATGGGAGACTGATTTGATGAGGTCGGCCTCTCTTATATCTCCTGTCCTGGCTCTGCTGAAGGTGAGGCAGAGGAAGCCAAAGGACAAGAGGGGCAGGAGGTCCCGGGAGAACAGCTTGGCAGGGTTCAGCGGTCTGGAGTAGACTGTGATGTGCTGAGCAGGAACAGGAAACAGCCAGGCAGGTAACCGAGAGTTAACCGCAACCCGGAACATAGAAAGGAGCAAGGTCTCAGGGATAGCCAGGTTCGTCAGCAGGCAGACAGTGAGGTACCAAATCAGACAGAGCCAGGGTCAGAGATGGGCAACAGTACAGGAACAGAACACAGAGCCAAGGTCAAGAGAAAGCCGGGTCTAAATACTGGGAGGACACACAGGATCAGAGCAGGATTCAGGAACACAGCTGAAGATCAGTCAGCAAAGCACAAGAGCCCAGTCTCCCTTTTTAAATAGGCCGTCATGCGCCAAGGAGAAATTAGGCTGGAGCGCACCCGCGATTGCGGGTTCTGGCACGCGTGCCCGTTTGCCATTTTATGGCAAAGGCTATGTGCTTGTGCACGCCTGTGTGCAAAACGTCTCACAGGAATTCCCTGACACCTATATTTCTGTGGAGTTTGTGCAAAAAAAGATGTTGCGTCTTATCTTAAACTTACAACTTATGCCATGTGTAATCAAAACTACACATGGTGCTTGGAGAACGATCAGAAAAAAAAAAAATGTAAGAAGACCTCCTGAAGATGCAACAAAGTTTTTTTACCATAAATCTATAGTACACAGCAGGGTTCCTCAAACAGATTTCCATGGATCCCCTAGGGTTCCTCCAGAGGTTGCTAGGGGTGGGTTCCTTGAGCAATTTCTGCCTCTCAGAGAAGTTTTCACTGACACATTTTTTCTAATGACCCCAAGTGTAAGGAGCATCCTTCCCCCTGATCATCACACTAATGTAGATGTAGTCATTTTTAGCAGAGGGTTCCCTGAGACTGAAAAGTTATTTCAAGGGTTCCTCTGTGTTGAAAAGGTTGAGAGAGGCTGGTATATAGTATAAGCAGTGCTGAAGCTGATCAGAATTTCTGTTCAGTTCTTGCTAAGTGCCTGTTGATGGTTCAAATCTCAGCTGTTTCAGCAGGGACTGGCCAAGATTCGAACCATCCATGGGCAGGCTGATTGTACCCAAGTCCATTGTTGTACGACTTTGGTTCAGCCAGCATATCGGATTTTACATGTGATTATTGCTAGCAGGGACGCCCACCCCCTTGCTGGAAGAACACAATAGCGTTGCGGGAGGGATTCAGCCAGTATTGATGGGGGGGAGAATGGAGCAATTTTCTTTCCTGCAGGAAAGGAAATCCTATCATGTAGGACCTGCCTTAGTCTGCTCAATTGGAAGCCTAGGCCATCAAAGGAATAACTGCAGATGGTCGCTATAGGGGGTACAGGAGGATAGCATACTTAAGCTCAGAGTGCCATGTAGATTACAGTTTGAAGAAGATCCAAGATTTGTAGGAAAAAACGTCATTGATGTACAACGTTGCATGACCGCGCAATTATCAGTTAAAGTAATGCAATGGCCTGGTCATGAAGTGGGGGGGGTAAATCTTCTGGGGGGCAAGTGGCTGGACGCGAAGTACTGCTGCCAATTGAAAAACTCTACATTTGAAACCTTGTTTTTTTTTTATATACCTGCGGAAAGAGCCATAGGATTCAGGGCTACAAAAATAAAATGTTTACGAAGAATAAGTCTAAAGCCTCGTACACACGGTCGGACTTCAAACAAACTTTTCCGTGGATTTTTGTCCGAAGGGAGGTGGCGGGAACACCCATAGCATACACACGGCAGGACTTTTCTGCAAACTTTCCCAACGTCTCGTGGTTTTTCTGCTCTTTACCACCACCCTTTGGTCAACTTCTGCTATTGTTGGTTGATTTTAACATAGGTTCTGGGCATGCGTGTTTGTACTTCGGACAAAAGTCCGATGGATTTCTGTACACACGATAGGACTTTTGTTGCCGAAAAGTTTGTCCGTTTGCAGAGCGAACTTTTGTCCGATGAAAACCGAAAAAGTTTGTCCGATGAAGCGTACACACGGTAGGATTTTTTTGAAAACTTGCTCATTTTGAAGTTTGTTGTCCAAAAAGTCGGACTGTGTGTATGGGGCTTTAGAATGATTGGGGATAGCTGTCATGGCTGATCCCCATGTTGTGCTTTTTCACCAGGAGTGTGGACATCAGGAATACTTCATACCTTGCCAACATTGCTTGTACATATTCTTGTTGGAAATGTTTGTTTATTACCAAAATTTATATAGTGCCGACCATTTTCATGGCGCTTTACATACATTGTACTATTTACATCAGTCCCTGCCTTCAAGAAGCGTAGTCTAAGGTTCTGGTCATACATACGTACAAGAAGCGTAGCCTAAGGTTCTGGTCTTCCATGCCTGCATACGTACAAGAAACTTAGTGTTAAGTGTGTACTTACCGAGGCCGAGAGCGGTTCACCCTTGCGACTTGACGCACTCCACCCCCTGGAGGTGAGACAGTGAGAGGATGGCGCGAAGAGGCACTGGCTACCAGCAGGTGGGGTAGTCTTGCTAGATGGTCTGGGAGACCAAGAACAGGCTGAGGGTCAAACACCAGGAGGGTGCGAGTTCTCTGCAGGATCCAGCTGGAGACACAAGTTGAGAGCAAGCGGGGATCAGAGCAAGTAGACGGGAGACTGAGTCCGGGTGCGGACTGCTGGTGCAGGAAGTGCAGTCCGAGGGTCTAGCACAGATGACAAGCAACAAGTCCGGAGAGGTATAAGCAGCAGGTCAGGGCTGAAGATTAGTAGCAAGTCCAGGATACAGGCAGAAGGTCTGGGGCTGGAGACAAGTAGCAGGTCCGGTCACAGGCCGGGGGTCAAACACAGGCAGAAGGGTCAGGTCCAGGAGAGAGGAGAAGAGTAGTCAAGCCGATCCGGGTCACAACAGAGTCCTGATGCAGGTACAGGAAACCAGGTACAACAGGAAGCTGACAACAAACCAGCAACCTGTCAGTGCAGCTAGGCTTCTTTATATAGACCTGCCAGCATTCCTATTGGCGCACTAGCGCGCGTGCTGTTCCGCCGGCGCACGCCGAAGCGCCTTTCCGCCGGGCGCTGGCTGGCGTGAGTGGATTGAGGATTTCTCTGACACTTAGTCTAAGGTTCTGGTCTTCCATACATACAAGAAGCTTAGTCTAAGGTTCCGGTCTTCCATGCATGCATACGTACACATATTGGGGCCACATATATAGGAGCCAATTAACCTACCGGCATGCCTCTGGAGTGTGGGAGGAAATCCGGGCAAGCACAGGGAAAACATGCAAACTGCATGCAGATAGCATCATGGTTCGGATTCAAACTGATGACCCTAGTGTTGTAAAGCAGAAGTGCTAACCACTGTGGAACTAAAGCAGAAGTGCTAACCCCTGCCACTAAAGCAGAAAGTGTTAACCACTGTGCTGCCTATATATTGTAAGGCTTCTTCGGTGCAGCTGCCGAGTTTATGCAGAGGTGTTAGGAGCATACAGTATGGATTCATTAAAGGGAACCTGTGGCTGTTTTCTGGCACAGCCCGTGTTCCCAATGAATGGAGGGTGTCCTTGACAAGTATTGAGTAGCAGCACTTGGTGATCTACCTGACCCGCATCTATTGGCCCCACTGTGAGTGAGGCGGGGACAGTGCTGGATGATTGACACCTAATGGCCTCACTCCTTGTAGAGATATTTTGAAGGGACTTTATGAACTTTGCATAGCTGCACTATTTTCTGGATAGCAATCGCAGTTCTCAGCCAAAACCTTTCATATCTAGTATAGAAATTTGTGTGATTCTCAGACTGATTGGCTTTCTTCTTTTCTAGATGCATGTGACGTTCAATGATGTCGCTGTGTACATGACGGAGGAGGAATGGCGGAAATTGGACTCTGGGCAGCTGCAACTATACATGGAAGTCATGAATGAAAACTATGCAAGTTTACAGTCTCTGGGTAATGATGGATCTCTTTCTATATGATGGACACACAGGGCCAAAAGTTAATTTACTTTATGCTATTGCTGTACCCACACTCTGTCACAACACACACATGTGCCATAACATAATAGAGACCAGAGCAGTGACTACGTCTTTAGAGGAGATCTGTAGTAGTTTAGAAGTTTTTCTTAGCTGTGGGTCAATGGTAAATTCTATTTTTTTCAAAGTGAAATGCTTGTTCTGTATAGGTCCCTTTTTGTGAAAAGAACTGAAAAAAGACTGATGCTTCCACATATGGGGAGCATGAGATCTCTTCCCATAATGAAGTCACAAGACCCAGGCACTCGTCACATGATGAAGGGGGTGACATCACTGCTCGTAAAATGGGTATTTTGGTGGTGCTCTAGAGGAAGAAGGTGCAAGACATTAGGCAATGCTGTTACCTTGTGTTAGAAGTGCTATAGGTATCAAAGAATATATACATCGGTGCCTTCGTACCATCAATTGTTGTATGGGGAAAAAAGGAGGCTTCAATGGACTATATCGGCACCATATGAAAAACTGATACAGTTCAAAATATAAATATAAAAGTTTTTTTTTTTTTTTTATTACAAAAGTATTGGAGAGAGTTTTTACCATGTACATGTAGCGGGGTCTCTAAATTTAGGCGGGGTACACCTGGGTGGTAGTATGATCCAGGTGTGTAAATTATGGGAGTAATTGGACCATTTGTATTCGTGGAGGAATGGGCGGTGTAATAGTCTCCTTGGCCTGTGGGTGGCGGGGTGCCCGCAGGCTCAAGCTAGATTTACTGCCATAGTGCTGTCCTTTTTGTCCCTTCTCGGAGATGGTACGGCGAGGGCGGGGAACCTGCCGTGGCGTCAATGGAGGGGATAAAAGGGGGAGGACGCCCTTGTCACGAGCTCTTGCTCTTTTGGAGTTTCTTCATCACGCGCCCAGGCACCTTAGGCCTGGGTGCGGGCGGTTCTGAGTTCCGGCTCAGGTGCCCTAGGCCTGACCGGAATGGAGTTGGAGTCCATCCCAGGCACCTTCAGCCTGGGGCTCAGTGACTTTGACTGGGTCCCGCGAGGGTGGAGAAGTCCGAGGGTCCCTGAAGTGGATGGGGCCCATGTCTGAGGCGAGGAGGCCGGGGAGGTTACCCATTCGGAGAGTCTGGAGCAGCATCAACCCGGTGACGGATGGGCCTCCGGTAACTCCCTTGGAGGGACAATCTTCCCCTGACAGGGGCCACAACGCAGCGAAGGTACTCCTATCTACGTTCTCTTGAGTCGCTGGTAGAGACTCTCAAGTTCTAAGTTCTCTCTAGCCAAGGCTATAGTAACCGCTGGTGAAATCACAGTGGTTTAGCTGACAATCAGGATAGTGCCTCGACCTGCTCATTCCACCGTATCAAACTGTTATTGGGTCTCAACCAGTTGGCTACTGAAGCACTGTTTATTGTAAATTATGCAATAAAACAAGAGTTGGACTGTGATCGGTGTGTGGTACTCTGGTTGATGGGAGCAAAGGGAAGTGTTGGCACGGCAGGACTTGATCCTTGACTAAAACACACAGGCCCGAGGAAAATATCTGGTACTGCCCTTCACCTCACCCACAGCTATGGGGAGGACATGGGCCGTAGTGCATCTCACCCTGTCGTATGAGATACCCCTAGACAAAAGAGATGGGGTGAGGCCGCTACATACACATTCATAGATAAATAGTTGTGACAATTAACAGTTCATACCATTGTGACACAATGGAAAATCATACAGATATAGTTACATAGTATGCAGTGCTCAACATGTTTCGCGTTAATGATTCCAAAGGAATCCGCTTCTTCAGGAGCTGAATGTTTTTTTTCAATGGATAAAAGCATGAGTTGTCACGTAACTATAGATAAGAAAGGACATGGTTAGTATAAAATCGAAAAAAAACGTGGATATATATATATATATATATATATATATATATATATATATATATATATATATATATATATAGTGACAGCAGGCAGGTAAAGTCACCAGGTTGCATCCAGGATGGAAGGTATATATGTCCTAGATTCAGGCTTTATGCTGATTTATACCACTAGGGGGAGTGCTGGGAGTCTTGCAGGGGAAGAGTTAATGAGCCCAGCTGAATCAAGTGGCTCATTGAGGCCTCTACAAGAACTCCCAGCATGCTAAGGGAGATGCTCCAACCTGGAACCAGATCTGTGTGGATAGTCTGGGGAGTGTGATCTCTGTGCGGTGAGCCAAAGCCTGTGTGGTTATTACTTAGAACTTCTAAAAGCAGGGAGCTAGGGACTGGGACAGCACAAGGCTGTACCCAGTTGTTAGTTAGGGACACCAACGTGTGTAGTGAGCGGTCAAGTTGACCAGGATTTCTTTTCATGTTTCTTTTTGTTTTGCTGTTTTTCCCTTGTAAATAGTTTGAAATAAACCGCCCCTTTCGTTTTTTGCAACTACAAACTCTGTCTGCTGTGCCTGTTCTTGTGTGGTGAACCCATCCAGGGGGTCACACACACCCGCTGCCGAGTTAACCCCCTCACAATATATATGATTAATTTCACAGGTAAGGAAAGTTTGAATAAACAGAAAAACATCATCTGAACCATAAAACCAGATTTGTACCTAAAATTCTCACCATAGGAGCCGGGCCTTGTGGTCGAGACACGGATCAAAGATCCAGGTGTGTCCACAGGGACATGGGACCCCACCAAAGACACAAAAATCCAGGCGGAAATAGTCTAGGGTAATCAAAGAAATTTTGTCAAAAACTCATCCAAGGTCATATGGATCTATTTCCATTTATGCCTAATTTTATATATTTTATTTAACTCCAACTTAGATTTGGTGAATATATACAGACAATCTCTGTATAACTTTTACACAAACCAATTAAAATACAGTTATTGGGCTTTTTTTTTTTTTTAACCAAAGACACGTAGCAAAATACATTCCGGCCTAAATTTATGAAGAAATGTTTTTGTTTTTTTTTTGGTTTGTTTTATAACCGAAAATAAGTAGTATTTTATTTATTTTTTTCCAAATCTTTCAGTTATTTTTTTCATTTATATACAAAAAAAACAAGTGGTGATCAAATACCACCAAAAGAAAGCTCTATTTGTGTGTGGGGGGGGAAAAAAAATGATATAAATGTTATGTGTACAGCGTTGCATGACCGCGCAATTGTGTTCTGACTTTACTCATGCATGAACTATACAATAACCTACCATAGACCAGTTAGGGTGTTGTTGATTTTGAAGTTGGTCAAAGTCCCTTTGGGGGGGGTCCTGACTCCCAACTCCGCATCTGCAGCTTCAATGCAGGAAAAGCTGTTCCTTTTTTATTACGGTATTTATTATAGATAATAATAATAATAATATTATTATTATTATTATTATTATTAGTTTATGGTCCATTGAGGGATACAGAATTCTTAGACAGGTTTGGACATTGGAAAAACAAAAACCCATTAAAGCTGAGCTCCGCAGTTGTTTGTTTATTTTTTTTTGTCAGCAGCTACAAATACTGCAGCTGCTGACTTTTAAAATAAGGACACTTACCTGTCCAGGGCGCCCGCGATGTCCGCACCCGAAGCCGATCCATCCCTCGGCTCTCGGGTGGAGGCGCCGCCATTTTCGGTAAGGGAATCAGGAAGTGAAGCCTTGCGGCATCACTTCCTGGCTCCCTATACTGCGCATGCGCGACTCGTGCTGCATGTTCCCACTGGTCCCTGCTGTCTTCTGGGACCTGTGTGTCTCCCAGAAGATAGCGGGTTGGACGGAAAAGGCCTTGGAAGTGGCATAGATACCTGCGGATGGCTCGGGTATCTATGCCCGGAAGTGGGAGCAGAATACCTGTATTACACAGGTATCTTCTCCCACCTAAAAGGTCTAAAATGTGACACCGGGGGGGGGGGGTTCCGAATAGCGGAACTTCAATTTTTGGGTGGAACTCCGCTTTAAGCCAGTTCCCGTATAATCCTACCTCTCACCACCATGTGTCTTATGAGGCTGGTCGCCCTTTCCTCACTCAGTTCTGCTATGAAAAATACAACTACAATTTGCCTTTTTATTTTATCTTTTTTCCTTCAGATACTCAATTAATATTTTTTTTCTTCAGTGACTTTAAACAAGTCTTTAGGAAATTCTGCTTGAACTCATCTCTACCCACAAGCTTTTCAGATCAGAGCATTCTCAACAAAAGCTTTGGGCGCTGTGCCCTGACCCCAGTGAACTGAAGATTGCAGGGCTAGTCTGGAATGTGACCTTGGGGCGCTGGGGTCTGCATTGTGGTGCTTTCCAGACCTCTATACTATATGTAGCGCCCTGCTCCCAATGACTGGGTGCTATGTTTCAATCTAGAGGGTATCTGAGCCAATAGTTGGGCTCAGATGTAAATAATTGATGCTAAATTAGCCTCTGTTCCGGCTATGGCTGTGTTGGGCAGACTTCCCACTGTTCGCCTGTAGGTGGCATTACCACCTCAGGCCAATGTGGAAGACTGACAAGCCAGAGTGTATTGGGTACCTTCCCCCGGGAACAGTTCAGTGGGTGTGGTCTACCCGCTGAGCATGCTGGGGAAGGGACAGACGCCATCTTGTGGGGTTCTTTGTCCCCTCCTGGCGTGAGGGGTTTATTGTGTGATTTTTGGCCTCTGAACCATGCTGGTCCGAGGCCGCAACTCAGAGTAGGCCCAGTTATGCTGACTGGGTCTACACCTTGAAGGTGATCCTGTGCTGTCAGTCCTGAGGGAGGAAGCCACTCAATGGAGGAAACCAGGGGAGGACCTGTCCTGGAAAAGACCAAGCGGAAGGCTGGTGTCTTAAGGAGGGCCTGGTAATTCTATTGGATGCACCGTAGTTAAAGTTCACCTTAGTCTGCCGGGTTGGCTTAAAGGCTCTTGACTGTTCGGCTGGAAGTCCGGGCGTTAAATCCTGTGGCAGAGGATCCCGGAGTATCCAATTTTGTCCACAACCGGTCTGTGGCAGAGACTGGTCCTGATTATAGTTTGTGCATCATACCGGCTGCTAGGCCAGGTGAGAGGGGCCTATCCGGGTGAGAAATACCCACTCCAGGAAGAGTGGTGAATAACTGAATAGTTGAGTTTTCCCCAGTGATCTGTACTGTGTGCCTGAACCTACCCCTTCCCTTCACCCTTCTACCATTGTTCATCTGTTTATGAAAAAGGAAAATTAAAACCTAACTGCTTAAGGTTTTACAGCTTGTGTGGACATTGGAGTTTCTACAGACTTTCTTCCCCAAGACAACCGAATACTGAGGTAACGTGCAGGCCCAAAATAAAACCAGCAGCTCCTGCGGGGGTGTTCTACATATGTTAGCTGCAGAGTGTTCTCCAGGTCCAGACCTGTGGCACAGCTAGCGTGACCCGGTCTCTGAAGAATAATTTTGTAAGGCCACCAGCCTGAAGTAGTTAGGCGTTTTGGAAGGCGTATCCAGACCCCCCTGGTATGAAAGATGTTGAGTTTGCCTCATATTCCAGTTTTGGACACTGGGCTCTGCATTGTGGTGCTTTTCAAACCCTTGAGTAGTTGCAGAGGATCTGCATTGTGGCCAGTGGCGGCCCATCCAAAGATATCCATGTATCCGGCCCCCGATCTACATATCAGGGCGTCGGGTGCATGGATTCCAATGGGGGGGGGGGTGGATTTTTGAAGTGCATGATTAGAGCCGCCAAAGGCTCCAATAGGCTTCAAAAAAGGGTGGGCTCGGGGCGCAGAGCACTGCGTCTTGATCCCATCCTGTTGTGTGACTATAGCGAATGAAGTTTCACTATTTTCACACTAAATTTTTTGCTTGCCAATCAGGAGGCAGGTTGTGAGAACTGTTTCCCGTCTGGCCTAAGTGTCTGGCGATCCTATTGGACACCTAGCGCTTAGGTGGAAGAGGAACAGTACGCTGTAGGAGATGGAGGAGCGGACACAGGAGCCGCTGCTCCCCGCACCTCCCGGAGAAGGAGGAGAGGAGATCACAGCCCGGACCTGCAGTACACTGTGAGGAGGAGCGGACACCAGAGCCGCCGCTCCCAACACCGCCAGGCCGCTCCCCGCACCAATGGCCGCCACTTACCGCACCTCCGGGAGGAGGAGAGGAGATCACAGCCCGGACCTGCAGTACACTGTGAGGAGGAGCTGACACCAGAGCAAGTACTTCTCTATTAGGTACATCCTTAATTTATTGATCGCCCTCTTCCTGAACCTGAGGGTTCCACCTAAGCTCAAGGCTATTAAGAAGGTATTTTTTTTTTTTTTTGATTATACTTTTGGTTTGGCAATTTCCCATATTTTTCTTCACGCCTTAGTTTAGGCATTGTACTCCTTGTATAATTTCCGCATCCATTTGATCCCTCCGTGGCTATTGCCCACATCTAAGACTGCTTTTGGTTGTCCCAAATGTCTACACATTTACTACATTTCCTGTGTCCCTCAATGGATGATAAAGAAAATTTAAGATATTTGTACTTTACCTAAATGGACTCCAGGAAAAAAAAATTACCAGGCCCTGCCCCTCTTTGCTATTGGCCTTCTGTACTGCTTGCTCATAAAAATAAGGCATGATTTTTGGAGGCGGAGTTATACAGGGGTTGGCTTAATGTTTTTATTTTTTTATTTGCCAATGTCCAAACCTCCTGAAGGCAACAGTATTACCCAAATATCTAAGAATTGCTACATTCCTGTGTCCCTCAATGGACTCCTAAAAAAGGTTACAAAAAACATGTTTTATTTTCTGCAGCGCACATGGTACGCAGTGTAGAGCTATAACGTTGGTGTGTTCTATAGATGGGGTGCTCTTGTAAATGAATGACACCACATTTTACAGTCGACTTGGTGTGCCACTGTGCGTTGCAGTAACATGCGTTTTGCCTTTTGTGTTACCACAGCGCACCGATGTGAACGAACCCTTATGGCATTCTCTTTGGTTTGTGGTTGCCACCGTTTTGTCTGCAAAGGGCTGTATCCGTAAACCACTCTTATGACATCTAATTTTTTTATTTTATTTCAGGACTTCCAGTCCCAGAACCTGAACAGTTACAGCGTGCCAAGCAACAGATGTGGAGAAAGAGGCCTTTGTACGAAGCTGGAGAACGGTCGTATACACCTCTCCAAACAGGTAAGGGTGGACCTGTCCTGGAAAACTCCTGTATATGCTTCTGTACATCATTAACTTACAGGTACAAACATTCGGAACCCAACCAGAAATAATACCTTTTAACACTACTTAAAGCGGCGTTCCACCCAAAAGTGGAACTTCCGCTCTTATGTCTCCTCCCCCCTTCCTTTCGGGGGGGGGGGCGGATACCTGTCTTTGTCAGGTATCCTGTCCCCATTTCTGGGAGACTGGGCCGCGGCGAATTATGTCAGCAGCTCGGCTCCTCCCTCCTTCAGTAGGAGAGCGCAGTCGTGACTCCCGCATGCACAGTAGGGACCCGACGTGAAGTCATGTTACTTCACTGCTGGGTTCCCTTACCCTCAATGGCGGCAGCAGCACCCGACAGCTGATGGCAACATCAGCTGTGGTTCTGACATAGCTGGACTCCAGGCCAGGTAAGTGTCCTATTATTAAAAGTCAGCAGCTGCAGTATGTGTAGCTGCTGGCTTTTAATTTTTGCAGGTGTGGGCGGACCTCCTCTTTAAAGGGGAGTTCGAGCCTTTTTCATGTTTATTAAAAGTCAGCAGGTACAAAACGTGTAGCTGCTGGTTTTTAATAAACAGACACTTACCTGTTCCACTGTCTAGTGAAGCGGCCGAACAGAGCTTCACTCCTCCACCCCCCTCCGCCGGCACCTCCATTCTAACTGTGGGCACCCGGCCGTAACCGCTTTCGGCTTCACGCCGGGCACTCCCTGCGCATGCGCGAGCGGCGCTGCACAATCTGAGTGGACAGGCGATCGCCTGGGACTTGTCACGTGTCCCAGGTGATCGCGTTCAGGGAGGGGCCGCCAAAAGGCGATATGACGAGTCGTCTAATCGGTCCCTGGGCGGAAGGAGGAAGTGGGACAGAAAGTCCCAACTATGCATCCGACCCCCTGATCTACATATCAGGGCGTTGGGTGCATGGATTCCAATGGGGGGGTGTGGATTATTGAAGCGCGTGATTAGAGCCAGAGGCTCTAATGGGCTTCAAAAAAGAGTGGGCTCGGGGCGCAGAGCACTGTGTCCCGATCCCACCCTGTTGTGTGACTATAGCGTATTCATTTTCACTATTTTCACACTAAAGTTCCTCCCTGCCAATCAGGAAGCAGGTCGTGAGAACTGTTTCCCAATTGGCCTAAGCGTCAGGTGATCCTATTGGATGCCTAGTGCTTAGGTGGAAGAGGAACATTACGCTGTAGGAGATGGAGGAGCGGAAACAGGAGCCAACGCTCCAACGCTTCTGGGAGAAGGAGGAGAGGAGATCACAGCCTGGACCTGCAGTACGCTGTGAGGAGAAGCGGACACCAAAGCCGCCGCTCCCCACACCTCCGGGAGGAGGAGGAGAGGAGATTACAGCTATGATTGGGTAAGTGACTGGGCCGGCTGGCTTTCCCCCACCAATGAAAAACCCTCCAGCTGCGACTGATTGTGGCACTTTCCAGACCTCTATACTATGTGTAACGGCACCCCAAGTATGAAAGGGGTTAACGCCGTTTAGGATATTCCTTCTCTAGACACACATCCACTGCCGATCCTCCACAGTCAGGCGACCGCTTCCCATAGTATTAATCCTTCCAAACATACGAGACAAACACTCTGTATGAAGTTTGCAACTGGACTGACAATCTTTAATGACAAACTCCCAGTTTTATACACACAGAGAGGAGGTTCTTACATTCTCCTCAGACAATACACCTTTGACCAGACCTAATTTTACATGAGCTATTTAACTACAGTGATGACTCGGACACATGACCTTTAGGCTAGCCTCACTGTCTCCCAATACACATCTGACATCTTAGCAGACACAGGTGGGGGCTGGATGTGGTGACATTAGCATCTAACAGTATGTGTCCCAACATCATGAAGGAGTCACTTTTCAGTTAACCTGTTGAGTTCATAATCAAACAGTAAATAGTTCTTTACAGCTATCCTGGGGAATATTGTGGAAAAATATCACTGTCCCATTTTAAAGCAATCCAAGACATATATTCTTAATGTCCATTATTTTCTTGCTCACCCTGTGCCCAAAGTGACCCCTGTCACACTATGTTACTCTGTTAGCTACAGAGTGCTCTCCAGGTTCAGAGCCATAAAACAGCCTTTGGTGTGACCCAGTGTCTGTAAGAACTCAATGTAGTCCTTATTGCAAGTCAAGCTGAAGTAGGACGCTACTTCACAGTTGGCACCTTATTCAGTGCCAATGTAAAATTCCTGCTACCGCTATGTAACCATTTTGGTTAAAGCTGGGAGAACTTGGCACTGACATCATCTGCTAGATGAAGTGTTTTTCCCACCACTCAGCCTAAAGTAAGCACCTTCCTGTTGCTGTTCTTGATTTTGGGACCCCTTGTGGATTATTCGGTCTCCGGTTCTGTTCCACACCACCACCAACAGTGACTTGGTCACCTCCTGCTGCCTGTGGCCCTAATAATCATCAGCTACTTGGGTCTGTGAGTACTTAAGCCTTTGCCTCACTTTGGGCCTAAGTGTTCTCTGCTACACTGTGCAACATGGCATTTTCAAAGATGCAGAGAGGACAGTCCCATTGCTGATAGGGGTGATTTCCAGGTTACACCCAGAAGGGACTGACGCTTGCAACATAGATCCTCGGAAACCCACTACTACAGGGTCATCCTCATCGGAGTCTCGTACAGCTCTATAGCATAAGACCCTACCATACACTCCACAGCGTGAAGCTAAAACCTCCCATACGTCTACTCTACAAGACCGTTAACATCCACTTTGGATTTATGGATTTGTGCATAAAGAATGCAGCAATTCTAAGCGCACGTTGGCGCCTTCCACAACAGAATCAAATTCTGACCCTACTACACCTCCACCTCCTAGGTGTGCATGAGGCCCCTATTCCCAACTCTGATTCAGCCTTTACTATACGTCTGCAAGATCTTTTAACATCCATTTTGTATTTATCGGTTTGTGTACAAAGAATGCAGCAATCTGCTTGCAGGAGTTCTAAGCACAGTTTGGTGCCTTTCGCAAAAGGATCCAGTTTTGACCCTACTGGACTGCCATCCCTAGGTGTCCATGAGGCCCCTATTACCAGTTCTGATTCAGTCTTTACAGCCTTATTTCAGCAAATTGCGTATTACCCTGAATACTTGAAATGATGCAGTGCGCTCTACCTGCCAGTTAGGAGGATAAACCTGCTCTTCTAAAGCATGGGGTCTTTTAAGAGCTGCTCCTCCAATGACCTCCCCAATACACTCTATATGTAAAACCTTCCTCTAGGAGACCTGGAATCAACCAGTGGAATCATTGCTTCTTCCTGACAACGTTAAGCTTTTTTCCAACTTCCTGCGTTCCGGCCATCCTTTCCCCCTGCGTTCCGGCCGTCCTTTCCCCCTGCGTTCCGGCCGTCCTTTCCCCCTGCGTTCCGGCCGTCCTTTCCCCCTGCGTTCCGGCCGTCCTTTCCCCGCAGTCAAGGATTGGGTATCCTAGGTTCTCTTGAGCAAGTACTATTCAGTACATCCTTCATTTATGGACCACCCTCTTCCTGAACCTGAGGGTTCCACCTAAGCTCCTGGCTATTAAGAAGGTAGTTTTTTTTTTTTTTTTTTTTTCATTTGATTATACTTTTGGTTTGGCAATTTCCCATATTTTTCTTCACGCCTTAGTTTAGGCATTGTACTCCTTGTATAATTACCGCGTCCATTGGATCTCTCGTGGCTATTGCCCACATCTAAGACTGCTTTTGGTTGTCCCAAATGTCTACACATTACTACATTTCCTGTGTCCCTCAATGGATGATAAAGGAAATTTAAGATATTTGTACTTTACCTAAATGGACTCCAGGAAAAACATTTTTACCAGGCCCTGCCCCTCTTTGCTATTGGCCTTCTGTACTGCTTGCTCATAAAAATAAAGCATGATTCTAGGAGGCGGAGTTATACAGGGGTTGGCTTAATGCTTTTTTTTTTTTTTTGCCAATGTCCAAACCTCCTGAAGGCAACAGTATAACCCAAATATCTAAAAATTGCTACATTCCTGTGTCCCTCAATGGACTCCTAAAAAAGGTTAAAAATGTGTTTTCTTTTCTGCAGAGCACATGGTACGCAGTGTAGAGCTATAACGCCGGTTTGTTCTATAAATGAGATGGGGTGCTCTTGTAAATGAATGACACCACATTTTACAGTCGACTTGGTGTGCCGCTGTGCTTTTGCAGTAACATGCGTTTTGCCTTTTGTGTTACCACAGCGCACCGATGTGAACGAACCTTGATAGCATTCTTTTTGGTTTGTGGTTGCCACCGTTTTGTCTGCAAAGGGCTGTATCCGTGAACCACTCTTATGACATCCAATCTTTTATTTTATTTCAGGACTTCCAGTCCCAGAACCTGAACTGTTACAGCGTGCCAAGCAACAGATGTGGAGAAAGAGGCCTTTGTACGAAGCTGATGAACGGTCGTATACACCTCTCCAAACAGGTAAGGGTGGACCTGTCCTGGGCAACTCCTGTATATGCTCCTGTACATCATTTTACTTACAGGTACAAACATTCTGAACCCAACCCAGAAATAATACTTTTAACCCTACTTAAAGCGGAGTTCCACCCAAAAGTGGAACTTCTGCTCTTTTGTCTCCACCCCCCTTCCAGTGCCACATTTGGCACCTTTCGGGGGGGGGGGGGGGGGAGAGGTGCGGATACCTGTCTTTGACAGGTATCCTGTCCCCATTTCTGGGAGACTGGGCTGTGGTGAAATTATGTCAGCTGCTCGGCTCCTCCTTCCCCCTCCGCCAGGCCAGTAGGAGAGCGCGGCGGTGCCTCGTGCATGCACAATAGGGACACGGCGTGAAGCCATGTTGCTACACTGACAGGTTCCCTTACCCTCAATGGCAGCAGCAGCAGCACCCGACAGTTGATGGAAACATCAGCTGCGGTTCCGACATCGCTGGACTCCAGGACAGGTAAGTGTCCTATTATTAAAAGTCCGCAGCTGCAGTATGTTGTCAAGTAATTTTGGACCGACTCTCGTTACAAGTCAAGATATTTTATTGCATATGCAAGAGAAATGGTTAAATGTATATCTTCTGCTTCAGAGATCCATTTCTGCCTGTCATAGATTTACATTCAGCTTTTATAACCCTTAAACCTTCCCTTTTCCTGCTCGTAACGTCCTGACCATGTATAATTTCAACCTTTATTCTGACGTTAGCAGGAAATAGGGAAATATCCTTTTTCAGCCAACACCTTATGACAGGAAATTTCATACAATGAATACATAAATTATCTCATGGTTCGCAGCCCATATTTTGACAGATGTAAGAGTCAGCACATCTTTGCACAATAGAATATGGTCATATGACTTATTCCAGTAATTAGGGCTATTAGAGCTTATTCAGCATATTTAAGTATTAATAGAGTTATATAAAGCAAACATTTTAACTTTAGAAGATATAGTCATATTAATATGCATATTCATAGTTGACATTTAAAGTATAATTTCTAATTTCTCTAACAGCTGCCCCCTTTTATACTTATTTGTCTAAATGATAATACCTGGTAAAATAAAGAACCTGGATATTTGAATTATTGACATTATAAGTCTTTTGAAAGGACTGTAAGTTCATCTTCATCAGGTTCCGGGTATAGTTCAGTGTTGTTCTGAAAAAACATAGTCTTTGTTAGTGATGTGTCAATCAGTCTTTGAAGAATTCCTCTAATACAAGGAATGCAGCAACATCCACACAGCGTAAGGACCGTGGCTGCCATGACAACAGAGATGAGCAAACCTTTTGCAAGATCACCCCATTTACCAAACCATTTTTCAAAGAGTCCTGTTAAGGGGTTCTCTACACCAGAGTTCTCAGTTAGTTCCTGGGATAACATTTGTAGGCCTTGCAAAGCCTTGGTGATACTTCCATCAGGTGCCGTATTATTTGGAATAAAAGTGCAGCAGAAGGTGCCGAACATTTCGCATACCCCGCCCCTTTCTGCCAGCAACATATCCAATGCTATACGGTTCTGCCACGCTGTCAAAGAGGTGGCGTCCAATTGTGCTGCTATACCTTTGATAGCATCTCTGGTGTAATTCACAAACCTCTGCTGGTTGTAGTAAATGTAGTTTATCCAGTCGACATTCTTATTGGGCTGTACCCATAGGAAGAGTGAGGTGAGTCCTGCTGTTACTTGATTCTGTGCTTTAAATTCATCCGGAACTCCTCGTGGAACACCTATTGAGTCTATATATACCTGGTTGTCAAAATGATTCTGGACACTTAAGTCTCTTAAAATAGTGTTTACCTGTTAGTCTCATCAATTTATTAGTCATAGGAACAATATAAAAGGGAAGCAACAGGCGGGTAAGGGCACAACTACCCTCCCATCTAGGTGGCAGTCTGAGCCTTAGTTTCTTGTCCCCACACAGCCACCAAACATCAGCTAGTTGCCGTTTCTGTTCCTGAAACCATTTTAGTTGATACTTAATGTCTGTAGTTGATGTTGTGGTCGCACAGTATTCAGGAGATAGAGTGCCAACCTTTGTACCATCCTTATCTTTGTTAGAGAAACTAGAAAAATTTCCTGGTAATACTTGTACTGAAGGGGGTGTACTTTGCATTTTAGTTTTAGGGTATCTCTTTTTCTCATTTGCACATTCAGACCCAGTAATATTTTCTGAAAACAGTCTTATTATGCAAGCTAAATCTGTTTCCTCTTCAGGGAGAGGAATGGTAGCTAGTTGTGGTCTTGGGTTTGCACAAGAAATACAATCACTTAACCCCTTAGATTGAGTTGTGTATCTGACCCATTCTATCCACTAATTTTTGTCTCCAAATCCTGTTTCTATACTTAATTGTTCCTTGTAAGTAAAATCTGTTTTAAACAAAGAGGTATTAAGTTGAAACTGAGTTGGCTCGGGGGCTGGGGTGTTCTGACCAGGGGTTACAACCTAAATAGTGATTCTCCCTAGTAGGTCAGATATTGTACCATATACCAATTAGTTGTATTGTTTAGTTTACAAAATTGGAGCCATTGTTACTGTAAATCAGCGCGGGGATCCCTTGTCGTGGAATCACCTCTTTGATTAGTACTTTGGCTACTGACTGTCCATCCGTGTGCGCCATAGGAAAAGTTTCCACCCACTTTATAAACCTGTACACAATAACCAGACAGTACTTATTCTCACATTTGTTCAATTCAATAAAATCCATGCATATTGTGTGAAAGGGATAAGGGGGTTGTGGGAAATGACCCCTTAAGGCTCTTAGGGCACCTTGTGCATGGTATCTGTTACAAATCGGATATGTGAGACAAAATTTTCAGAGTAGTTTTGTAAACCCATATGTTGTGTACACCCAGTACCATCCCTCCTTTTGAGGTATGGGCCTACCCATGACTCAATAACACAGCATACGTGAATAGTGATGTAGATAAGTTAGGTTTACCTTCTGTACATGTGTATATACCATTGACCAGTGTTGACCCTGTATATAACCACTTTGATTTTCACCTGCCGGTGATGTTTTCTGCATTTCTGATAACCATGTTTCATCAATAGCTCTGTACCTCATCATTTACTTGGGAAACTGTATATGTTTGTCATTGCTGTCCTTCAGAAGCTTCCTTTGCTGTCTTGTCTGCTAGTGCATTCCCTAGGGTAATTGGATCTGTTCCCTTTCTATGTGCCGCACATTTACAAATAGCCACTTGTGCTGGTTTTTGTACATATTCTAGAAGGGCAAGAATGAGATCTCTGTGTGATCGGTTTCCCATGGCAACGTAATCATACCCCTTTTTTCCATTGCTGGGCAAATATGTGTAGAGAAAGCGTATTGGCTGTCAGTATAAATATCTATTTATTTTTCCCTTCCCCTAGACTGCAGGCCCTTGACAGGGCTATAATGTCAGCTTGTTGTGCAGAATAGGAACTGGGAAAAGGTCTAGCTTCAATGACCTGGTCATGTGTTACTATAGCATAAGCCGTTTGATTTATCGTTTTTTCTACACGACCCATCAACAAAAATGTCAGCATCTAGAAAGGGAACATCAGTGATATCCTTCCTAGGGAGTACCCGTTCATCAATTTTGAGCTGCACAATCATGTGGATCCCCATCACCAGGTGTTGGCATTAGTGTAGCAGGATTCAATGTAGTACACTTCTTGATTGTAACGTGTGGTTGTCCCAGAAGTGTAGTCATACATGATAAATGCCTGACTGGAGATAAAATAGGAGATTCTGTCTTATAGTAAGATCACCTAAATAACATGTGAGACCTTTAAGTACCAGGGGTGGAACAATACTATCAATGCAGATGACCGTATGGCCAATGAGGCTGCTACTACAGCTTGTACACAGTGGGGCAAATTAGTTAAGTAAAATGCAACTAGTTTGTGTTCGTTCTCATAAACCTGAGTGAGAGCAGAAGTCATGTACCCCTCTTTACAATCTACAGTCTGCTAAAGGGTTTCTACTGTAATTGGGTAGGCTAAGCACTGTAGAACCCACAATGAGGTGCTTCACCTTTGTAAATGCATCCTCTGCTTGCACATTCCACTGGATGGAACCTTTTGCAGACATTTGTGTACCATAGATGAGATCAGAAAGAGGCACCACCTCCGTAGCATAATTAGCTATCCATGCTCTACAAAAATTTGCCATGCCAAGAAATTACATCATTTCTTTATTTTTACGTGGTTTGGGGGCTTGAAGGATGGCCTCTTTTCGGATCTCATCTGGATGTCTGCCTTTTTGAGATATAATGTAACCCTGGTATTTCACCTTGGTTTTCAAAAGTTGTATTTTATTTTGCTAACCTTGTGACCTTGTTCTGCGAGGAAATGCATCAGAGCCAAGGTGTCAATTTTACATTGTCGCTCCAGAGGAGCCGCTACCAGAATGTCATCCACATACAAGAGAATTTGACTCCCACTGGGAGGTACAACTCGAGACAAAGCATTGAACATTTCTTGTGAGTTTTCCCTTGTACATAAGTGCAAACCAGAACTGACTGTCTGTCTTAATTAGCCCTACGTCTGTCTTTCCTTTTGATCACAAGAAATCGGGGACGTCTTTTAAGGCATCCCCTTCCCCTCGGGTCAAAAAGTGTCAGTCACTGTCTTTTGTCAAAACTTCAATCACGCAAGTTCTGGTTGTACATTCAACAAACCACGCTAATCTGTACCTCTGATTCCCTCTGGATTTCAGTTCCTCATCTGTTAATTTGACCCAGTCTGTGATAAGTTCTCCCAGCTCATGCCATGATACCTCGGAGTTCCGCGTGACCGAAACATGAGGTACAGTATCCTGCCTGTATATTTGCAGAATAGGCTGTGGTAGGAGACAAGTAGCCATGTTATTTCCTTTCTTATCACAGTACAGGTATCTTAAGAGCACTTCAGTGTTAGTGCAACTCATTAACTGTTTCTCATAAGACCTATCAGGCCCAGTGGTCCTTTTGTAGTAGATAGTGCAATAGAGGTTCGTCTGGACCTTGTACCTTTCCTCACAGGCTCTTCAATTATTTCTGTCAGGGTTTTGGGCATCTTTAATCCCTCAGTTTGTAAATCCAAGCTGTACCAGTATCAGGGCTCATTATCCACAGCTGTGATTTGTTTTTCACACAGCCGATGGGCTTTGAGGCCCCCCTCCACTGGTACGACAGAAATATCAAGAGCATGCCACATGTCTCTACCCAACGAATTAACAGGACATTTAGTTGACATTACAATTTTACACTGAGCCTTTTTACCTGTCTGTGGATTTTCCACAGTAAGGCCTTCAGACACGGCCTCCTGGTGCATCAACCCATTTGCAGATTTTACATATACTAAACCTTTTCCCTTTACCCCTGGTGGCATATCCAGCGGGTGTATCAGGGTCCTACAAGCCCCAGTGTCACAGAGAAATGTTACCCAACTACTCTTTGCAACCCAGGTTATTTCTGGCTTGGCTTCAGCATGCAAACAAGTTTCAACATTACACACATCCAAAATATCAGATTCTTTCCCATCCTTCTGCTTCTCTCTCTGCAGACACACTTTTACCATACAGGAAACACTCCCCCCTCATCCTTTTCTTTACTTTCTTTTTTGGTTGGAAGTGTCCCTCAGCATGCCTCACATACTTGATTAGCTCCTAGAGTCTGCAGATCCTATGGTTAATCATGCGTTCGTTAACAAAACTTGATATAAGGACTAGCAGCCCCTTCAGGATTGCATTCTTTAGCTGTTGTTCATATGGGCTATCGTTCACTTGATCTACTGGGATTTCTATCCCAGAGTGGTTTTTAAAATTCTTCTTTATCCTAACAATGAAATTATCCACTGTTTCCTCTTCTCCCCATATACACTGATTTATAATGGACCAGTCGGCTTGACGTATCCATCTATCCTCTCTCTATCTTTGCTATAAGAGCATTTCTTCTGTTTTTGAGTGCTGCATCATCCTGAGGCAACACCCCTCCCTGGTTGTTTAATCCACTCCAATCTCCCACTACATGATGCCAGTCAGGTCCCAGTACCTGTCTGGTGACCTGCTCTATTTCCCTCACATTGAGATGATAGCTAGCAACCATTCCCATGATACCATCCCTGTATTGAGCTATGTGGACCTTGGGATTGCTGTAAGGAGGGTCAGCGGGGTAACTTGTTGCATACCTCTGTCCCATCTGGTGGTGGGGACTGCAGGTCTGCAAAAGGGAATTGGGAGCGGGTGGTGAAGTCAGAGGGGGAGCAGCGTCTGTCGGTGGGATTGGAGAGTCCTCTAAAGGGTGTGTAGGGGCTGTCGGGTGCATTAGGTTTGTCGCATTTTGTTCAGTCAATACTTGCTGCACTAAACTTCGGAGGACGGTCATATTATTGTCCTCCTCTTTGTCTAAAAACATAGTCTTTTTATGATTTTTTTATGATTTTAACCTACAGTTAGCCTCCTCAAGCCATTTCTTTGCCTGGGGAAGACCTAATTTATTCTGTTTCCTTATTTTTCTTTTCTTTTTTTTTTTTTTTTATATATATATATATATATATATATATATATATATATATATATATATATATATATTGTGAGGGGGTTAACTCGGTAGCGGGTGTGTGTGACCCCCTGGTTGGGCTCCCCACACAAAAACAGGGCCAGCAGACGGAGGTTGTGGTTTTCAAAATCAAAAGGTGCGGTTTATTTCTCTATGTACAGTGACAAAACACAGCAAAGCCAAAAAGAAACAAACAAAATAAATCCTGGTCAGTTTGACCTCTGACTAAACATGCAGGTTTCCTAAACTAACAACTGGGATCAGCCTGGTGCTGTCCTAGTCCCTAAGTCCCTGGTTTAGTAAAAGTCCAAACAAATAGCCACACAGGCTTTGCCTCACCGCACAGGGGTTCACTCTCCCTAGACAGTCCACACAGGTCTGGTTCCAGGCATGAGCTAACATCTAATGAATCTGGGAGTTTTTATAGAGGCCTTAAACGAAC
This sequence comes from Rana muscosa, assembly GCA_029206835.1. Lineage (NCBI taxonomy): Eukaryota > Metazoa > Chordata > Amphibia > Anura > Ranidae > Rana > Rana muscosa. The sequence goes on along the minus strand of JARGYO010005626.1, from coordinate 217,163,697 downwards.
TGACAGGCTTCAGCTGGTCTCATCAACTCCCTGCCTCACGACGCCCAGCACTCTCCCTAGAGGTATGAGTCATTCATGAGCCCACTAGCCTCAGCTGGGCTTCATCAACTCCCTAGTTGTATAAGTCGGCATAAAGCCTGAATCTGGGAGAAATATATCTACCCCCCTGGATGCAACCAGGTGACTTTACCTTCCTGCTGTCACATACCCCCCCCTCTTGTTTTAACCTTGGGGTTGGAACACCAGCAATCAGGCATTCATGTACTCGAGACAAAGCATCCACATTCCCCATTTGAACGCCAGGGCGATGCTTTACTGTGAAGTTGAATTCCTGTAGGGCCAGGAACCACCTATTCACTCTTCTATTTGTCTCTTTGTTTTGAGCCATCCACTTTAACGGAGCGTGATCCGTAACCATGTCAAAGTGCCTACCTAGCAGATAGTACCGAAGGGAATCTAGAGCCCACTTCACCGCTAAACACTCCTTTTCAACCGTGGCGTAATTTACCTCATGGGACTTCAACTTCCTGCTGAGGTAAATGACTGGGTGCTCTTCCCCGTTCCAGACCTGGGACAATACTGCTCCTAACCCCACATCTGACGCATCACTTTGTACGACAAAGTCTTTAGAGAAGTCGGGTGAGTACAACACTGGCTGGCTACATAAGGCTTGTTTCAAGAATTGGAATGCTGCCTCAGCCTCGGGGGTCCATTTAATCATGACCGACCCTTTCCCTTTCGTCAGGTTGGTTAGGGGCACAGCCTTAGAAGCAAAGTGGGGAATGAAGCGCCGATAATAACCCGCGATTCCCAGAAAGGCTCGTACCTGCTTCTTGCTGTTGGGACGTGGCCAACTCTGGATGGCCTCGACTTTGTTGAGTTGGGGTTTTATTACTCCCCTGCCAATGGTGTACCCAAGATATTTGGCCTCCTCCTGCCCAATGGTACACTTCTTGGGGTTAGCCGTAAACCCCGCTTCCCGAACAGAGTCCAGGACTGCTTGCACTTTTGGCAGATGTGAGGCCCAATCTGTGCTATGGACAATTACGTCATCCAGGTAAGCCGCAGCATACTTCCGATGGGGCCTCAGCATCTGGTCCATTTTCCGCTGGAATGTGGCCGGCGCATTCTGTAACCCGAACGGCATTCTCTTATATTGGAACGCCCCGTCTGGGGTTACAAATGCGGTTTTCTTTTTGGCCGACTTGGCCAGGGGAATTTGCCAATACCCTTTTGTGAGGTCAAGAGTCGTCATGTATCGGGCTGTTCCCAGCCGGTCGATCAACTCATCTATACGTGGCATGGGGTAGGTGTCAAATTTTGTAACTTTGTTCAACTGACGAAAATCGTTACAAAATCGCCAGCTCCCATCCGGTTTAGGCACCAACACAATGGGACTAGACCAATCACTTTGGGACTCCTCTATCACCCCTAAGTTCAGCATTTTCTGTACTTCCTCCCGTATTGCCTCCCGTCGGGCCTCTGGGATCCGATAGGGTTTTAACTTCACCCTTTCACCGGGCGGGGTAATAATATCATGCTCTACCCCAGATGTTTGTCCTGGCAGCTCAGAGAACACCTCCTTGTTGCGAAGCACAAACTCCTTAACCTCCTGTTGTTGGGGTTGTGACAAGGTGGCTGCTATTCCAACCTCCGGAATCACGCAACCAGTTTGAGCTGGTGACCAAGTTTCTGCGACTAGGGACTCTCTATCCCTCCAGGCTTTCAACAGATTAACGTGATATATCTGTTCGGGCTTTCGCCTTCCTGGTTGTCTGACCTTGTAATTCACTTCGCTCACTTTTTCCATTATCTCGTAGGGGCCTTGCCATTTGGCAAGGAATTTACTTTCAACCGTAGGGACAAGTACCAATATCCTATCCCCCGGGGAAAAGGTACGGGTCTTTGCTCCACGGTTGTACACTCTCTGCTGTGCCAACTGCGCTTGGGCCAAATGTTCCTTCACGATGGGCATTACCTGTGCAATTCGATCTTGCATCAGGGCGACATGCTCAATCACACTCCTGTGGGGAGAACTCTCACTTTCCCAAGTTTCCTTGGCAATATCCAACAGCCCTCTTGGGTGTCTCCCATACAGTAACTCAAAGGGGGAGAATCCCGTAGAGGATTGGGGCACCTCCCTAATAGCAAACATCAAATAAGGAAGTAGACAGTCCCAATCCTTTCCATCTCTATCCACCACTTTCTTCAACATTTGTTTTAGGGTTTTGTTGAATCTTTCAACCAGCCCATCGGTTTGGGGGTGATACACAGATGTACGCAATTGCGTCACTTTGAACAATTTACACAGCTCTTTCATAACCCGGGACATAAAGGGTGTACCTTGGTCCGTAAGCAGTTCTTTACAAATACCCACCCGGCTAAAAACAAGAGATAGCTCTTTGGCTATGGTTTTGGCCGAGGTATTTCTGAGAGGGATCGCTTCTGGATAACGGGTGGCATAGTCCATTATAACCAATATGTACTGGTGCCCCCTAGCGGACTTGATTATAGGACCTACCAAATCCATTGCGATTCTCTCAAACGGGACCTCAATGATGGGTAGAGGGACCAGCGGGCTACGGAAATGTGGCATCGGGGCCGACCTCTGACACACAGGGCAGGAGGAACAATAATTTTCTATGTCCTTCATCACCCCAGGCCAATAGAATCTCTGTAATACCCTCTCCCGGGTTTTCTCTGTCCCCAGATGACCTCCAAGAATGTGCCCATGGGCCAACTCCAACACCAACTTCCTGTAAGGTTTGGGCACCACCAGCTGCTCAACGGTTTCTTCTGCCCTTTTTGCCACCCGATACAGTAGGTCCTTCTCTACGCTGAAGTATGGGTAAGTGCAGGTATTATCTGGGTTCACTAACTCGCCATCTATTTCCACTACGTTTTCCCGTGCCTTTATTAGGGCGGGGTCTTTTAACTGTTCTGTGGCAAAATTTTCCCTGTGAACCTCCAGATCAGAAAACTCCACAGACGGTAGGTTTTCGTCTGAGGAGGTGGGCTCCTCTCCAGTTTCTTGAGTCTCCCCTGCCAATACTGACAAGGGAAATTCTGGAGAGTCCTCACCACTCTCAGAGGAGTTCTGGCTATCACATTCCTGGTACATAGGGGCACCAGTGGGGGGCTCAGGATCATCCCACAGTTCCCAGAACTTCGGAAAATCCCTTCCCACAATGGCATCATGCGGTAATTGAGATACTAACCCCACTGGATGAGAGAGGGTACCTTTGGGGGTCTCGAAACACACTGTAGTCACTGGATACTCTCGGGTGTCCCCATGCACACAAATAACAGCTACCTTGCTATTCCCAGAGACCTCTGTTTTAACTAATTCAGCCTTTATCAGGGTCACAAGGCTACCTGAATCCAGTAATACCACAACATTTCTACCATTAATACACATTTTGCATAAATGTTTCTCAGTTCCCCGAATGGCAGTGCATGCGACTGTCGCACACAGCGACTGACGTCTGTCCATCAGAAAGTCACATTGCATGGGTTCCTCCACAACCGGGCAATTTGCTGCAATATGTCCCGCTTGCCGGCAGCGGTAGCAAACGATCCTTCTTGCGGCCTCTTGAGCCGCTGATTTCCCAGGCTGTTCTCGCCAAACTTGGGGTAGAGCTCCCACCCTCTCACTCTCTCCACCCTCACCCCTTGGAATCCTCTTATCCGCCCCTGGGGATGGTCTGGTCTTAGGGTGGAAAGTCCGAGAGTCTCTGGAAGAGGCCGTCAGGTTCTCTGTAGCCAAGTATCTCTCTACACGATCCACAAGTTTACCGGCCGTTTCTGGGTCTCCATGGCTTACCCACTTTTGAATGGCGGTAGGAAGAGCTCTCAAGAAACGATCCATCACAACACGTTCCACAATCTCCGGTGCGGACAAAGTCTCTGGCTGTAGCCACTTCCTGCTCAGGTGAATGAGATCATACATTTGAGACCTGGGGGGTTTTCCAAGCTGGAAAGTCCAGTTATGCACACGCTGAGCCCGGACAGCCAGGGTGACACCCAGCCTTGCCAATATTTCAGCTTTTAGCATCACATAGTCTTTTGCTTGGTCAGGCTCTAGGTCATAGTAAGCCTTCTGCGATTCACCAGTTAACAGAGGAGCCACCAGTCCAGCCCACTGCTCCTCAGGCCACTTTTCTCTTTCAGCAGTCCTTTCAAATGTGGTCAAAAATACCTCTGGATCATCCTCTCCAGTCATTTTTGTCAATAAACGACTCACCCCAAAGGACGCGGTATTAGTGGGACGGCTTTCCTCACTGGTCTGCGGACGTTGCTGCATTACTGCTTCCATTTGTTGTAGTCTCTGCTCTTGCTTCTGTAACAGGTCTATGAAGCGGGCCTCAGATTGCTGCTGGGCTTGTTGATGAGCTTGCTGCTGGGCTGCAAGGCTCCTTTGCAAACCTGCATTTGTCTGCTGTTGATTGGCATTTGCTAGAGCCAGCTGTTTCAGTATCTCCTCCATGCTGGCTTAAAAAAAACTGCCACTGGTTCTCCACCAACTGTGAGGGGGTTAACTCGGTAGCGGGTGTGTGTGACCCCCTGGTTGGGCTCCCCACACAAAAACAGGGCCAGCAGACGGAGGTTGTGGTTTTCAAAATCAAAAGGTGCGGTTTATTTCTCTATGTACAGTGACAAAACACAGCAAAGCCAAAAAGAAACAAACAAAATAAATCCTGGTCAGTTTGACCTCTGACTAAACATGCAGGTTTCCTAAACTAACAACTGGGATCAGCCTGGTGCTGTCCTAGTCCCTAAGTCCCTGGTTTAGTAAAAGTCCAAACAAATAGCCACACAGGCTTTGCCTCACCGCACAGGGGTTCACTCTCCCTAGACAGTCCACACAGGTCTGGTTCCAGGCATGAGCTAACATCTAATGAATCTGGGAGTTTTTATAGAGGCCTTAAACGAACTGACAGGCTTCAGCTGGTCTCATCAACTCCCTGCCTCACGACGCCCAGCACTCTCCCTAGAGGTATGAGTCATTCATGAGCCCACTAGCCTCAGCTGGGCTTCATCAACTCCCTAGTTGTATAAGTCGGCATAAAGCCTGAATCTGGGAGAAATATATCTACCCCCCTGGATGCAACCAGGTGACTTTACCTTCCTGCTGTCACAATATATATATATATATACACATATATACATACATATATATACACATACATACATGCCGGCATAATTTTTATTTATTTTTTAAGCTTTCTACACAACACAGTATTACACAACAATCCTTATTTAAAAATGCATCAAAATCATACTTTGTTTTTCATGTCTTAAGGAGTTTCACATTCTCTTTGTCTAGACTACACATATACTTTGCATCATCATTCAAACCATCAGACTTTCCATGGATCATACTCATTTTAACGTGCACACGGAGTTTTTTTTGTAAGGTCTTCTCACACTGACACAATACCTGCACACAGTATCTTATCACTTCTGCAGCTACTCACAAACTTTCTAGTCGTGACATATCACTTCTAGATTATTGATCTTGTGTGCTGCTATAATACTGGTGTCTTGTCTTCTTACTTAATGTTTTATTCATTTATAGGGAGAATGAACAGAATTACAAGGCGAACGTAAATTCACCTGACTGGTCAACCCCCCCTGATCAAAACATTAATATTTCAGTAAACTGTAGGGAGCATGAACAGAATTACAAGGCGAACGTAAATTCACCTGACTGGTCAACCCCCCCTGATCAAAACATTAATATTTCAGTAAACTGTAGGGAGCATGAACAGAATTACAAGGCGAACGTAAATTCACCTGACTGGTCAACCCCCCCTGATCAAAACATTAATATTTCAGTAAACTGTAGGGAGCATGAACAGAATTACAAAAGAGACTTAATTTCTCTCGACTGTTGTTCCCACACGTTATCAAAACATTAATATTTGTTGATTCAACGGTATTTATAAATGCCTGTACAGGTTTTTTACACAACATACGAGGCTGGCTGAGCGCAAGGGCTCGTCAAATTACCTCTATTTGTTACCTGGAAATCTATCAGGCCATACCTTTGTATCAACAGGGGTTCATGTTTTTGATGTAGGAATATTTATGTGTCCCCCACGGGAATTCCTGCAGTTTACAAGGCTGTCAGGACCTAGGTCCTTTGTCGACAAATTTCCTTTATCTGCACCCGGGTATTGGAATGGGACCATACTCCTATATCAAAGGGATTTAAACTACGGACGTATCTACTTATATTCCCTCAACTTGGATAAAGCAAAACATATACACAACAGATAAACATTCAATTAATCTCTATATTATATGTATTTAACAAAAATCCCTTAATTCATTAAATCCCTAATCACATTTAGGCCTAAAAGTATAATATAATAAATGAAAATATCTTACCTTGCCCCGAGAGCGGTCTCTTGTGCTGATCCGGTAAGTCGCTGCCCGGGAGGCACTAGTTCAGTGAGCCGGCCTCTGTTAACGTCAAATTTAAGACGGAGGACTTACAGTTTTTTGCCGTACGGACATCGGTTCACTGGGTTGTTGGCTAGTGCTTTCCAGGAATTTGGACTTCCGGCTCGAAGGACCAAAATGTCAAGTAATTTTGGACCGACTCTCGTTACAAGTCAAGATATTTTATTGCATATGCAAGAGAAATGGTTAAATGTATATCTTCTGCTTCAGAGATCCATTTCTGCCTGTCATAGATTTACATTCAGCTTTTATAACCCTTAAACCTTCCCTTTTCCTGCTCGTAACGTCCTGACCATGTATAATTTCAACCTTTATTCTGACGTTAGCAGGAAATAGGGAAATATCCTTTTTCAGCCAACACCTTATGACAGGAAATTTCATACAATGAATACATAAATTATCTCATGGTTCGCAGCCCATATTTTGACAGATGTAAGAGTCAGCACATCTTTGCACAATAGAATATGGTCATATGACTTATTCCAGTAATTAGGGCTATTAGAGCTTATTCAGCATATTTAAGTATTAATAGAGTTATATAAAGCAAACATTTTAACTTTAGAAGATATAGTCATATTAATATGCATATTCATAGTTGACATTTAAAGTATAATTTCTAATTTCTCTAACATGTGTAGCTGCTGGCTTTTAATTTCTGCATGGGTGGGGGCAGACCTCCTCTTTAAAGGAGTAGTTTACCTTTGGGAACATTGTTACATGTCCCACCCAATTTAAGGGTGGAACATATAACATAATCCCAGTGCTGCAGCGGCTGCCTCCCCTCCCATAGAGGCCGCACGGGCGCCGCCCCCCCCATTCATGCATCCGGCCCCCTGATCTACATATCAGGGCGTCGGGTGCATGGATTCCAATGGGGGGGGTGTGTGGATTTTTGAAGCACATGATTAGAGCCAGAGGCTCTAATGGGCTTCAAAAAAGAGTGGGCTTGGGGCGCAGAGCACTGCGTCCTGATCCCATCCTGTTGTGTGACTATAGCGAGTGAAGTTTCGCTATTTTCACACTAAAGATCCTCTTTGCCAATCAGGAGGCAGGTCGTGAGAACTGTTTCACAATTGGCCTAAGCGTCAGGAGATCCTCTTGGACACCTAGTGCTTAGGTGGAAGAGAAACAGTATGCTGTAGGAGATGGAGGAACAGTATGCTGTAGGAGATGGAGGAACAGTATGCTGTAGGAGATGGAGGAGCGGACACAGGAGCCAATGCTCCCCACACCTCTGGGAGAAGGAGGAGAGGAGATCACAGCCTGGACCTGCAGTACACTGTAAGGAGAAGCGGACACCAGAGCTGCCGCTCTCCGCACCTATGGCCGCTGCTCCCCACACCTCCAGGAGAAGGGTAAGTGACAGGGCCACCGGTGGGGGGGGGGGGGTGGCGCTGTCTTTGCCACGCCGCCAGCTTCCCTGGGGGGTGCAGGCAGTGCTGCCCCCCCAAATGAAAAACCCTCAAGCTGCGACTGATTGGACCTCTATACTATGTTACTCTGTTAGCTGCAGAGTGCTCTCCAGGTTCAGAGCCATAAAACAGCCTTTGGTGTGACCCAGTGTCTGTAAGAACTCAATGTAGTCCTTATTGCAAGTCAAGCTGAAGTAGGACGCTACGTCACAGTTGGCACCTTATTCAGTGCCAATGTAAAATTCCTGCTACCGCTATGTACCGTATATACTCGAGTATAAGCTGACCCGAGTATAAGCCGAGGCACCCAATTTTACCACAAAAAACTGGGAAAACTTATTGAGTCGAGTATAAGCCTAGGGTGAGAATGCGGCAGCTACTGTAAGCGGAAAAGAGGGTCAACAATGCCCATTTGCACGCCTCACTGTGCCCATTGCAACCTCACTGTGCCCGATCAGTGTACCTGAAATTCTTGACAGGCTGTCGGCGTCCATTCATTGTTTAAAAGTTGCGGTCTCCTCCTGGTCCTGTTCCGTGATAGGCGTTTCCCAGCAGACACTGTGTTCAGTGTTCCGCCAATCACGGATGTCCTCTTGCCCGAGGACGAAAAGACGTCTGTGATTGGTGGAATACTGATCAGTGTCTGCGGGGAAACGCCTATCACGGAAGGAACCAGGAGGAGACCGCGACTTTTAAACAATGAATGGACGTCCGCAGCCTGTCAAGAATTTCAGGTACACTGACTCGAGTATAAGCCAAGAGGGGTATTTTCAGCCTTCAAAAAAAAAAGGGCTGAAAAACTTGGCTTATTCTCGAATATATACGTTAACTATTTTTTGGTTAAAGCTGGGAGAACTTGGCACTGACATCTGCTAGATTAAGTGTTTTTTAGTTTTTTCCCACTACTCAGCCTAAACCAAGCCCCTTCCTGTTGCTGCTCCTGATTTTGGGACCCCTAGTGGATCATTCGGTCACCGGTTCTGTTCCACACCACCACCAACAGTGACTTGGTCACCTACTGCTGCCTGTGGCCCTAATCATCATCAGCTACTTGGGTCTGTGAGTACTTAAGCCTTTGCCTCACTTTGGGCCTAATGCCGCGTACACACGATCATTTTTCACGTCGTGAAAAATTACTTTTTTTTTTTTTTTCCAACAAGAAAAACAACCGTGTGTGGTCTTTTTGTCATTTTTCCCGACATGAAAAACGGCATTAAAAACGACGAGAAAAATTAGAACATGCTCTAATTTTTCTCGTCGTTTTTCCCGTCATTTTTTTCCGCGGCAGTTTTCCCATAGGGAAATACTGCTACGGAGCCTACACACGGTCGTTTTTCTCGACAAGAGAAAAAATGATGGGAAAAACGACCGTGTGTGGGGGAACAAGCCGTTCCCTCGTTTTTCATATCATGGTTCCCGGCGTTTTTTTTAACCGCCGTGAATCACGATCGTGTGTACGCAGCATAAGTGTTCTCTGCCTACACTGTGCAACATGGCTTTTCAAAGATGCAGAGAGGACAGTCCCACTGCAATGGGTGACCTCAAACCATACTCCTCCATTGCTGATAGGGGTGATTTCCAGGTTACACCCAGAAGGGACTGACGCTTGCAACATAGATCCTCGGAAACCCACTACTACAGGGTCATCCTCATCGGAGTCTCGTACAGCTCTATAGGATAAGACCTCCCATACACTCTGCAGCGTGAAGCTAAAACCTCCCATACGTCTACAAGACCATTAACATCCACTTTGGATTTATGTATAAAGAATGCAGCCATTCTAAGCACACGTTGGCACCTTCCACAAGGGGATCAAATTCTGACCCTACTACACCTCCACCTCCTAGGTGTGCATGAGGCCCCTAATGCCAACTCTGATTCAGTCTTTACTATACGTCTGAAAGATCTTTTTAACATCCATTTTGTATTTCGGTTTGTGTACAAAGAATGCAGCAATCTGCTTGCAGGAGTTCTAAGCACAGTTTGGTGCCTTTTGCAAAATAATCCAGTTTTGACCCTACTGGACTGCCATCCCTAGGTGTGCATGAGGCCCCTATTACCAGTTCTGATTCAGTCTTCACAGCCTTATTTCAGCAAGTTGCTTATTACCCAGAGTCCTGAATACTTGAAATTATGCAGTGTGCTCTTATCCGCCAATTAAGAGGATAAACCTGCTCTTCTAAGCATGGGGTCTTTTAAGCGCTGCTCCTCCAATGACCTCCCCAATACACTCTATATGTAAAACCTTCCTCTAGGAGACCTGGAATCAACCGGTGAAATAATGGCTTCTTCCTTACAACATTTAGGGAGCTTTTTCTAACTTTCTGCGGTCCGGCCATCCTTTCCCCACAGTCAAGGGTTGGGTATCCTAGGTTCTCTCTTCCAGCTTCACGCCTTATGAAGTAAACATGCAATATACAAACTAAACGATATAACTATTCTTCCGAAAGGTGTTTACGAATTCCCTCTATCTATTGCATAAATGTATTAACTTGTCTAAGCCTATAATTAGCTAGTCTATTAAGACTCTGATAAGCACAATGATGTAAAGTTAGCTATGAAAACATACATATCAGCTTAGTAAAACAATATCTTTCATTTATTTCCCAAGAAAATAGGTATATTCTAACATCACACACTAAACAGCAGAATATCAAAAATACTTATCACAATCCTCTAGACATAGTCTCATCTGCTGGACTCTGGATGGCAAAAGAGGGCCATAGCCATGAGGCTTAGGCCAAAGCCAGCAGCCATGAGGCTCTCACAAGCAGACCAGGAACGAAAGAAGCCGATCTCTCTTTTTTGTGTGTACTTTTTGCACAAACATTCACACCCACTCGTAACCACCCCCACCTGCCCTCTTGTCCAATGAGATATTGACAAGCGGTAGTCCTTGTAATATATTATATTGGCCTCTGGGGGCAGCATTGTCCATGCATCATCTCTATGAGCCCTGGGCCATCTTAGCTAGCCCTTATTCTCTTTGAAGCTTGCAGGAGCCAGGCCCCTTGATATGCAGATTCTGATATGCTACAAAGCTTCAATGTAACTTGTTACCTTTACAACTTGGGGCCATCTGCCTGTCTGAACCAGGAAGCAAAATTCCAGAACTATGATATTGAACCATGTTGCCTTCCAACGCTTTAGTTTAGGCATTGTACTCCTTGTATAATTTCCGCATCTATTGGATCTCTTGTGGCTATTGCCCACATCTAAGACTGCTTTTGGTTGTCCCAAATGTCTACATATTTACTACATTTCCTGTGTCCCTCAATGGATGATGAAGAAAATTTAAGATATCTGTACTTTACCTAAATGGACTCCAGGAAAAATATTTTTTACCAGGCCCTGCCCCTCTTTGGTATTGGCCTTATGTACGGCTTGCTTATAAAAATAAAGCATGATTCTAGGAGGCGGAGTTATACAGGGGTTGGCTTAACCTCCCTAGCGGTAATCCCGAGCGTGACTCGGGGTTGTTTTTTTATGCTAGGATCGGTAACCCCGAGTCACGCTCGGGGTAGACATTGCAGAGCTCGCAGCGGAGTTTCCCTACCTTCTCCTGGCGATCCAGCGATGATGTCCTCTGCTGTGATCGCCAGCGAGATCTCCGGCGAGTGTCGGCACTTTCGTCCCCATCTGACTTCCTAGTTCCGTTCCCTGCGAGCCGCAGCGTCGCAAGGGAGCGGAACTGGGCGCCAAATTCAAAAAGTGAAACACATAGTATACATACAGTATACTGTAATCTTACAGATTACAGTACTGTATGTAATAATTACACACCCCCTTGGTCCCTAGTGGTCTGTCCAGTGTCCTGCATGCACTTTTATATAATAAAAATCGTTCTTTCTGCCTGGAAAATGGAGATTGTCCATAGCAACCAAAAAGTGTCCCTTTATGTCAAAAGTGGTTTTAGACCAACTAGAAAGCAGCGATAATAAATTAGAATCACTCGCAGAATTGAGCGATAGCGATTTGTGGGGAAATTCGTCATCAAACACTAAATCTAATGACAGCGACAATTCTGCAACTGAGCAAATTTCAGTGTTTTTGATTTGATTACATTATTGAATAATTTTTATTATAATTAGATTACTATTTTTTATAATTATTTATAGTTATTTATTATATTATAATTTATAATTTTGTGTTTCATATTTATCATACCCGGGATGTCTACTAGACTCTGGTTTGCTTAGGTTTAAGTAAGTAATTACTAAGAATCGCAGGCCTATAATACATAACACCAAATTTTCATGCAAAATAATTGTACCGCTTTTGGTACATAATTCCAGAAAGAATCATACCGCCAGGGAGGTTAATGCTTTTTTTTTTTATTTGCCAATGTCCAACCTCCTGAAGGCAACAGTATAACCCAAATATCTAAAAATTGCTACATTCCTGTGTCCCTCAATGGACTCCTAGAAAAGGTTACAAAAATGTGTTTACTTTTCTGCAGAGCACATGGTACGCAGTGTAGAGCTATAATGCTGGTGTGTTCTATAGATGAGATGGGGTGCTCTTGTAAATGAATGACACCACATTTTACAGTCGGCTTGGTGTGCCAATGTGCTTTGCTGTAACATGCATTTAGCCTTTTGTGTTACCACAGCGCACTGATGTAAATTAACCCTGATGGCATTCTTTTTGGTTTGTGGTTGGCACCGTTTTTGTCTGCAAAGGGCTGTATCCGTGAACCACTCTTATAACATACAATTTTTTTATTTCAGGACTTCCAGTCCCAGAACCTGAACTGTTACAGTGTGCCAAGCAACAGATGTGGAGGAAGAGGCCTTTGTACGAAGCTGGAGAACGGTCGTATACACCTCTCCAAACAGGTAAGGGTGGACCTGCCCTGGAAAACTCCTGTATATGCTTCTGTACATCATTTACAGCAGTGGTTCTCAACTCCAGTCCTCAGGGCCCACCAACAGGCCAGGATTGCAAGATAACTGAAATGCATCACAGGTGATATAATTTGCTGCTCAGGGATTGCAGTTTTCTAGTCTGCATCTCACCAAGGTAGTACTTAAAATCTGGCCTGTTAGTGGGTCCTGAGGACAGGAGTTGAGAACCACTGATTTACAGGTACAAATATTCTGAACCCAACCAGAAATAATACTTTTAACACTACTTAAAGCAGAGTTACACCCTCCGGTGCCACATTTGGCACCTTTCTGGGGGGGAGGAGGGACCCACTTTGGGGAGTCCGGGCCGCAGCACATTACGTCAGCAGCTCGGTTCCCTCCTCCTTCCCCCACTGCTGGGCCAGTAGCAGAGAGCCAGCGGTGCCTCGCACATGCGCAGTAGGGACCCGGCATGAAGCCGTAATGCTACACTGCCGGGTTCCTTTACCCGCAATGGCGGCGGCAGCCCCCGCCAGCTAATGGAGACATCAGCTGCGGTGCCGACATCGCTGGACTCCAGGACAGGTAAGTGTCCTATTATTAAAAGTCAGCAGCTGCAGTATGTGTAGCTGCTGGCTTTTCATTTTTGCAGAGGTGGGGGTGGACCTCCTCCTTTAAATGAGTAGTTCACCTTTGGGAACATTGTTACATGTGCCACTCAATTTAAGGGTGGAACATATAACATGTTCCCAGTGCTGCAGCCGTCCCTTTCCCTGTGGCAGCAGTACAGGGAAAAGTTCCCCATGCTAGCTGCCACTGTTTGAAAACCGCTCGCCTACACGACTGCGTCATTCAGACACATAGCTCTGTGTGTCCAATGCAAAAGGAGGACATGGTTTCCTGGTCCCACCTCTGGCCTTTCATCCATCATCCTCTAGGCTTGCTCCTGACGCTGCTGGCCTGCTGCTGGCCATAGCTGGGCCCGCTCCCCGATGACGCACACATTCCCAGGTGTGCTAGTATTCACTTCAGGGGACTCTGGTCTTGCCTACAAGGCTTTTTTGCATTCCGCCCACAGCCTGCAGCAAACCATAAGAGTCAGAACTGCTACAGCTGTGTTAACTACCTCACCCAAAGTTGCAGCCCTGTTCAGGGCCCTTGGCAATAGCTGACTACATCTGTTTTTTTTTTTGTTTTGTTTTTTTTGCACCCATGCCCCATGTCTCTTGGCTCCTCCCATCTTGGCATTTATATTGGCACAAATTCCACCTGGTACATCACCAAAGGGAGGTTTCCTTTTTAACCACTTAAGGGACCCAGCCCTTTTCTGACATTTGTTACTTACAAGTTAAAATCAGTATTTTTTGCTAAACAATTACTTGGAACCCTAGAGAATTAAATGGCGGTGGTTTTTTTTATTTTTTATGTAACCTTTTTTGCACAGCGGTTTTTCAAACGCAATTTTTTGGGTAAAAATACACTAACAAATTAATAAAAAAAAAAAAAAAAATAATAATATATACCCCCCTTCTTTTTTTGTATAATGTGAAAGATGTTGTTGCACAGAGTAAATGAATACCTAACCCGTTACGATTTGCACGCGTTCGTGGAATGGCGCCAAACTACAGTACTTGGAAAATCTCCGTAGGTGACTCTTTAAAAATTTCTACAGGTTACCAGTTTAGACTTAGGAGGTCTTTTGCTATAAATATTGCTCTCGCTCTAACGTTCGCTGCGATTCCTTACATGTATGGTGCAACATTTTTTTTTTTTTCCTTTTACACAGTCCATTTAAAAAAGTTTTTTTGATCATTGTTAATATTCCTTGCCATAACAATACAGCATGACAGGTCATCTTTATGGAGGGATTTGGGACCCGAAATCTCTCCTCTACCCTTTAAAAGCAAATTGTTTTTTTTGATCGGCTGCATGGGAGACTAGAGATCTGGGGTCTATTGGACCCCAAATCTCTCCATAAAGGGGACCTGTCACGGTCCATGCCGTGATTAGCAATAAAGTTAATGGAGAATTTTAAGCACCCTAGTTTGCCTCCATTCCACAGGCAAACGCAGCTTTAAATCGTGACATGTTGGTTATCTATTTACTCGGCGTAACATAATCATAAACAAAATTTTTTTATAATGTGCTTGTTTTTTTGTTTGTTTTTTTAATTCATGAAAGTGTTTTCTTTCTCGTACATCACGGGACACAGAGCGACATAGTCATTACTAATGGGTTATATAGATACCGTCAGGTGCTGGCACTGGCAACTTCCAAAACCGGAAGTACCCTCCCCTATATAAGCCCCTCCCATCCGGGAGCACCTCAGTTTTTTGCCAGTGTCTAAGGTGTTGGCCAAGAAGAAACATGTGTTTTTCACTGAGCTTGCGTACAGGTTCTTTTGGGCCTCAGTAAGCTATTCCGGATCCGACCAAAAAAGCTTCATAGCTAAACGGTCGGTACCCGGGCCTTGCAGAGAAGAGCAAGGTTTTGCCTGTAATGCTTCTCTTAGGAGAGCTGGACCCTGGGATCCAGAGCTCTGGTCATACCCACGACCAAGATGTTTTCTGTGCAGGGTGCTATACAGGTCCAGGGGAGTGGAATCCTTGGGAACCCGGTCCCTGAAGGTCTGATTACAATGCCTGCCGTGATAGGTGAAGTTTGGGCTTTTGTGGACCAAACAAAGTCCTGCGGCGGGGAACAGGTAAGTGGGGGCTCCCAGGAACTTGGTTCTATTGGGGGACCCCCAAGCCTAATTTGTCTTTCTGTCTGTTACCTAATGGTATTCCCGCAAAATTCTGTGCATGCCTGTAACTACTAAAAAAATTTAATAATTTTTAATGGTGGTCAAGAAAAAAAAAAAAAAAATTTTTTTATATATATATTTAATATATTAGACTGCGGTACCTGTGTTTGTCCACTAGAGGCCGCTGTGGAATGTTTTCTTGTCTTGTGGACTAGCTTCTTCTCAGCAGAGCAAAGTCCAGGCAGATGGTGAGTTCTCTTATAGGAAACTGCTTCCTCTGCCATGTTGCAGTGCTCGTCCATCCCCCGGCCTGCGGCAAAGAGGGGCCCTGGCTCCTGTCCCTTGTTACCATATTTGAAATTAGCGCCGAAGGCGCACGTGCCCGCGCGCGTGCGCGTGCACGCGCCTCTATATATAGAGGTGAGCCGGGAAAGGGGGCGGAGCCTGGGGGATGACGCTCTGTGCGCGCCGCAGCGCTTCTGCGCATGTGCGGGCGTCCCAGCAGTTTTAAAAAAACCACAATATTGTAGTGAGCTGGCTATGAAGTACAGAGACAGAGCTGGCAACATTTAAAGGCATACAGCAAGCGGTTGATACAGGCATCCCCTAGAAAGGCACATTAGTAGACACCAACTGTGATATAGCAGCAATTGTGCTAGACTATTCTCAGTAAAAGTGGTGTATTACGGCTGGAATACCTCAGCTTTAGGCTTAGGAATATGCCGTCCAGAAGCTCCGGAACTGAATCTTCCAGGAAGCGAAGGGGGTCTCATCGGGCTCGGAGGATCTTGGGCATACTTCTGCTGCACCAGTCTCCCCTGAAGTTCAGAGGTAAGTGACCGTAGAGACCCCGCAGGGGTACTTGGTACTGTGGCTGTCCTCAGTTCACCTGCTCCTGTGTATGTAACAGAGGAGGTTTTTTCCTCAGCTCTGGGAGGATTAGAGAGGCTGCCTCCCTGTCAGGGAAAGCACGCCCGATCTCCGTCTCCTCCTTCAGAGTGCCTGTTAGCAGAGCAACAGTCCCATACAGGGATCGACCTGCCTGAAGGGGATCAGGATAAGGTTGATTCTGTTATAGAGGAATCAACAGTGGGGGAACCTTTTCTCAGCATCTCAAGCTGAAAGATTATGGGTTCAGTCTCTGACTAACATGGTCCGATCAGCATTTAAAAATGCACCTTGCGGAACCATCAACCACTACTGTATCCTCGTTGGGGTCGCTAGAAGCCCCCAGACTGTTTGTTCTTTTCCACTTCACCCTTTACTGAAAGGGCTCATTTACCAGGATTGGGAACGTCCTGAGAAAATATTTATTCCCCCAAGAGATTTCCGGTGGTCTATCCCATGGAGGATAAGTTCATCAAAAAAAAAAAAAAATGGAAGGTCCCTACAGTGGACGCAGCCATCTCTTGTATGTATAAATCACTGACATGTCCAGTGGATAATGTCCAAATGTTCAAGAACCCAATAGATAAAAGATTGGAGTCCTTATGAAAATCTGCTTGGTGATACAACCAGCAGTAGCAGCTATTGGGGTCTGCTAAGCAGTGAAGGATCAGTTGAAACAGGTCTTGAGGGACTTGACAGATCAGCAGGCTTTGCCCTAGCTGATCTACCTAGAGCCTTAGGCTTTGCGGTTGACGCCATAGAGGATTCAGTCCATCAGGCCTCCCGCCTTACGCTGTCTATAGTACATATGCGTAGGCTCCTATGGCTCAAAAACTGGTCTGCTGAAGCTCCCTGTAAAGTATGGCTGGTTAGCGTCCCATTTCATGGTGAACGCTTATTCAGGGAAAACCTGGACAAATATATCCAGAAAATTTCCAGCGGTAAAAATACGCTCTTGCCGGTTAAAAGCAGAGTTAGAGGTCCCTCTTTAAGAGGCCTGCTTCTCCAGTCCCTGGGGCGGCTGTGTAACAGTTCCGACGGCCTCCTCGGTCAAATCCCGGGGGTAAAAAACAGGGACAGTAGCAGGGTAATGAGAAACCCTGGGTCAGGAGAGGTACAAAACCTCCCCCAAAGTTAAATTCATTGAAGCCCCCACTCAGTCGGGTGGGGGGAGGACTCCAGTTGTTCGCAAGAGACCTGGCGGGACACGATCAAGACAGATAGGTGCTCTCCGCAGTAGGTTTGGGATACAGTTTGGAGTTAAAAGACTCTCCTCCTTCCCATTTTTGAGGTCAAACGTGCCAAGGGATCCCCGGAAGAGAGAGTCCCTCCTGTTGGCACTAGAACAACTATTGCTCCAAGGAGTAATTATGGAGGTTCCCCTGGAAGAATGAGGGTTCGGGTTTTACTCAAACCTCTTTACAGTCCCGAAGCAAACGCGGACGGGAGGCCCATATTAATTCTAAAAGGGCTATACAAATTCCTGTATATCAGGACTTTCCGATGGAGTCGATCCGATCGGTGGCCACTGCCCTACAAGGGGAGGATTGGTTAGCCACGATCGACATCAAAGATGCTTATTTGCGCATTCCCATCTTTCCAGTCCACCAAAAATTTCTACGCTTTGCAGTAGAAGGGCGCCATTTTCAGTTCAGAGCCTTACCCTTCGGTTTGGCCACAGCACCACGAGTGTTTACAAAAATTCTGGCCCTTTATTGGCCAATTTAAGAACACAAGGTGTAATGATAATGGCATATCTGGATGACTTGTTGCTGATAGACCACTCAGTGAAAAAACTAGACATGGTCGTTCACAAGACGATCAAGTATCTGGAATCTCACGGTTGGATTATCAACCGAGACAAGTCAGCCCTAAAAACCAGTCAAAAGTCTGGAATACTTGGGGCTAAGGTTGGATTCAGGCCAGAGAAAAATATTCTTGCCTCGAGGAAAGGTGTTGTCTTTGAAAGATTTGATCCACTTAGTGGGTACAAAAAAGACAGCCGTCCATACGCCTGTATATGAGGCTGCTGGGAAAAATGGTGGCATCATTCGAAGCAGTACCCTACGGTCAATTCCATTCAAGGAATTTGCAAGGGGCCATACTGTCAGCCTGGAACAAAAAAGTTCAGGCCCTAGACTTACAATGTCCTTGTCCCCTTCCGTTCGCAAGAGCCTCCGTTGGTGGTTGGTTCCCCAGAATCTGAAAAAAGGAAATCCTTCAGTCCGATTTCCTGGAAGGTGGTCACTACAGATGCCAGCCTTATAGGCTGGGGAGCAGTACTGGAGCAATAGTCTCTCCAGGGCAGATGGTCGGATGCAGAAAAGGCCCTGCCCATCAATCTTTTAGAGATACGAGCAGCCCGGTATGCCCTAGTAGCATGGACATCCAAACTTCAAGGGTCCCCTGTCAGAATTCAATCAGACAATGCCACAGCAGTGGCATATATCAATCATCAGGGGGGCACCAGGAGTCGTGCAGCCCAGAGGGAAGTAAATTACATCCTGAAATGGGCAGAAAAATATGTCCCAGCCATATCTGCGGTATTCATTCCAGGAGTGGAGAATTGGAAGGCGGACTTTCTAAGTCGCCAGCAATTAGGCCCAGAGGAAGGGTCCCTTCACCCCGAGGTTTTCTGGACAATATGTCAGCGGTGGGGAACATCGGATGTAGATCTTCTAGCATCCAGATTCAACGCAAAGGGGGACAGGTTTGTCTCTCGGACAAGGGATCCCCTAGCTTGCGGCTCGGATGCCCTAGTGTTCCCTTGGGATCAGTTTAAGCTGATATATGCATTCACACCGCCACAGTGGTTACCTCGATTACTCCGCAGAATCAGGGTAGAAAAGAAACCAGTGATTCCGGTGGCTCCAGCGTGGCCCCGAAGCGCGTGGTACGCGGAGATTGTAAAATTTCAGTGGGGAGTCCTTGGACTCTCCCACGTCGTCCGGACCTGCTTTCGCAAGGACCGATATACCACCCTTCCTTACCAGCCCTAGGTTTGACGGCCTGGCTATTGAAGCCCACATTCTAAAAAAGAGAGGGCTCTCTAATGCTGTGGTATCTACCATGATCAATGCCAGGAAGCCGGTATCCAGGCAGATCTACTATAGAATCTGGAAGGCGTACATCGCCTGGTGTGAGGCCAAGAAATGGCATCCACATAAGTACGTAATAGGTAGGATTCTGGACTTCCTACAGTGGGCTGTAGATAGGAAGCTTGCCTTGAGTACTATCAAGGGTCAGATTTCGGCCTTGTCAATATTTTTTCAAAGGCCCTTGGCTTCGCATTCACTAGTCAAAGCCTTTATACAAGGAGTGATGCGTATTAGTCCTCCGGTTAATATTCCCATATGTCCATGGGATCTAAACTTGGTTCTGTCGGTTCTACAGAAACAACCATTTGAACCATTACAGCATATTTCCTTGGTACTTCTCACCAGGAAATTGATTTTTCTAGTAGCCATTTGTTCGGCTAAAAGAGTATCGGAATTAGCAGCTATGTCCTGTAAGGAGCCATATCTGGTTATCCATAAGGACAGAGTAGTGTTACGTCCTCATCCAGCCTTTCTTCCTAAGGTGGTATTGAGGTTTCATTTGAACCAAGATGTGGTTCTTCCTTCTTTTTTCCCCAAAACCTACTTCGGTAGAGGAAAAGTTATTGCATTCTTTGGATGTAGTAAGAGCAGTTAAAGCTTATCTAAAAGCCACTGCTCAGATTCGCAGAACGGATACTTTGTTTATTCTGCCGGAAGGCCCCAGAAAGGGTCAGGCAGCGTCAAAATCTACTTTAGCCAAGTGGATTCGACAGGTCATAATGCAAGCTTATGGCTTGAGAAGGAGACCGCCTCCGTTCAAAGTTAGAGCGCACTCCACGAGAGCAGTTGGAACTTCATGGGCAGTGCATCACCAGGCCTCCCTGGCTCAAATCTGTAAGGCCGCAACATGGTCTTCAGTACACACGTTTACTAGGTTCTACCAGGTGGACGTTAGAAGTCAGGAGGATGTCGCCTTTGGGCGCAGTGTGTTGCAGGCCGCAAAAGATCCTCATGTCTGATAGCGCTCAGCTTATATATGGTGTATCCCCCCCTTCATTTGGCATTGCTTTAGGACATCCCATTAGTAATGACTATGTCGCTCTGTGTCCCGTGATGTACGAGAAAGAAAATAGGATTTTTATAACAGCTTACCTGTAAAATCCTTTTCTTGGAGTACATCACGGGACACAGAGCTCCCGCCCCTCTTTAGGGACACTTATTGCTTTGCTACAAAACTGAGGTGCTCCCGGATGGGAGGGGCTTATATAGGGGAGGGTACTTCCGGTTTTGGAAGTTGCCAGTGCCAGCACCTGACGGTATCTATATAACCCATTAGTAATGACTATGTCGCTCTGTGTCCCGTGATGTACTCCAAGAAAAGGATTTTACAGGTAAGCTGTTATAAAAATCCTATTTTTGTTTTTTCCCCCCAAAAGAATTGCGTTTGAAAAACCGATGTGCAAATACCACGTGACCTAAAAAATTGCAACACCCACCATTTTATTCTCTAGGGCAGGTGCCTCAAACTGGCGGCCCTCCAGCTGTTGCAAAACTACAAGTCCCATGAGGCATTGCAAGGCTGACAGTTATAAGCATGACTCCCACAGGCAGAAGCATGATGGGACTTGTAGTTTCGCAACAGCTGGAGGGCTGCCAGTTTGAGATCCCGTGCTCTAGGGTCTCTTATTTATTTATATATATATATATATTATATATATATATATATATATTGTAACCTGGGGGACAGGTAGTAGGTACAAAAACTCCCTGGGATGAGCAGGCACAGATACCAAGTCCATTGGATCAGTGAAAACAGTGTTGTTTATTGGTGCTATATACAAAGTCTAATGACAGGTGCTGTACAGTGTGCTGAAAACAAACAGAAGAAAAAATAGCTAAACAAAAGCCTAGCCGTGTCTCGGCTCTAACTACACAGTATGTACAGGCCCTCACTACCAGGCTGGACAAGCCTAACGCTTGTCAGCTTCCACATTCACAGGGTAACAAGTTTTACCAACCTTCTTGCTCTCACAAACCAACGTTGTCTGTGTTTCCCAGGCTGAGCAAAGGCTGTCTGCTCAGGTGAGCTTTTAATTAACCTGTGGGAGAGAACCAACACCTGAACTGGACCCTGGCTCAGAGATCCCTGAATGTATATGAGAGGAGCCTGGGAGATGTATAAACCCCGAATAGGACTTTCCCATGCTCTCTCTGGGATGCTCTGTCACACATCCTCCCCCCTTGTTTCAACCCCAGGGTTGGAACACCTGTAGCCCAACAGGAGTCAACACGGGAGAGGGCATCTACATTCCCCATCTCAACACCTGGCCTGTGTTTTACTGTAAAGGCGTAGTCTTGTAGGGCCAAAAACCACCGGTTCACCCGCCTATTAGTCTCCTTCTTTTGGGCCATCCATTTCAGGGGAGCATGGTCAGTTATCAACTCAAACTGGCGCCCCAACAAGTAGTACCTGAGCGCGTCCACGGCCCACTTTATGGCCAGACACTCCTTTTCAATGACTGCGTACTTCTTTTCATGGTCATTGAGCTTTCTGCTTAAGTACACCACAGGGTGTTCTTCCCCATTGTGTACCTGTGAAAGTACTGCCCCGATACCCACATCAGATGCATCCGTCTGGACCAAAAAGTTTTTGGAGAAATCGGGGGAGTATAGGATTGGCTGTGCACAAAGAGCCTTCTTCAGTACTTGAAAAGACTCTTCTGCTACTGGAGACCATTTCACCATTACGGAGGCTTTCCCTTTTGTAAGGTCTGTCAGTGGGGCAGCTATAGTTGCGAAATTTGGGATGAATCTTCTATAGTACCCCGCAATGCCAAGAAAGGCCCTGACCTGCTTCTTGTTTGCAGGACGTGGCCACTCCTGGATGGCTTCTATTTTATTCACCTGGGGCTTTATGACACCCCGGCCAATAGTGTAGCCCAAATACCTGGCTTCCTCCTAGCCCAATGGCACATTTTTGGGGATTTGCCGTAAACCCTTCTTTGAAAAGGGAATCCAGGACAGCCTGGACACGGGGCAAGTGAGACTCCCAGTCAGTGCTATGCACCACTATGTCGTCCAGATAGGCTGCAGCATACTGTCGGTGAGGTCTTAGGGTCCTGTCCATAGCCCTCTGAAATGTTGCAGGGGCATTTTGCAACCCAAAAGGCATTTTCTTATACTGAAACGACCCCTCCGGGGTCACAAATGCAGTCTTTTCTTTGGCCCTACCAGTCAGGGGTATTTGCCAATATCCTTTGGTCAAGTCCAAAGTGGTCAGATAACGGGCCTTGCCAAGTCGGTCTATAAGCTCGTCTACCCTGGGCATTGGGTATGTATCAAACTTTGTTACCGCATTAAGCTTCCTGAAGTCGTTACAAAACCTCCAAGTGCCATCCGGTTTTGGGACTAATACAATGGGGCTAGACCAGTCACTATTGGATTCCTCAATAACAACATCTAGCTCCAACATCCTTTTAACTTCCTCACTGATGTCCTTTCTTCTAGCTTCGGGAATTCGGTATGGTTTGAGCTTGACACGGACCCCAGGTTCAGTAACAATATCATGCTGAACTGCTGAAGTCGTGCCCGGCAACTCTGAAAATTTCTCTTTATTCCTTATCAGGAACTCTCTAGCTTCCTGTTTCTGGGAACATGACAGGGTGTCTGGAATCGTGACCTCAGGAATCAGAGGGGATTCAGTACCCTTAAGGGTTACCGGGAGAGACCTGGCAGTTAATGCCAGTCTATCCTTCCAGGGCTTTAACAGGTTTATGTGGTAAATCTGTTCGGGCTTCCTTTTACCTGGTTGATACACCTTGTAATTGACCTCCCCAACTCTTTCAATTACTTCAAAGGGTCCCTGCCACTTAGCCAGGAATTTGCTCTCAACAGTGGGAACTAACACGAGGACCCGGTCACCAGGTGAGAAAACACGAAGTTGGGCCCCCCTGTTGTATATCCTCTGTTGGGCGGCTTGGGCCTGCAGTAAATGTTCTTTTACTACCGGCATGATTGCTGCAATCCTATCCTGCATTTGAGCGATATGCTCAATAACACTTTTGTGAGGTGTCTGCTCCCCCTCCCAAGTTTCCTTGGCTATGTCTAAGAGTCCCCGAGGGTGTCTCCCATAAAGCAGCTCAAATGGAGAGTACCCCGTAGAGGACTGGGGAACTTCCCTGATGGCGAACATCAAGTAAGGTATCAGGAAGTCCCAGTTTTTCCCATCCTTATCAACAACCTTTTTTTAACATACTCTTTAATGTCTTATTGAAGCGTTCCACCAAGCCATCCGTTTGAGGATGGTACACTGAGGTACGCAACTGCGTCACCTTAAATAACTTGCAGAGCTCCCTAGTTATTCGTGACATGAATGGGGTACCTTGGTCTGTAAGGACTTCTTTCGGGATGCCAACCCGACTGAACACCATAAACAGCTCTTTGGCAATGTTTTTAGCAGATGCAGTGCGTAAGGGAACGGCCTCGGGGTAACGGGTAGCGTAATCCATGATCACGAGGATATGTTGATGACCGCGGGCAGATTTGGGGAGTGGACCCACCAGGTCCATGGCAATCCTTTCAAAGGGCACTTCAATAATGGGCAAGGGCACTAACGGACTTCGAAAGTGGGGTTGGGGGGCTGACATCTGACATATAGGACAGGATTGACAATAATTCTCGATATTTTTCCATATCCCAGGCCAGTAAAACCTGCACAACACCCTTTCAGTGGTTTTCTCAACCCCTAAATGGCCTCCTAGCAAATGCCCATGGGCAAGTTCCAACACCACCCGTCTGTATAGCTTAGGGACTACCAACTGTTCAACCACTTCATCATTAGTTTTACATACACGATACAGTAAATCCTCATTGCTGCAGAAATACGGAAAACAGGGCCCGTCCCCCGGTTCGACAGGTACCCCATCAACCACCACCACATTTTCCCAGGCCCTGGCAAGGGTAGGGTCTTTTCTCTGTTCCGTACCAAAATTTTCCTTGTGCACATTTAGATCGGTAAACTCTAACGTAGGCTCAGATTCAGCAGACGGCTGTCCAGCTCTACTGGTTGTGGGGACTTCTTCCGGCTCCCCCAGCTCTCCTGCTATAACTGAGAAAGGATCACCCGGAGAGCCCTGAGAGGAGTCCCCTGAACTCACAAGGTCAGTAATGGCCATGAGTTCTGGCTCTGCGACTGAGTTAGGTACTGCGACTGGGTCGGGACAATCCCACAGTTCCCAAAACTTAGGGAAGTCCCTACCAATGATAGCCTCGTGCACCAAGTGGGGCACCAGTCCGACCGAATGGGTCACCGTACCTAAGCCAGTTTTAAACTGAACAGTGGCTATTGGATACTCGCGGGTATCCCCATGTACACAGATCACAGCAACTTTTTTTGCATGAAAATTCACAGTTTCAACCATCTCAGCTGTAACCAAAGTAACTAGACTTCCTGAGTCCAGCAAGGCCGTAATAGGCTTATTATTAATAGTCACTTGACACATGTGTTTTCCCACATTTGGCACTGCAGCGCATGAAACGGCAGCAAACATAGACTGCCTTCTAAAAGATAGATCACACTGCATTGGTTCATCTGTTAATGGACAGTTTGCTGCAACATGTCCCAGTTCTTGGCAACGAAAACACCTGATGTTTCCCCAATCTGGTTTGCTGACAGGCAGTGGCTTCCCTTGCTTGGGCCGCCAAACTTCAGTCCTGGCATCAAAATTCCTCCCCCCTATTTCCTTGCCATGCTTACCACCCACTTCCCCTGGAACAGTCTTACCGGTTGCCTGGGGAGACCGTGGTTTTGGATGGAAAGTCCGTGCGGCTGTAGGGGTGGTGACCAGGTTCTCTGCAGCAAAGTACCTCTCAACGAGCTCCACCAGGTTGTCTGCTGACTTGGGGTCTCCTTGACTCACCCACTTCTGCAGGGGAATTGGCAGTGACCTCAGGAATTGGTCCATGACCACACGCTCCACTATTTGTGGCGCAGACAGGGACTCCGGCTGTAGCCATTTCCGCACCAGGTGGATCAGATCAAACATCTGCGATCTTGGGGGCCTCTTTTCTTGGAAGAACCAGCTGTGGACCCGCTGAGCTCGAACAGCCAAGGTAACGCCAAGTCGTGCCAGGATTTCCCGCTTGACCTTCTCATAATCTCCCGCTTCTGCTGACTCCAGATCATAGTAGGCCTTCTGCGCTTCTCCAGAAAGTAAGGGGGCGATCAGTCCTGCCCACTGGGTTTGGGGCCAACCTTCCCTCTCAGCGGTCCGTTCAAATGTTAGTAGGAAAGCCTCTGGATCATCATCTGCCGTCATCTTTGAAAGAAAGCGACCCACATGGATGGTTGAGGGCTTGTCTCCAATATCCTTCATTATCGCAGGTGACCCCTGTGCTAGCGTCTCCAAAACCTCAGTAAGGGTTTTCCTATCCGCTATTGCAGCAGTGGCAAGCTGTTCAAACAGCCTCTGCGATTGCTCCTGTACAGCACCAATCTGTTGGAACAGCACCTTGGTTTGCTCCTGTGCGATAGCGTTGGCTTGCTGTTGTGCAGCGTTTGCTTGCCGCAATTCAGCGTTAGTTTGCTGTTGTGTAGCGTTTGCTTGCTGCCATGCAGCGTTAGTTTGCTGTTGTGCAGCATTTGCTTGCTGCAACGCGGCATTTGCCAACACCATTTGTTTGAGGAGGTCCTCCATGTTGTCACTTTAGGTACTGGCCTTTTAAGTAGTAACTTACTACAGCTGGTCGCAGCCTCCACCATATGTAACCTGGGGGACAGGTAGTAGGTACAAAAACTCCCTGGGATGAGCAGGCACAGATACCAAGTCCATTGGATCAGTGAAAACAGTGTTGTTTATTGGTGCTATATACAAAGTCTAATGACAGGTGCTGTACAGTGTGCTGAAAACAAACAGAAGAAAAAATAGCTAAACAAAAGCCTAGCCGTGTCTCGGCTCTAACTATACAGTATGTACAGGCCCTCACTACCAGGCTGGACAAGCCTAACGCTTGTCAGCTTCCACATTCACAGGGTAACAAGTTTTACCAACCTTCTTGCTCTCACAAACCAACGTTGTCTGTGTTTCCCAGGCTGAGCAAAGGCTGTCTGCTCAGGTGAGCTTTTAATTAACCTGTGGGAGAGAACCAACACCTGAACTGGACCCTGGCTCAGAGATCCCTGAATGTATATGAGAGGAGCCTGGGAGATGTATAAACCCCGAATAGGACTTTCCCATGCTCTCTCTGGGATGCTCTGTCACAATATATATATATATATATATATATATATATATATATATATATATATATAATATATAATATATAATATATATATAATATATATATATATATAATATATATTCGTATAAGCCGAGTTTTTCAGTACATTTTTCTGTGTGCTGAAAATGCCCCCTCGGCTTGTACTCGAGTCACCTTCTTGCGCCTGATCTCCCGGTACCGGCAAACTTGGCACACATGTAGCCCCACTCTTCTTCTACAAGTGTGCAAAGTTTTTTGTCTAAGGGACCTACGGTGGGGTAGTACCGATTTTTCAAAGCCGGGCACCCCTTCCATAGACTCCCATGTTAAACGTCAGTCTAGTCATGGACACAGTGAGGCATGGGCACAGTAAGGCACAGTGAGGCATGCACATGGACACAGTGAGGCACAGTGAGGCATGCACATGGACACCCTAGGCTTATACTCGAGTCAATACGTTTTCCCAGTTTTTTGCGGTAAAATTAGGTGCCTCGGCTTATATTCGGGTCGGCTTATACTCGAGTATATACGGTATGTGTGTATGTATGTTTAGGGGTTCTAAATAATTTTCTAGCAAAAAAAAAAAGTAGATTTTTACATGTAGGAGTAAAGTGTCAGAAATGGCCCGGGTGGCAAATGGTTAAAGGAAAAGAAAAAATCATGTTTACAAGACCCGAGAACTATAAGTTGATGTTGACATCGCTCCGGTTCTCCAAGGGCATAGAGATGAGCAGTGGCCATCTAGCCATCGCTTATCTCTATGGAAAAATTCTGCTGACACGGATGGTTTCCGGTGCTACCGATTTAGTAACGTTAGCCCAGGAAGCAGCGGGGGGGGGGGGGGGGGGGCGCCGGGGGAACACTTCTCCTGACACTTCTAAAAGTGATCTTGCAGGGAATTCCCCGCTGGGATCATTTTTTATATTTTAAAGCCGGCCGCCTAACGAACAAAATGATACCGTCTGTATTGAATTATATTGTGATTGTACTGTCTTCCCTGATGTTGTAAAGCGCTGCGCAAACTGTTGGCACTATATAAATCCTGTATAATAATAATAATACCGGGGAACCATAACCAATAACCCTGGTATTTATTTTTTTTGGAAAATCTTTTTATTTAGTATAAGACATACAAATAACATTAAACCTGCCACAGCAGTGGGACTAGACCCAGGCAGGGGTCAGTGCCAGACGGCAATTGGGCTGCTTCCATCATTGGTAACATACAGCTGTAGCACGTCCACCAGAAAAGAACAAACAACCTAGTGCTGTATTGGCTCCTGCTCAATTTAAATGTCTAAGGATCAAATGCCATAACCCTGGTATTTACCGTAAAAAAAAAAAATGGTGTACATTTACAGTTAGGAGATTGGCTAACTTTTCCTGTATCAGATTTTATTGGGAACTGGATGGGGAGCCATCTAGTGGCCAGCCAGCTAACTGCACCTGCTAACAAGTGGAGTGTAGTAAAAATGATGGAAGAACGCAAGTTTGAAGGTGGCTGCTCGCCTTGTCTGAAACTGAACATGGAACCCCAGCACTGTGAGGCTGCGGTGTCACTATGCTGTATTGACCAAGGACTCCTATCAGATGTTTTAGGACTAACCCAGACAGCTCAGATAACAAGCGCTCTGTCTGCCACGAGCATTGTGGGTGCTTTGCTCTCATTAGAGACTGCAGTTCCGTAGAAAAGACCCGGACCTGTTAAGTGAGATTGGAGGTCTTTTAACATTTTCCTAATAATACTAACGTACCGCCTGAATATATAACTAGCCAATATGGCTCCCTCCTATAGTTTTTCCTACAGTGCCTTGAAGTATTCATACCCCTTGAAATTTTCCACATTTTGTCATGTTACAACCAAAACCGTAAATGGATTTTATGTGATAGACTAAAGCCCTGTACACACGATCAGTTTTACCGATGAAAACCGTCCGATGGATTGTTTTCATCAGACAAACCGATCGTGTATGGGACCCATCGGTCTTTTTTCCATCGGTTTTAAAAAATAGAACATGTTTTAAATTTTAAAAAACCCACGCATGCTCAGAATCAAGTCGACGCATGCTCAGAAGCATTGAACTTCATTTTTCTCGGCTCATCGGAGTGTTTTACGTCACCGCGTTTGGAACGGTCGGTTTTTTGACTGATGGTGTGTAGGCAAGACTGATGGAAGTCAGCTTCATCGGATTTCCGATGGACAAAACCATCGGATTAGAATCCATAGGATATCCGATCGTGTGTACGAGGCTTTACACAAAGTGGCACATAAATGTGAAGTGGAAGGAAAATGATAAATGGTTTTCATTTTTTTTTTTTTTTTTTTTTTTTTTTACAAATAAATATGTGAAAAGTATGGGGGGCATTTGTATTTAGCCCCCTTTACTCGGATACCCCTAACTAAAATCTAGTGGAACCAATTGCCTTCAGAAGTCACCTAATTAGTAAATAGAGTCCACCTGTGTGTCATTTAATCTCAGTATAAATACAGCTGTTCTGTGAAGTCCTCAGAGGTTTGTTAGAGAACCTTAGTGAACAAACCGCATCATGAAGGCCAAGAACAGACAGGTCAGGGATAAAGTTGTGGAGAAGTATAAAGCAGGGTTAGGTTATAAAAAAAATCTCCCAAGCTTTGAACATCTCACGGAGCTCTGTTCAATCCATCATCGGAAAATGGAAAGAGTATGGCACAACTGCAAACCTACCAAGACATGGCCATCCACCTAAACTGACCGGGCCGGGCAAGGAGAGCATTCATCAGAGAAGCAGCCAAGAGGTCCATGGGAACTCTGGAGGAGCTGCAGAGATCCACAGCTCAGGGGGGAGAATCTGTCCACAGGACAACTATTAGTCGTGCTTCTCCACAAATCTGCCCTTTATGGAAGAGTGACAAGAAGAAAGACATTGGTGAAAGAAAGTCAGAAGAAGTTCTGTTTGCAGTTTGTGAGAAGCCATGTGGGGGACACAGCAAACATGTGGGGGACACAGCAAACATGTGGAAGAAGATGCTCTGGTCTTATGAGTCAAAAATGTAACTTTTTGGCCTAAAAGCAAAACGCTATGTGTGGGGAAAACTAACACTGCACATCACCCTGAACACACCATCCCCACCGTGAAACATGGTGGTGGCAGCATCATGTGGTGGGGATGCTTTTATTCAGCAGGGACAGGGAAGCTGGTCAGAGTTGATGGGAAGATGGATGGAGACAAATACAGGACAATCTTAGAAGAAAACCTGCTAGAGTCTGCAAAAGACTTGAGACCGGGGCGGAGGTTCACCTTCCAGCAGGACAACGACCCTAAAGTACAGCCAGAGCTACAATGGAATGGTTTAGATCAAAGCATATTCATGTGTTAGAATGGCCCAGTCACAGTCCAGACCTAAATCACATTGAGAATCTGTGGCAAGACTAGAAAATTGCTGATCACAGACGCTCTCCATCCAATCTGACAGAGCTTGAGATATTTTACAAAGAAGAATGGGCAGAAATGTCCCTCTCTAGATGTGCAAAGCTGGTAGAGACATCCCCAAAAAGACTTGCAGCTGTAATTGCAGAGAAAGGGGGTTCTACAAAGTATTAACTCAGGGGGGCGCCATACAAATGCCAAACACACTTTTCACATTTATTTGTATCATTTTCCTTCCACTTCACAATTATGTGACACTTTGTGTTGGTCTATCACATAAAATCCCAATAAAATACATTTACGTTTTTGGTTGTAACATGACAAAATGTGGAAAATTTCAAGGGGTGTGAATACTTTTTCAAGGCACTGTAACATAAAAAGTACTTCAGCTCTTCTTTTCAGTGTCAATTTCCCTGTTTTTCTCGTGTAGATAAAGCTTCGTATGGGCTCGGTGAGGCGATATCATGGACCTCTGGATCTCCGGAAATTGAAGAAAACGGTGAGAATTTTTAAGAAGCTCTGTAAGGGTTGAATGTTAAATTTACTTTACATAACTAAACGAGTAATAAGTTGGGGAGGACTCCTCACTAGAGTTCCCGAGAGAAGAGAGCCAGCATGGGATTTATATAGAGGGCAGCACCTGAACAGATCTACTAGAACTGGGTGGGAAATGTGCTTCTTGACCTTAGTGGTTGGACAGACTCTGTAGATTCACACAGTAAGACCCCTTTCACACTGAGCCGCCCATAGCGTCGGTGGAAAAACGCAGCTATTTTTACAGCCGACGCTATGGGTGGATTTGCGGCGCATTTCAGCCACTAGCGGGGCGCATTTAACCTCGCTAGCGGCCGAGAAAGGGTTTAAACCGCCCGCAATGCACTACTGAAGCAGCGCATTGCAGGCGGTATAGCCGCGCTGTCCCATTGATTTCAATGGGCAGGAGCGGTGGAGGAGCGGTAAAGACACCGCTCCTTCACCACTCCAAAGATGCGGCTAGCGGAACTTTTTTTTTACCGTCCTGCTAGCGCACCGCTTCAGTGTGAAGGCCCTCATGCTTTCACACTGGAAACAATGGAGCAGCTGTTTGGCGGATTGCAGGCGCTATTTTTAACACTATAGTGCCTGCAATACGCCCTCAGTGTGAAAGGTTTCTTAAGAAACCCAGATATCGGATCAGGCGCTGCTGCGGTTGGTGGTTCCTCCATACAGGAGGGAAAATGATTGTCTCCCCTGCAGATTGTGTGAGTTTGCCCACTTGCATAGAAATAAAGGGTCTATGATTTTTATTATAGGTGTATTTTATATGATAGAGACAGAATATCAACCAAAAATCCAGAAAAAACACACGATACAAATGTTATAAATGGGGTTGCAGTTCAGTGAGTAAAATAAGTATTTGATCCCCTTAGTAGTTGGTGGAGAAACCCTTGTTGGGAAGCACAGAGGTCAGACGTTTCTTGGAGGTGGTGATCAGGTTTGCACACATCTCAGGAGGGATTTTGCTCCACTCTTCTTTACAGATCTTCTCTAAATCCTTAAGGTTTCTTGGCTTTTGTTTGGCGACTCGAAATTTCATCTCCCTTCATACATTTTCTATAGGATTAAGGTCTGGAGACTGGCTAGGCCAATCCACGACCTTGGTGTGCTGCTTCTTGAGCCACTCCTTTGTTGCCTTGGCGGTATGTTTTTTGGGTAATTGTCATGCTGGAAGACCCATCCATGACCCATCTTCAGTGTTCTGGCTGAGGGAAGAAGGTTCTCATCCAAAATTTTACAATACATGGCCCCGCCCATTGGCCCCTCAATGCGGCAAAGTCGGCCTGGCCCTTTATCAGAGAAACAGCCCCAAATCATCATGTTTCCCCCTCCGTGTGACTGGAGGGATGGAGTTCTTAGGGTCATAGTCACCGTTTTTCTTCCTCCGAACACGGCGAGTCGAGTTAATGCCAAAGAGCTGAATTTTGGTGTCATCTGACCACAGAACTTCCTCCCCAATCCTTCTCCGAATCATTTAGATGTTCATTGGGAGACTTCAGATGTGCTGAGGAGGGGGACCTTGCGGGCGCTGCAGGATTTCAATCCATGGCGGTGTATTGTGGTACCAATGGTGTGTTTGGTGACTGTGGTCCCAACTGCCTTGAGATCCTTCACAAGCTCCTCCCATGTAGTTCTGGGCGGATCCCTCACTTTTCTCATGACCATCCTCCCCCCATGAGGTGAAATTTGACATGGAGCTCCAGACCGAGGACGATTGATTATTTTGTATTTCTTCCATTTAGGAATAATCCCTCCAACAGTTGTCTTCTTCTCACCAAGCTTCTTGCTGATGGTCTTGTAGCCCATTCCAGCCTTGTGCAGATCTTCAATCTTCTCCCCGACGTCCTCTGACAGCTCTTTGGTCTCCCCCATGATGGTGAGCTGTGATTGGAGGAAAGATTCTGTGGACAGGTGTCTTTTATACACATAACTAGTTGTCGTTTGGAGAACCTTCTTACATTGACAGGACTAATCTGTGTACCACATGAGACCCTCCTGTAGCCAGTCTGTAGGAGCCAGAATTCTTGTTGGTTGGTCGGGGGATCAAATACTTATTTTACTCACTGAACTGCAACTCCATTTATATCATGTTTTTTTTCTGAATTTTTGGTTGATATTCTGTCTATATCATAAAATACATCTATGATAAAAATTATAAACCCTTCATTTCTATGTGAGTGGGCAAACCTACACAATCTGCGGGGGAGCCAATTATTTTCCACACTGTACATAGGTGATGGGTTACCATTAATTTGTCAGGTCATATTTCCATGAAGTGTGTAACGTACCTTAGGTGTGAGTCTGACGTGCGGAGAGGGACCTCCCGTACAACCCTGGCTCGGAGACTACTGGAGTGGGGACAGTGGTGGTAAGAGTACGGTGAGGTAAGGGTGCCTGTCTGATCCTCACTGCTTGGAGTGGTGGAGCCGAGCCGAGTGGAGACTGGAACAGCTGGTACCGGAAGCAGCGGATGCAGGTGCAAGTTGCAGAGCAGAGAATGCACGTCAGCGTGTGCAGCTCGCAGAGCAGAGGTTGCAGGTCAGCTGGTGCAGGTTTGCATTGCAAAGGATGCAGGTCAGCATGTGCAGCTGGCAGAGGATGCAGGTCAGCTAGTGCAGGTTTGCATTGCAAAGGATACAGGTCAGCGTGTGCAGCTCGCAGAGCAGAGGTTGCAGGTCAGCTGGTGCAGGTTTGCATTGCAAAGGATGCAGGTCAGCGTGTGCAGCTCGCAGAGCAGAGGATGCAGGTCAGCTGGTGCAGGTTTGCATTGCAAAGGATGCAGGTCAGCGTGTGCAGCTCGCAGAGCAGAGGATGCAGGTCAGCTGGTGCAGGTTTGCAGAGTCAGACAAGCCAGGTCATACACATCAAGGTAAACATAAGTGGCAGGCAGAGAGTAGTCAAAGTCCTGGCTGAGTCTTGGCAACTGGCAGATAACTGAGCAGGGTCAAACAAGCAGAGGTCAGGACTGGAGACAGAAGCGTGGTCAGGAAGCCGGGTCAAACACAGGAACAGGATACAGGCACAGAATCAGGAACTCAGGGAACAGAAGCAGATCAAACCGCAAGGGGCAACATCTCTGGAACGTCTTTTATAGGAAGTTCATGGGAGGAGCAAGGGGTTCAAGGTTCAACAGCAATCAAGACACCAAGCAGAGTAGTCTAATGGATCAGATAGGTTTATCCAGCAGATCAGGCAGGGAACTGTCCAGCATCCCAGATAGCTCAGTCGGAAGAGTCAATGCCAGACACACAGAGGTCCCAGGTTCAAGCCCAGCACGTCCCTGACAAAGTGGATGGATGCTGTGCATATGGCAGGGGCCCAGGGAGAACCACCCTCTAACCCATCCTATGTTACGCAGGCATTGCCATGGATACCCTGAAGAAGGACCCCGTCCTCTGTAAACAGAAGTTACAAGACTGGGAATTGGAGCGTCACATGATCGCAGCTTTAGGTGGGTAAAAAGGGAATTTTAGTAGGGTTTTTTTTTGGTGGGGGGGGGGGGGGTGGTTTGATCAGCTTTATTAACCACTTTGCCTGTTTTTCAGACTGTGTTTACACTATAAAGGTTTTTTTGCTACAAAGTTACTTGGAACCCTCAAACATTATATATATATTTTTTTCTAACACTTTTGTGTTTCACCTTAATGCATAGGATGCATTAAGGTGAAAAACACAAAGGTTTACAACCCCTTTAAGCCTTCTGGCTTCCTCTCCCACCATTGCTACTCAGACCTCAAGCTTAGGCCCTTTTGGCTGGTCCCTCAGACCAAAACATAAAGTGCTCATTGCTTAAGGCCACAAAACTTGTGCATAGATACAGTGCCTTGCGAAAGTATTCGGCCCCCTTGAACTTTTCATCCTTTTGCCACATTTCAGGCTTCAAACATAAAGATATAAAATTTAAATTTTATGTGAAGAATCACCAACAAGTGGGACACAATTGTGAAGTGGAACGAAATCTATTGGATATTTTAAAATTTTTTAGCAAATAAAAAACTGAAAAGTGGTGCGTGCAAAATTATTCGGCCCCTTTACTTTCAGTGCAGCAAACTCACTCCAGAAGTTCAGCGAGGATCTCTTAATGATCCAATGTTGTCCTAAATGACTGATGGTGATAAATAGAATCCACCTGTGTGTAATCAAGTCTCTGTATAAATGCACCTGCTCTGTGATAGTCTCAGGGTTCTGTTGAATGCGCAGAGAGCATCATGAAGACCAAGGAACACACCAGGCAGGTCCGTAATACTGTTGTGGAGAAGTTTAAAGCCGGATTTGGATACAAAAAGATTTCCCAAGCTTTAAACATCTCAAGGAGCACTGTGCAAGCGATCATTTTGAAATGGAAGGAGTATCAGACCACTGCAAATCTACCAAGACCTGGCTGTCCCTCTAAACTTTCAGCTCAGACAAGGAGAAGACTGATCAGAGATGCAGCCAAGAGGCCCATGATCACTCTGGATGAACTGCAGAGAACTACAGCTGAGGTGGGAGAGTCTGTCCACAGGACAACAATCAGTCGTACACTGCACAAATCTGGCCTTTTATGGAAGAGTGGCAAGAAGAAAGCCATTTCTCAAAGATATCCATAAAAAGTCTCGTCTAAAGTTTGCCACAAGCCACCTGGGAGACACACCAAACATGTGGAAGAAGGTGCTCTGGTCCGATGAAACCAAAATCGAACTTTTTGGCCACAATGCAAAACGATATGTTTGGCGTAAAAGCAACACAGCTCATCACCCTCAACACACCATCCCCACTGTCAAACATGGTGGTGGCAGCATCATGGTTTGGGCTTGCTTTTCTTCAGCAGGGACAGGGAAGATGGTTAAAATTGAGGGGAAGATGGATGCAGCCAAATACAGGACCATTCTGGATGAAAACCTGTTGGAGTCTGCAAAACACCTGAGACTGGGACGGAGATTTATCTTCCAACAAGACAATGATCCCAAACATACAGCAAAATCTACAAAGGAATGGTTCACAAATAAACGTATCCAGGTGTTAGAATGGCCAAGTCAAAGTCCAGACCTGAATCCAATCGAGAATCTGTGGGAAGAGCTGAAAACTGCTGTTCACAAACGCTCTCCATCCAACCTCACTGAGCTCGAGCTGTTTTGCAAGGAAGAATGGGCAAGAATTTCAGTCTCTCGATGTGCAAAACTGATAGAGACATACCCCAAGCGACTTGCAGCTGTAATCGCAGCAAAAGGTGGCTCTACAAAGTAATAACGCAAGGGGACCGAATAATTTTGCACGCCCCACTTTTCATTTGTTTCTTAGTTAAAAAAGTTTAAAAAATCCAATAGATTTCGTTCTACTTCACAATTGTGTCCCACTTGTTGGTGATTCTTCACAAAAAATTAAAATTTTATATCTTTATGTTTTGAAGCCTGAAATGTGGCAAAAGGATAAAAAGTTCAAGGGGGCCGAATACTTTCACAAGGCACTGTAAATCCATGACTGCACTCCTTGTGCTCCCAAGATCACTCCGTGACTCCCTGTATTCTCTCATACTCACCAGAAGTATATGACTGTTATGCCGCGTACACACGACCGTTATTCATGTCATGCAAAAAAAACGAAGTTTTTCTCATCGCGATTCCTCTCAAGCCTGCCTTGCATACACACGTTCATGAAAAAAAACGCTTGAGCAAAGGGCGGTGACGTACGACGGCACTATAAAGGGGAAGTTCCATTTGAATGGCACCACCCTTTGGGCTGCATTTGCTGATCATCGTGTTAGTAAAGTTTGGTGAGAGACGATTTGCGCTTTTCAGCCTCGTGCTCTTCAGTCCGTTGCTGCGTGACGAATGTGCTATCTCCATTCTGAACGCTAGTTTTACCAGATTGAGCGCTCCCGTCTCATACTTGATTCTGAGCATGCGCGCTTTTTTTTCCCTCGTAAAAGCGTACATACTATAAGGGGGGGGGGGGGGAATGCTATAATGCTATATGGTTAAAATTAATGAATACAGTAATACCTTAAACTTTCCTATGTATATTTCCTATGTCTTAGTAAAGATTGACACACGTTTGATTCTCTTGAACAGAGTACTGTTTGCATAGGAAATGACTGTGGTCACGTAGTATGAACATATCAGCAGTTCAGGAAGCACCTGTAGTTGAGTGATCAGAATTTAACCTAAAGCTGCAGTTACGCAGTTAAGTTATGTCAACATATATCTTGTGCTAAAACCACAAGATAAGTCGGGTAAACGGCCGGACATCTGTTGAAATGTTGAAATATTGTATTATGATATCTCTTTGTCAGCATTATGTATAATTATGCTATGTTGTACAATAAAGGGACCGCCTCTGATGGGCTGAACCACAGGGGGTGCCCTCTCTGTATATGTATAAAACAGCATGCACTGAGCAATAAAGATATAATCATTATTCACGTACTACTGTGTATGTGTCTTGATTATCTCACCGGTGAAGAAGGTTACATCCACACATCCAGAAATCCGAGCCTAGGCGAAGGGTCAAGAAGTACATACCTTACAGAGCTGGTGTCAGAAGTGGGATCGCTGACCGGCAGGTAGGTGCCCATGTTTTAACTTTTGTTGAAATATTGTACATCTACTCTGTCGCAGCGATCCGTAAACACATAAAAGTTTTTGTATTGCTGCTGTACCTCCGCGGCGTAGCTAGGCTGGCTCCCGGGAGGAAGGTTGTACTATCTTCAAGGTGTTAGGGTAAGTCCGGCTGGTGTTGGCCTGACTATAAACTATACGAAATAAAATTGACTGAGAAGCAGAAGATTGCACTCAGGAAAAAGGACGGATGTGTGGAGCCTTCATCTAATCTAAGGGTATTGTGTGTAGTGCACGACCACAATACTAACTAGAAACATAGAAATGTAATTTTAAAGTATAAGTTTTTGCATTACCAGGTATAAGTATTAAGATACCGATAGTATTAAAGTTATAAGTATTATAAAGTATAAGTATATTGTCATATGTGTTTTAAGAAATGCAAATGCCAAAAGGTGTAGAAAATTCTGCCACCAATTGTTCTCATTGTACTGTGGGTCTTTTATTTGTAGTACACGGGCCAGGAATAGAAACCCTGCTGGCCACCCGACCAGGTGGATATTCTTCCCGATTAGGAAAACGTCCTAACTATCCCCAAGACGACGGAGCTCCTTATTTTGTAACCCTTAAAATTAACCTACACGGCTCCGTATTAGAAGAGAATTTTGAATTCGAATCTACCTTAGAAGAAGTTATACTTAGATCAATACAGATAACCGGGTGTTTCCACTGTTGTCCCTTTAGCCGCCCCTTTTTGCCCCCCGGACCAAAATATGGGGAACAGTGTAGACAAACACGGGCAACCCGTGCACCAACTGACCCCATACGAATATGTCCGGACTCAGGTCCCTGCCAGTGTCATAGAACCATTTTGGGGAGCGATACAAATCCGAGCCCATCAACTGAGCATATCGGGGTTGGACCAGAGAGGCCCGTGTAGTGAGGACCAATGGACTGAAGTCCAAAAACTCTGCGGGATACATAAGTTTTCCTACACCCCTGGGGAGTGGGACCCTAAATATATGAAGGATTGTTGTAAATTATGGGGAAACTGTTTGAAAGCCTACAAAAAGAAATATGGTATAACAAGTAGAAAATGCCCCACAGCCCCCGAACCGCCCCCACCATATGTAATGATTAAAAATGATACTGAGGAACCACCCCAAGCTCTAGGAATATATCCTAACTTAGATGATCTGACCACCCTAGACCCTGCAATTCTAGCCACTGTAATCTATAGTGCCGGGTCAGATGAACAAAAACAAAGTGGGCCAGGCAGACAGAAAATGACAGACAAGAAAAAAGGGTAAAGGAAGACTTAGAAAACTTAAGCATAGAAATGGAAGAAGAAGCAAAAAAGAGGGAAAAGGAAAGTAAGGAAGAAAGGGAACAAAGGAAGGAGAAGGAATTAATGGAAAGAAGGGAACAGAGGGAATTAGTAAAGTTCATCGAACAAGAGAGAGAACAAAGACAGAAAGAAGTTGAAGAAATCCAAGAGTTACACAGACAATTAAGGGAACAACAAAAAGAAATAGACCTCAGGAAAAGCCGGATAGAGGAAGAGGAGAGGTCTTTAGAGAAAAATAGGAAAGACATAGAAGAACTCAGGAAAGGCCCCATTGACCCCAGGATCAGACGAAAATTACACGAACTATCATCTAGAACCAATCTTACCCGAAATGAGCAAAAATTTCTATCTGAAATAGAAAAAGCTCTAGCCCTTACCGAAAACCAGGAAAAGAATAGTGAGAGCGAAGATGAACCAGAAGATAGTTCACCTTCACATACCTATCCTATGTTAACCATAGGAGAAACTGAAGTCCATGTTCCCCTTCCATTAGGAACACTCATGAAGCTCAAGGAATTATGCCCAAATCCAAAAAAAAACCCTAGGGAAGCAGCTACGTTCCTCAGGAAACATTGCATAGGGGCAGGTATGGACACGGAAGATTTTAACTGTCTTTTCAATATAATAGATCCAGACCCTACTGTCCCTATAGATGTACCAGCCCTCCATAAGCTTCACTTAAATGATACAAACAAAAAGGACTGGGATGGGTTTTGGAACGCAATAGGTGCACATTGGACATCACATTATAAAGGACAATCAGCCATACAGTCTTTAGTTTCAGCAAAACAAGACCCAAAGGAAGACTTTTATCAATATTGCAAAAGAGCATACGAACTATATAAAGCTACATTACAGGATAATGATGTCTTATTTACATCAACCGTAATGTCCAACGGGGACCCTAAAACCACCCAATTGATTAAGTTTGTGGACCCTA
Source organism: Rana muscosa (assembly GCA_029206835.1). Classification (NCBI taxonomy): domain Eukaryota; kingdom Metazoa; phylum Chordata; class Amphibia; order Anura; family Ranidae; genus Rana; species Rana muscosa. Next base: position 217,124,272 of record JARGYO010005626.1, on the reverse strand, counting down.
CGTGGATGTCCAAAACAGCTCAGGCTTTTATGGAAGCGAACAAACTTAGGCAAGCAGCAGGGGTATTTAACACAAAAGGAGGGCTATTTACCCTAGTGTCCCCCTCGGATCACCCCCCACTAATGGCTGCCCAAATACCAAGACAAAATCAGCCCCCAGACCAATCCTGTTTTAACTGTGGTAGGTACGGACATTGGAAATCCCAGTGTCCCGAAAGGAGAGAGGGACAGACATATAAGGGCAGATTTAGAGGCAGAGGGCAGAACCAATATTATTCACAAAGGAATTTTCAGGGTAACCCCAACAACAGGGATTATCAGCAACCACAGGAACAGCCATGGCAAGAACCACCTAGACCCAACCATCCACCCCCACCAACACCCCAGAGAAACGGGCCAGCAATACCTATGCAATGGCCGGCACCCCAACACGAGCCATAGGGATGCCTTGAGCAAGTTCCTGCCCTTGTCCTGGTGTGTCACAGTAAAACTTGGAAATCATTACCAAGGGTTACTCTTATGGTAGATGGAGTACCTACCCATTTTTTGATAGACACAGGAGCCACTACTAGTTGCCTTGTGGATTCTAGTATTGACACAGCACAATGCGATGAGGGTAGCTCAATAGGTATCAGTGGAACTGAAATTACTCACCCAATTACCCCACCACTTCCAGTATCTACTCCCCAAGGACAACTGCTTACCCATTCTAAATTTGCCATATTACCAGAATGCCCCATACCACTTATGGGAAGAGATTTAATGTCTAAACTGGGTATTCGCATAACATTTACTCCGCAGGGAGGGGTGATAGCGACCTCGAGAATATGTGATCTAGAAAGCCCTAAAAGGGAAGATTGCAAAGGTTATTTTATGTTGCTCCCGGCACACTTGGAAATCCACACAATTTGGGCAGAGAATGAACTCTCCACTGGATTCCTAGATTGCACGCCCTATAGGCCCCAACTATGTCCAAACACACACCCCATTTACCAGAAACAATACCCAATAACAGAAGAAAAAATAAAAGGGATAGAACCACTAATTAAGAGTTACCTAGAAAAGGGTATCCTAAGGGAGGTCATCTCCCCCTGGAATACCCCCATACATCCTGTCCGGAAAGCAAACGGTAAATGGAGAATGGTACAAGACCTAAGAGCACTTAACAAATCTATAGTCCCACTACCACCTCTGGTATCAGACATAACTGCTATATTCAATAGCCTCCCTTCCGAGGCAGGGTTTTACACAGTTATTGACCTGGCCAATGCATTTTTTAGTGTCCCAATTGACCATGAGTCTCAACTCCTGTTTACCTTTTCTTGGGGCCAAATTCAGCTAACCTGGACTCGGTTACCACAAGGTTTTGTGGACAGTCCAGCTGCTTTCTCCATGGTACTAAATGCGTCATTAAAAGACTGGACCCCCAAATGTGGCTCTATCCTCATCCAATATGTGGATGACCTCTTGTTATGCAATAGTGACCAATCAGCTTGTGCACAAGATTCCTCAGATCTGCTCACGCATCTAGCTGATAAGGGTCACCTGGCGTCTAGGAAAAAGATCCAGTGGGCCCAGCAGCGGGTTGAGTACCTGGGATGCATCTTGGAGGCAGGTCAAAGACTAGTCTCCCCAGCACGAGTGAAAGCGCTCACTACTCTGCAACCACCGCAAACCAAGGCGGCATTACTTTCTTTCCTTGGATCCATTGTATACTGTAGACAATGGATCCCAGATTGCTCACATTATGACTCCATCCTAAGGAAAGCCACATTACAGTCTGCCCCTAAAATAGTACAATGGACAAATGAAATGCATGAGGCATTTTGCACTCTTTTGACTTCCCTAGCAAATGCACCGGCCTTGGGTCTCATGGACTATAAAAAACTAACACATCTATATTGTGTAGTGTCAGCAAACACTTTTGCGGCGGTCTTGGCACAGGAGCATGGCACCAGCATAAGACCCGTTGCCTACCTGTCTAAAACTCTGCCATTACAAGTAAAAGGTATGCCAACTTGTCTACAACACTTGGCAGCTACAGCCTTAGCAGTACAAGAGGCAAACAAAATAGTACTAGGTCATGAACTCTTACTACATACCAGTCATACTGTAACACACTTGCTACAAAACATGAACACACAACATATGACAGCCCAGAGATCAAGTGGATATGAGATTATCCTGTTGAACACTGTTAACTTGACTATTAAGTATGTAGCAGAAACCACCCCCATGGTTAGATTACTTCATTCTCTGATCAAATTAAAAGGGGACCCAGAAACACCACACGAATGCATAACAGAATTAAATCGTATCACAACTCCCAGAGCGGATCTACTTGATATCCCCAGACCAGAATCAGAGGATGTATTTGTAGACGGGAGTTGTTCCCGACCAAGCGATACAACCTTCAAAACAGGGTATGCAGTTGTACAGTTACCTAACGTGATTCTGGAATGCAACCCTTTACCTGAAGGGTCAGCACAAGTTGCTGAACTAGTAGCACTCACACAAGCCTGTAAGCTTTTTGAGAACAAGGAAGTTAATATTTACACCGACAGTCGCTATGCACATGGCGTGGTCCACGACCTCGGAGTAATATGGAAAAATCGGGGATTCATTACCGCCGATAATAAACCAATTGCTCATAAAACTTATGTTTTGGATTTACTCGATGCCATTCAGCTGCCCAAGAAAATTGCTATAATTAAAATAAAAGCACACACAGCAGACAAGGGCAGACTAGCGAAAGGAAATGCATTGGCAGACAGGGTAGCCAAAGAAGCGGCTGCTAAATCCCCAACCAAGCAGTCTGCAACACAATTTTTTCAACAAGATTTTACTTCACCTGACTTCCCCATAGTGGCGGCCCAACTGCAAAGTTCCGCCACTGAGGAAGATGTTCTTTATTGGCATGAAGAGGGCTTATCCAGAAACCAGGATGGTTTATGGATAAAAGGGAGGATAATGGGCATCCCAAAATCCAGTTGCGCATTAATTCTGTCATATTTGCATGGACCAGCACACATAGGTGCAAAGCCCCTAATAAAGATATACAATTCTCTTTTTTGTACATGGGACATACAAAAACAGACAGGTATACTAGTACATAGTTGTCTAACATGCGCACAGAACAATACACAAGGGAAGAAACATGGCCTACATGGATCATTACCTCCTCCATTAGGCCCACTGCAAGATTTGCAAATAGACTTTACACACATGCCCAAACAAAAAGGAAATATCAAGTACATGTTAGTCATAGTAGACAAATTTTCAGGATGGGTTGAAGCAATACCCACAACAGGGGAGACAGCAAAAATAGCAGCCAGAGCATTATTAAATCACTGGGTATGTAGATTCGGCATACCTCAGGCAGTATGGTCTGATAGAGGCCCATCTTTTTCCTCCGGCCTCACACAAGAACTAGCCACGTTACTAGGAATCTTACACATACGACCGTTTTTCACGACGTGAAAAAGAGAGACGTGAAAAACGACGAGAAAAAATAGAGCAGGTTCTAATTTTTTTTCGGGCAGTTTTCTCGTCGAGAAAAATGCTATGGAGCATGCACACGACCGGTTTTCACGACCAATCTAAAAAATTGCATTTTTCTCGTCCTGAAAAACGGTCGTGTGTACGTGGCATAGGAGTCAAACGCTGGTTTTGCACAACTTATGGGTCTCTCCTGATGCTCCAGTTCCTTTTTAACTGGTATAGTGTGGACTTTTTCAATGTACATGTGTTCAGCCAAAATCTCTCATGTGTAATCTCCGGTACTCATGACAGACATAGAAATCAAGGGGAAAGCTACCATAGTACAATCTTGTTTTGTTTTATTAGGTTTAAAGCCATTAAGAACCAATGCCCTTTTATAGACTTGTATTACAATCGCAAGTACCCAGGAAGCACTGCTTGGTGTGCACTCCAAAGACCCGAATTGACATCACTGGGAGCCCCGCCCAACATGTTTCGTCATAATCAGTGAATGTCTTCAGGAGCAGGCCCTGGCCTCTGGGAAGGGCACCCCCTTGTCTTCCAGGTAGAGTCCTGAACTATGACCAGACCCTAGATTATAAAGTCTGCTGGAATCTCGTAAAACCTGGACACTGGGTTAGAGGCTTCTTTGATCTCAAGGCTCTTCAATATCTCTGAACTGCAGACGCTAACCTGGGAGTATCTGTAGAAAACCAAAAAGGCAATTTTCTCTGTCCAGAATAGATACTCTGAAGCCCCTCAATCTACATCTTTGACAACACTGTCATTTTTGCCTATTTCAAGCCAAAGCCAGAGCACCCCACAACCACAGTTGCCAGAAGCCATTAAATACTAATGCCCTCACATAGACTTGTATTACAATGGCAAGTAACCAGGAAACACTGTGTGCTCTGAAGACTGGAAGTGATGATACTGAGAGCCCTGTCCAACGTGTTTCGTCATAACTAATTGACGGCGTCAGGAGCATGCCCACGCCCTTTCCTCTTGACAATGCACCCCCTGTCTTCCGGGTGTAGCCCTGAGCTATGACCAGGCCCTAGATTATAAAGCCTGCTGGTCTCTCGTAAACCCTGGACACTAGGTTGGAGGCTTCCTCAATCCCAAAGCTCTTTAAAGGCTCTGCACTCCAGACCCTAATCAAGGAGTATCCAGAGAAAACTGAAAAGGCAATTTCCTCTGAGGGGCTTAAGAGTATCTGTTTTAAACAATCTGCCTCTCTGAGAACCCTGTGTCATGTTTGCCTAATTCAACCCAAAGGCAGGCAACAGCACTGTCGCAGTTGCCAGAATACAATATTTTCCCCTTAAGTGGACCTTTTTACTTGTTGTCCTTTTTTTCCTGGCCTTTATCTGTATGTTGTCACAATCTTGCAGCGTTCTAATCATTTTGTCATTTTGTTGTAGGCTGTGAACCTCCCAATCCAAACCAGAACGTTCCGGAGTCGCACCAAAAGGAGCAGAACAGCCTTGCCTCTTTCAGGAAGAAAATGTTACGAGATTCCAGCATAGAGCCAAAATGCCTCAAGTGTAATGGCATCTTAAGATGCTACTGTGACATTCTGAAGCTAAAACGAAAGAAGCCATTCGTGTGTGAGGACTGCGGAAAATCTTACCGCCAGCAAATGTACCTCCTTTTACACCAGAAGTCACACTTCCAAGAACACCTCTACAAGTGCCATCTGTGCGAAAAAAGCTTTGACAAAGACTTGGTGCTACGGAAACACATGAGGACCCACCAGGGACTGACCGGAATGCACCTGAATATCTGCCGGAGAGCCACCAGGACACCACCGGACACCTTGCCGATGGCTCCTGGGATGCCACCGGACAACACAGCCTTCGGGACACCACTGGGAGCCCCGCAGGCCGCCTTATACAGCTGTGAACAATGCCAAGAAGTCTTCCCCAGCAAAAACCTTCTAAAGATCCACAGCCGGGACCACAAGAAAGTGAAGACGCACTCCTGTTTGATATGCGGGCAGATCGTCCATTCGTATGCTGAACTTGACATACACTTGAAGGGGCACAAGAAGCCATACGGATGCAGTGTGTGTGGAAAGATATTTACCAATAGGCCAGATTTTATGGCCCACTTCCGTGAACACTCCGGGGAGCAGATATACAAGTGTAAAGTCTGCATGAAAGGTTATAGCAGGCTATCCTTTTTATTTAAACACGTAAGAGTTCATTTATCTCAGGCCGCCCAAATATCAAAGCCGGACCAACCATCACTCCCGGAACAGTACAAGGAGGAGTTTAAAGAAATCCAAACAACTGTCTTCCATGGATTGCCCCAGAAAGAGGAGGAGTTCACTGGAACGCCCCTCAGCTGCTTTCCTTTCACACCAATGGTCAACATGGACACAGCCAAGGAAAGCGAACAAGCTTTGAAAGTCAGGAATGAACATCCTGTAGAATTTAAACCAGTTCAAAAAGGGAAACGGATAAAGTGCAAAAAATGTAAAAAGCGGTTTCGATACTGGGAATCGTTCAGAAGACACCGAGAGTCCCACCAGATCCGGTTCACGTGCTACCGGTGTGGACAGGTCTTCCGCAAACTGGTCAAATTATACCTCCATAGACGCGAACACAAGAACTACAGGCCGTTCATGTGTAAGCACTGCACCAAAACCTTCAGCTCCAGATCGCTGCTGCTCCTGCACCTCAATTCTCACAACCTTTCCGAGAAGGGGAGCCGATATCCGTGTGCCTATTGTAGGAAAGTCTTCAGGTCACAAGCCAACTGCATTTTGCACCAGAAAACCCACATCTATAAGCCAGCTAACAGCCCACCCAAAACTAACTTGGTGACCTTTAGCAATATACAGATCGCTTCGTTTTCCGACCAGAAAAGTGTGGAGAATAGGCCGTGTGAAGAAGGTCCGCCTGCTAAGATCTCCGTCAAGCCAGCTAACATCCCACCCAAAACTAACTTGGCAACCTTCAGCAATATACAGATCGCTTTGTTTTCTGACCAGAAAAGTGTGGAGAATACGCAGTGTGAAGAAGGTCCGCCTGCTAAGATCTCCGTCAAGCCAGCTAACAGCCCACCCAAAACTAACTTGGCAACCTTCAGCAATATACAGATCGCTTTGTTTTCTGACCAGAAAAGTGTGGAGAATACGCAGTGTGAAGAAGGTCCGCCTGCTAAGATCTCCGTCAAGCCAGCTAACAGCCCACCCAAAACTAACTTGGCAACCTTCAGCAATATACAGATCGCTTCGTTTTCTGACCAGAAAAGTGTGGCGAATACGCAGTGTGAAGAAGGTCCGCCTGCTAAGATCTCCGTCAAGCCAGCTAACAGCCCACCCAAAACTAACTTGGCAACCTTCAGCAATATACAGATCGCTTCATTTTCTGACCAGAAAAGTGTGGAGAATACGCAGTGTGAAGAAGGTCCGCCTGCTAAGATCTCCGTCAAGCCAGCTAACAGCCCACCCAAAACTAACTTGGCGACCTTCAGCAATATACAGATCGCTCTGTTTTCTAACCAGAAAAGTGTGGAGAGTACGCTGCGTAAAGAAGGTCCGCCCACTAAGATCTACGTCAAGCAGGTGTCCTACCGGCCCTGCCTTTAAATACGCACTTTGTAGCAATGTTTCTAAAACTGTACTTTGTGCAATTTTGACAAAAAAAAAAAAAGAATGTTAAGTGTTTAGTTTGTGATGTGTCTGTCTGAGCATCCAACGCTCGCAGTGCTGTTGTAGTATGTGGAAGATGGCGGAAGGGTTAATGGGGGGTATCGGTGGCCCATTGGCACATGGTCTGTGTGTTTTTAGGGAATAGACCTCCTCTTCTGACCTTGTGATATCTATTCGACCTATACACATCCAAAGGGGTTTCTACCGCATGCCCTTTTTGATGGTCTTGTATTTTTGTATTGATTCAAACGGCTCAATACAAAGTGGTTGCAAAGCATTTCCGTTACTGAGAAGGAAAGTCTTCCGATTTGGACCAATGCCTGGTCCCATATTTATTTTTATTGTGAATTTGTACTGTTTAAACTTGCTATTTAAGACTCCACAAGTTGCCTGTTAGTGCCTTTTTATTATCTGCTTATGTGCCCCTCTCTGATTTAGTTTCACCCTGTTACCGGGCCAGACCTTCCCTGATGTGATGGCTAAGCCACACTGTTTAATGGGACTGCCCTTTGCAATTAAACCACTTCACTGTGGAGGTGCAGTTGTTGGACAGGTGGGTGGACTTTGGTGGAGATTGGCCATAGTCTTGAACTAGGCTTGACAATTTTTTATTTTTATTCTTAATTTAGGAGACTGCAAAAAAAAAAAGTTAGGAGCCAGTTTGTATGCAGTGATATGGAACGTGTATCGCAATCAACGTTTTCATGCATAGGCACCCCAACGTGTGCGTTTATGTTTGTACGTGCGTAATATGTAAGGGTGGGGGCCTCAAAAATATAGCTGTGCTTGGGTGTAACTTTCATTTATTTATTTCATCATATAGGGGACAAAGTCCCCATGTGATGATTGTTTTGGTGACCGGTTCTCTTTAATGAGACATGCAGGATCTAAAAGACCCCCCAATGTCTCCTCTGAACTCCAGTGCATGTAATGCAATGCAGATCTCCATGCTGGCCGGGGAAACTCAACAGGGGGATGTGTATGACGTCACTTCCAGGTCAGGAACAAGACGTGCAGAACCCCCTACGCCAGTCCCAGGCCCGCAGATGGTCAAGCCTAGCCTCGGGATACATAGCGGGGGGGGGGGGCACTTTACACGCACGTATGGAAGCAATCGGGCAGCAGCGGAGCCGCCCCAATGCTTCCACCAGGGCCACATGTAGAAAGAAATACTACCTACCCGGAACTGCATGCGTCGGGCGATACAAATTGTGCATCCCTGCAACAGTGAATGGGCTGACAAAAGCCCAGGCGCCAGGACGTAATTTATAGTCACCTTGGCGGCCTGGCGCCTGGGATTTGTAGAGCCCTGACCATGAAATCACAGGAGGTCAGGTCCCAGTAGTAAAAAAATAAAAATAAATACTAAATCTGAGAAGGGCATCTAAACAGCTTTGATTATCCCCTACCCGTCCCTTTTAAACAGTTTGGAACACCTGGGTGATGGGAAGGATCGGTGATCATGTGACCACTGTCGTGGTGGTCACATGATCGGGACCCAGTCCTGCCGGACCAAGAGCTGTCTTTGGGCGGTTTGTAAAGGGGTTAAGAGTGACAGCAGAGTGTTGTGGAAGGATTTTAGAATGGCGGACAAGTTCATTTAGAAGGAAATGCTCATCAGCTGCTAATATATGTATGGAAACGCTTGGGCCTCGTTCCCACGTGTCACGTTTTAGGGCAGCTCATTCATTTCGGTGGGCTGCCCTATTCATGAGAAATACGCAAAAAAAGGTGCTGGCACGACTTTTTAAAATTGCGGGTACCATGCGTTTTAGCAGGTGCGAACGTGCTTGCTAGATGCGTGGGGTGCCATTAAGAATTATTTGCACTCGTGTTTCTGCAAAAGGCCAGCGGTGAAGGAAAATCGCTGGATTTTACACGCATTTCCAATCCGCACCTGGTGTGAATGAGCCCTTAAAGCCTAACTCCATACAAATGCTTTGCTTTGGATGCAGTCAAGCATCAACATTTTTGGATTTTTTTTTTCATTTATGTTATTTATGTCTGTGACCCCCAGGCAGTTGTCACTAGTACGTGGTGGCCAAGACCATTTTTTTATGTTTGTTAGAAGGTGTAACCCTCCCCCCACTCTAATAAATGTATTTGTCTACCTCTTGGTAGAGATTTCCCATCACTTACTGTCTAACAGAAACACACACAAGCTAAAATGTAAAATCTGACCTTTTGACCCCTTTCCTTATTCTGCCCAAGACAAAACATTTTGGGTGGTGTTGGGCTTTAAATGAGCACGTGATTGAAGAAATTGTTATGTTATAGAGCTGCTTAAAACATAACTCTGGGGCCTATCGGAGGTCTTTTTTATGAAAAATACGAATCCAGGTGGATGTGTCTGTCTGGAAACTAGGCAATTTTATAACAATATTTCTGAAAGTTCAAAATTAACCTATAATTTCTCTGGCAATTTCTATAACCCTAAGGCAGGGGTCTCCAAACTTTCTAAACAAAGGGCCAGTTTACTGTCCTTCAGACTTTGGGGGGGGGGGGGGCAGACGTTGGTGTCAGTGGTAGGAGAAGATGTCTAGATGTCTTGTCTTTGGCATCAGTGGGAGGACTAGTGCCCCATTGTTGGTGCCAATGGAAGGAACTGTGCCCCATTGTTAGTGCCAATGGAAGGACTTGTGCTCTATCGTTGGTGTCAGTGGGAGGAATTATGCCCCATTGTTGGTGTCAGTGGATGGAATCGTGCCCCAAGGGCTGGATAAAGGCAAGCAAAGGGCCACATCCTGGTTTGGAGACCACTGCCCTAAGGCATGGGTGCTCTACCTGTGGCCCTCCAGCTGTTGCAAAACAAGAAGTCCCATGAGGCATTGCAAGGCTGACCATTACAAGCATGACTCCCAAAGGCAGAGGCATGATGGGAATTGTAGTTCCGCAACAGCTGGAGGGCCACAGGTTGCCCTAAGAGCTCCTCAACATGGGCTTCGGAGCAGTTTTTGTCCCCATACAAGACTGGTGCAGGTCAGAAGCAGCTCAGACTGGTGCTGGAAGCTCGCTGCATTCACCCATCTCCACAAGCTGTAATGCAGACCAGATCCACTTTGTTGTCAACAGACCGAGTAATAGTCTAGGCCAGTGGTCTCCAAACTGCGACCCGAGGGCTGCTGGATGTGGCCCTATTTTGCTTGCCTTTGTCTGGCCCTTGAGGCAATATTTCTTCTACTGACCTCAACAATGAGGCACCATTGCTTTCACTGACACCAACAGTGGGGCACTATTCTTCCCACTGATATCAATGATGGAGCATCATTCCTCTCACCGACACCAACAATGGGGCACTATTCTTCCCACTGATATCAATGATTGGGCATCATTCCTCTCACCGACACCAACAATGGGGCATTTTTCCTTCTACTACTATAAATGATGGGCCATCATTCTTTTCACAGACACCAACAATGGTGCACTGTTCCTGCAACTAATATTATGGGGCATTTTCCCTCCTACTGACCACATTTTTTTTTATATCCCATTGACCAACAAGCCTGACACATTGTGGACTCCCATCGATGCTGGGGCATTTTCTCCTCCCATTGGCCACAGTCCGGCCCTCCTAAAGTCTGAAAGGCAGGAAAATTGCCCTTTGTTTAGAAAGTTTGGAGACCCCTGAGCTAGGCTGCATACTGCTGTATTTATTTTAATTTTTCTGTGCTTCACTGCAAAAAGCTTCTACACCACCACTAGATCAATCCGACATCTCCACCCCACCAGACTTCGCTCCTCCACTGACTCGTTTCTCCCCCATCTAGTCGTAGTCCAGATTGAGGGTGAAACGATTTGGGGGAGGAATTTCATCTGGTAGGGGCTGGGAGGACCCTGTAATGGTGTCAAAGCTTATTGCGATTGAAGCAATTGTTTTTTGTGAGGAGAAGACGGATCCCAGAGGGCACAGCGCCTGCATGGGTTGCGGTGTGGAGGCCATCTGAAGAGGTACCATTTGGAGTTGTAAACCTTTTCTACCAATTTTTCATCTCTTTATCATTTATCGTACACTTCACTTTGACGTTGCAATATCGTTCCATATTAAACGTATCATTTTGAGAAAAAAAAAGAACTTTGGTAAAACAGCAAAAAATAAAAAAAAACACTTTGGTAGCAATAGTAATACTACAATAAGCCGAAAAGCAGATGGCCATTCTTTAGAAGTTAGCCTCCAATATTGGCCAAGGTTTCATAGCCACTAAGGAATTGTCTTTTTCTTCCTCATCCATTGAACGTAGGAAGGATATCACCTTTGGGTTATACTGCCACCTACAGGTGGATTGGACACTGGCCAGACCAGTATAACCCCTCCCACTACCCAGCATGCCTCAGTTTTTTGCTAGTGTCCTATTGGTATGAACGTCTTTTCTTCAGTTCTGCTGGGAAAGGTGTAACCAATATATTCTAGCCATTTTTTTTTTCCGAACGTATTGACTTCAGGTTGGGTTTTCCAGATCAACCTTTTTATCCACAGGGGAACCCCTAAAATAATTTGAGGTCTGCCAAAACCATTTTGTTGCGGTCAAATGGGGGAAAATGCCCCTTTCATTGGTGGCCAGTAGGCAGAATGTCACCCTTACTGACAGATAAATAAGATCATTATTGCTAGCTTTGCCAAGTGGCGTTGGCCCTGGACCTATGCAGTCACCATCAAGTGGTAGGGTGACTTATTCACAACCCGTGTAACCTCTTGAGGAACCCTAGGATTCCAGGAAACTCTAGTTGAGACTGGCTGGCTGCTCCAGATGGCCCCTGTAGGGAATTTTGTTTTCGTTTCGTTTTCGTTTTCGTTTGGGTGGATCGGGTAGATCAGCTTCCAAGCATTTGGTCTATGGATCGGGGTTATTACTACCGGCAACTATTCCCCCACTAAATATTTGTTAGTTTTCTCCAGGATTAGCCATTGGTTCCCTTTTAGTAGGTTACTGCCTGCTTTTGTTTCACGTTCTTGTTACCAGATGGACTTTGCAGCCTCATCCATTACCAGCCTTTTAGACTCTGGTCCTTTAGGTGGCCCTTGAGCTGCAGATGTTCACCAGTTTTCATTTTATTTATGTTGGGCCTGTTAGTGTTGGCTTTTTGTGTTGCACATTCCTACAGTGAGACGTCTTGGGGGTTGATTTACTAAAACCGGAGTGTGCAAAATCTGGTGCAGCTCTGCATAGAAACCAATCGGCTTCCAGTTTTTTTTTTTTTTTCTTTCGACAAAGCTTAATTGAATAAGCTGAAGTTAGAAGTTGATTGGCTACCATGCACAGCTGCACCAGATTTTGCACTCTCCAGTTTTAGCAAATAAAACCCATAGTGTCCTTCAAGGGAGGAGAAACAAAATAGGATTGTGTTGCACACACCGTAAAATCCTTTTCGTGTAGTCCATTAAGGGACACAAATCCCACCCCCTTTGTGCTCTCAGTACTGCTTTCCTGCAAAATTGGGGCATGCTAGGAGTAGGAGGGTCTACCTAGGCCGACTTACCCTCTTATTATTTGCCAGCATCTCTCCTGTAGACGACAGCATTACCCAACAGTATGTCGATTCCAAGAAAAGGATTTTTCGGTGAATACAAAAATGCTATTTTTGGAATACTTTTAGGCTACATTCACACTTGTGCGACTCCAAGGTCGCCAAATTTCCAGTGCGACTTTGATCCGACTTTTACATTGGCACAAAGTCGCATCAAAGTAGTACAGGCACCTTTTCAACGTCGCACAGATCCGAACGGATGCAATAAGTCGCCCAAGTGTGAATGGAGCCTTACTCGTACGTTGGCTGCCATCTGAGCTAAATTCTAAACCTAACAAAAAAGTTTTATACTGCAGCTTATAAGTCCTGAGACCTTTTTTTTTTTTTTTTTTTTTTTTCACCCGATGATCCTGCCTCGGTCCTAGGGTGACAACGCTCACTCACTGTACTGTATCTATGGAGAAGCAGCATTGCCACCTATGACAGGATTAGAGTCCAACCCCCGCTCATCACTATTAGGGGAAGGTGTATTGTAAGTCACGTAGAAGGTATGGATAGGGCTGGCAATGCTGCTTGAGCATGAACTCGCCCACTGTGAATTTCTGGCAGGATCGGCGGGTATTTTTTTTTGCACAGATAGAACCATTCCAGTTGTATATTTAATAGAATAAAACGGGGACCAAATAAGAGAAATATCTTGTTAGGGTGTAAATGGCCTTTAAAGGAGGCAGCAAATGCCAGAGTTGTCAGTGTTATTGTGTGTGGGATTACTAGACAGGAAGTTGGTTGTGTTCTGTAAAATATCTTCCCTCTGTTCCGCAAATAATTATTTTATACGGTTCTGTTCTTTGGAATGTTTATTAGCACCTTTATTGAAAATGTTCCTTTCCTGGCCTCCTACCCCTGACTGTGAATAATGTATGTGCCCGGGTCAGGGCCACACCTGTCCCTCCAGCTGCAATGGTGGCCCTCTTCTCTGGTTATACATCACCCGAGGTTGGTGGGATGGTAAGTCTTTAAAGGAACACTAAGCCATTTTTGTACTTTTTTTTTTGTATTTTTATTTAATTTTTTTTTATTTAATGTCTAATAATAAATAATAATTTTAAATAGTGCTTGTTTCTTTAGTTGCTGTGTAAGTCTTTTTATTTATATCCGAGTACATGCATGGTACTTCCTTTGCTGCTACATGGAAGAACCGGGGTGCCGGTAGGGTGGGAAGCTCTCTGACTGGAGAGCTGCTGGACTTGGCCCTTGTCAGACAAATGGTGGGGTGGAGGTGCGGGGGAATCGGGAGTGTCATTTGGGGTGGAGGTGCAGGGGACTCGGGTGTCCGTTGGTGGAGGGGCGGGGGACTCGGGAGTGTCTGGGGGGTGTCCTTCAGGGTAGATTGTAGGGGGGGACTCCGGGTTTGTCCTTTGTGGTGGAGGTGCGGGGGGACTCTGGGTTGTCCTTTGTGGTGGAGGTGCGGGGGGACTTGGGGTTGTCCTTTGGGGTGGAGGTGCGGGGGGACTCGGGGTTGTCCTTTGGGGTGGAGGTGCGGGGGGACTCGGGGTTTTCCTTTTGGGGTGGAGGTGCGGGGGACTCGGGGTTGTCTTTTGGGGTGGAGGTGCGGGGGACTCGGGGTTGTCCTTTTGGGGTGGAGGTGCGGGGGACTCGGGGTTGTCCTTTTGGGGTGGAGGTGCGGGGGGACTCGGGGTTGTCCCTTTGGGGTGGAGGTGCGAGGGACTCGGGGTTGTCCTTTGGGGTGGAGGTGCGGGGCACTCGGGGTTGTCCATTGATGGAGGGGCGGGGGACTCGGGTGTCCGTTGGTGGAGGGGCGGGGGAATCGGGAGTGTCCTTTGGGGTGGAGGTGCGGGGGACTCTGCGTTTTCCTTTGGGGTGGAGGTGCGGGGGACTCGGGTGTCCGTTGGTGGAGGGGTGGGGGAATCAGGAGTGTCTGGGGGTTGTCCTTCAGGGTGGAGGGGCGGGGGACTCTGGGTTGTCCTTTGGGGTGGAGGGGCGTGGGAATCGGGAGTGTCTGGGGGTTGTCCTTCAGGGTGGAGGTGCGGGGGACTAGGGGGTGTCCTTTTGGGGTGGAGGTCCAGGGGACTCGGGTGTCCGTTGATGGAGTTGCGGGTGACTCGGGAGTGTCTGGTGGAGTTGCGGGGGACTCGGGGGTTGTCCTTCGGGGTGGAGGTGCGTGGGATTCAGGAGTGTCCTTCGGGGTGGAGGTTCGGGGGACTTGGGGGTGGAGGTTCGGGGGACTCGGGGGTGGAGGTTCGGGGGTGGAGGTTTGGGGGACTCGGGGTTGTCTTTTGGGGTGAAGGTGCGGGGGACTCGGGGTTGTCTTTTGGGGTGGAGGTTCGGGGGACTCGGGGTTGTCCTTTGGGGTGGAGGTGTGGGGGACTCGGCGTTGTCCTTTGGGGTGGAGGTGCGGGGGACTCGGGGTTGTCCTTTGGGGTGGAGGTGCGGGGGACTCGGGGTTGTCCTTTGGGATGGAGGTGCGGGGGACTCGGGGTTGTCCTTTGGGGTGGAGGTGCGGGGGACTCGGGGTTGTCCTTTGGGGCAGAGGTGCGGGGGACTCGGGTGTCCGTTGGTGGAGGTGCGGGGGACTCGGGTGTCCGTTGGTGGAGGTGCGGGGGACTCGGGTGTCCGTTGGTGGAGGTGCGGGGGACTCGGGTGTCCGTTGGTGGAGGTGCGGGGGACTCGGGTGTCCGTTGGTGGAGGGGCGGGGGACTCGGGTGTCCGTTGGTGGAGGGGCGGGGGACTCTGGTGTCCGTTGGTGGAGGGGCGGGGGACTCGGGTGTCCGTTGGTGGAGGGGCGGGGGACTCGGGTGTCCGTTGGTGGAGGGGCGGGGGACTCGGGTGTCCGTTGGTGGAGGGGCGGGGGACTCGGGTGTCCGTTGGTGGAGGGGCGGGGGACTCGGGTGTCCGTTGGTGGAGGGGCGGGGGACTCGGGTGTCCGTTGGTGGAGGGGCGGGGGACTCGGGTGTCCGTTGGTGGAGGGGCGGGGGACTCGGGTGTCCGTTGGTGGAGGGGCGGGGGACTCGGGTGTCCGTTGGTGGAGGGGCGGGGGACTCGGGTGTCCGTTGGTGGAGGGGCGGGGGACTCGGGTGTCCGTTGGTGGAGGGGCGGGGGACTTGGGTGTCCGTTTGGTGGAGTTGCGGGGGACTCGGGTGTCCGTTGGTGGAGGGGCGGGGGACTCGGGTGTCCGTTGGTGGAGGGGCGGGGGACTCGGGTGTCCGTTGGTGGAGGGGCGGGGGACTCGGGTGTCCGTTTGGTGGAGGGGCGGGGGACTCGGGTGTCCGTTTGGTGGAGGGGCGGGGGACTCGGGTGTCCGTTTTGGTGGAGGGGCGGGGGACTCGGGTGTCCGTTTTGGTGGAGGGGCGGGGGACTCGGGTGTCCGTTTGGTGGAGGGGCGGGGGACTCGGGTGTCCGTTGGTGGAGGGGCGGGGGACTCGGGTGTCCGTTGGTGGAGGGGCGGGGGACTCGGGTGTCCGTTGGTGGAGGGGCGGGGGACTCGGGTGTCCGTTGGTGGAGGGGCGGGGGACTCGGGTGTCCGTTGGTGGAGGGCCGGGGGACTCTGGGGTGTCCGTTGGTGGAGGGGCGGGGGACTCTGGGTTGTCCTTTTGGGTGGAGGGGCGGGGGACTCTGGGTTGTCCTTTTGGGTGGAGGGGCGGGGGACTCTGGGTTGTCCTTTTGGGTGGAGGGGCGGGGGACTCTGGGTTGTCCTTTTGGGTGGAGGGGCGGGGGACTCTGGGTTGTCCTTTTGGGTGGAGGGGCGGGGGACTCTGGGTTGTCCTTTTGGGTGGAGGGGCGGGGGACTCTGGGTTGTCCTTTTGGGTGGAGGGGCGGGGGACTCTGGGTTGTCCTTTTGGGTGGAGGTGCGGGGGACTCTGGGTTGTCCTTTTGGGTGGAGGTGCGGGGGACTCTGGGTTGTCCTTTTGGGTGGAGGTGCGGGGGACTCTGGGTTGTCCTTTTGGGTGGAGGTGCGGGGGACTCTGGGTTGTCCTTTTGGGTGGAGGTGCGGGGGACTCTGGGTTGTCCTTTTGGGTGGAGGTGCGGGGGACTCTGGGTTGTCCTTTTGGGTGGAGGTGCGGGGGATTCAGGAGTGTCCTTTTGGGTGGAGGTGCGGGGGATTCAGGAGTGTCCTTTTGGGTGGAGGTGCGGGAGATTCAGGAGTGTCCTTTTGGGTGGAGGTGCGGGAAATTCAGGAGTGTCCTTTTGGGTGGAGGTGCGGGAAATTCAGGAGTGTCCTTTTGGGTGGAGGTGCGGGGGATTCAGGAGTGTCCTTTTGGGTGGAGGTGCGGGGGATTCAGGAGTGTCCTTTTGGGTGGAGGTGCGGGGGATTCAGGAGTGTCCTTTTGGGTGGAGGTGCGGGAAATTCAGGAGTGTCCTTTTGGGTGGAGGTGCGGGAAATTCAGGAGTGTCCTTCGGGGTGGAGGTGCGGGGGACTTGGGGGTGGAGGTTCGGGGGACTCCTTCTTTTGCTCTGACACATACTTTGGAGAGTCAGTCGCAGCATGCTAAGTGATCTGGCAGGTGCAGAACCTCTCACACAGAGCGGGAAGTGGTCAGCCAGTGCAGAACCTCTCATACAGAGCTGGAAGTGGGAAGCTGGTGCGGAACCATTCACACAGAGCGGGGAAGTTGAAAGCCGGTGCAGAACCTCTTGTACAGAGAGGAAAGTGGGCAGCCAGTTCAGAACCTCAAACACTGAGCTGGAAGTGGACTGCTGGTGCAGAATCTTTCACACATTGTAGGAAGTGGGCAACCGGTGCAGAATCTGTCGCACAGAGTGGGAAGCGAGTTGCCGATGCAGAACCTCTCGCACAGAGCAGGAAGGGAGTTGTTGTTGCAGAGCCTCTCACACAGAGCGGGAAAGTGGGAAGCCGATGAACCTTTCACACAGAGAGGGAAGTGGGCAGCCAATTCAGAACCTCAAACACCGAGCTGGAAGTGGACTGCCGGTGCAGAACTTCTCGCACAGTGCTGGAAGTGAGTTGCCAGTGCAGAACCTCTTGCACAGAGCAGGAAGTGGACTGCCGGTGCAGAACCTCTCAAGTGGGCAGCCAGCCATTTATTTGGGAGACTGCAGTCACACCAACTGACTATACTACAAAGATCTCTCTCTCTCCCCTATATCTGGGTACTTTGGGAGGGAGGTTGCACAATCGATCCAACATGCATAAATGAAAAAGATATGATGTGGCGCTTCCAGTGTAAAATCCAAAAGATAACATAAAGCAAAACAAAGTGTCTCAAATAGTGCAAGCAATGGTATATAAATGTATCTATTTGGTGTATAAAACAGCTCCCGTGAGTTGAAAACAGTAAGCAAGGTGCATCAAAATACATATAACATATAGTTAGTCAGGTTGAAAAAAGACACAAGTCATCCAGTTCAATCATAAAAAAAATAATAATAATATCATACAATCCCATATACCCAATTCTATACCCAGTTGATCCAGAGGAAGGTGAAAACCCCCAGCAGAGCACGATCCAATTTGCTACAGCAGGGGAAAAAATTCCTTCCTGATCCCTTCAGAGGCAATCTGATATTCCCCGGATCAACGTTGCCTATAAATGTTGGTACTCAGTTATATTATGTACGTTTAAGAAAGAATCCAGGCCTTAAAGCAATCTACTGACCTGGCCAGAACCACCTCTGCAGGGAGTATATTCCACATTTTCACAGCTCTTAAGCCTCGTACACACGACCGAGTTTCTCGTCGTAAAAAACACGTCGTTTTTTTAGACGAGATTCTTGTTAAGCTTGTCGATTTTCTCGTCAAGCTTTCTATGCGTACACACTGACATTTCCCAATTTCCTTGTTGTTCTCCGCGGTCACGTCCAGCACGTACGACGGCACTATAAAGGGGAAGATCTTTTTTCTTGGCGCCACTCCTTAGGCTGCTTTTGCTGATCTCGTGTTACCGCGTGTGAAGTAAAAGTTTGGGAAGAGACGATTCGCGCTTTTCAGTCTTCGTACTTTTCAGATCGTTTTCTGCTGTTCAGTTTGTGCTTGTGGGTTCGTATCTTGACTTTCAGGGCGTCTAGGCAGGTCGTATCTGTTTTACAGTGCGTTCTTGCCTGTTCGTTTCTGTTTTTCAGTTCGTTATTCATAGGCCTTGCTGTTCTAAAGTGCGTTCTGTTCTGTACGTTCTGATAAGACGACCGTTTCCTAGCCATGTCGCCTGGACGTTCTCGTCGTCGAGTTCGTGCTGTGCGTGCGCTTGGTGTTGGTCTGCTTGTTTTGGACCAAGACCAGTCCATGAATGGTGTGAGGAGGAGTTCATGGACCAAGAATTGGTTGCTCCAGCGGGACCAATTCTGCCACATGCCTCTGCTGCGGGAGATCGTCGAGAATAAACCTGAGGACTACAGGAATTTTCTGCGGATGTCTGACCCCGTTTTTCAGGAACTGTTGGCTTTGGTGTCCCCCTATATTACCAGGCAGGACACCGTTATGCGGGAAGCCATCAGTGCTGAGCAGAGGCTCATTGCCACCTTACGGTACCTGGCGACAGGGAGAAGTCTTCAGGACTTGAAGTTCACGACAGGCATCTCCCCCCAGGCTCTGGGCCTCATAATCCCAGACACCTGTTCTGCCATTATTCAAGTCCTGCAGGAGGACTATATTAGGGTAAGTTTTCTCCATTAACATCACATTTTATGTATTACATGTATGCTAATGTATTGTATTTCTTTCATTCTTCCCTAATTACCATGATTGTAATATGCTGAGAATGTCCCCTTTGTCCTCATGTATGCCTGAAGCTTTAGATTGCCCCTTTTTTCTCCTCCATGCATATTTCCCTTCACTAACCTTTCCAGCAGGGGCGCCTGTTGCTCCAAATGTTTGGGGGTTCAAACCCCAATTTAGGAAATAAACTTCCTCCTTTTTTGCTCTGGTGCCTATTAAACGCCCCCATTTGTCCCCTCCAATGCAGCCATTTTGTTCCCTCCAATGCAGCCATTTTGTTCCCTCTAATGCAGCCATTTTGTCCCCTCCAATGCAGCCAGTTCCCCCCCCAGCCCTGCACTTACCTTCTTGTGGTCAGCGCCATCCTTCTTCTGTCCTTGATGTCTTCTCCTTCCCTTGATGTTGCATCAGCCAATCATGTTACCATTAAACAGACTTGGTGAACATGATTGGCAGAGCAGCCTGTCAGTGTTTACCCAAGGAATGCCCCCCCCCCTGCGTCCCCTATTTAACTTTTCTGCAGCCGATTACATCCCTCAGGCTGTAATGTGCAAGACAATTTTCCTTACTGTTTCTGATATGCAATTTTAAGCCCATAAATGCCGCAGTTCTTCATATGTCGGTCGCTTAACAGGGGGCCATCCACCTGAATAGTGGGCGGCATAGACAATACATGGGTTAATGCAAGGCATAAACCTATGTATTCTGAGTGACGGGCACAGGAGAGAGGGGGCAGTGCTCCAGCGCCCACTCTGGACGCACCGCCACTGCAATGCTATCCTGTGGCCAAATACATCTACCCCCCCCTCCCCATTATAATTTATTAATGGACCATCATAGGGGGTGATGAATATGATACATGAGCCTTCCATTATACTTATTTAAAACACCTTAATAAACATAGACTTTGCTTGATGTTGGCCTCTAATGTATTTTCTTAGAATATACTTGTAATGTTTGATTTGTGTATTCTAATATTTTTTCATCTTGTTTGACTCCACAGCTTCCTTCCACGCCACAGGAATGGCAGACTGGGGCATCGGAGTTTGCCACGCGGTGGGACTTCCCCAACTGCGGTGGTGCTATAGACGGGAAGCACGTCCACATCGTGCCGCCACCCCGTTCTGGGTCCTACTACTTCAATTACAAGGGGTTTCATAGCATTGTGCTGATGGCGGTGGTGTCAGCACGGTATGAATTCCTCTATGTTGATGTAGGGAAGAATGGCCGGATGTCCGATGGGGGATCCGTCATCCAGACGGAGTTTGCCCTCCGTCTCCAGAGTGACGACCTTGCATTGCCACCGGATGCAGGGAATATTGAAGGACTCCCCTTTGTTTTTTTGGCTGATGAAGCCTTCGGGCTCGGACGGCATCTTATGAGGCCATTTCCTCAGAGGACCCTGACCCCAGAGAAGAGGGTGTTCAATTACCGGCTGGCCAGGGGCCGAAGAGTCGTTGAAAATGCCTTCGGCATAATGGCCAGCCGATTCCGCCTTTTTAGGACTCCCATCCACTTGGCGGACTACAAAATAAACTATGTAGTGTTATGCTGCTGTGTGCTACACAATTTTCTTTGCCGCAAATCAAATTCATATATGGCCTCAGTTTTGCCTGAGGCTGGACTTTCCTCTGATAATCCCCTGCCGGGCCTGGAATCTGCCTGTGCTGGCTTGCCCCCCCAAAATGCCTGTGATCTTCGGGACAAATACATGGACTATTTCACGGGTAGGGGGGCAATTCCTATGCCAGGCTATGTCTAAAGATTTCTGTCTAACGATCCAAATAAAAATCTTGTTTAAACTTCTAACTTTTCTTGGTTTCCTGTCTCCTAGTTTGTCTTAGTGCATTTGTAGTGCCAAGTGTATTTTCCTTTAGTAAATACCAACCATTTCATTATGTAACCTTAAAAAATGTACCAAATCAGGTTAGAGCATATTAGAAAAAGAAGCTACACGTTGTTTGTGTTCAAATCTTTTACTATGTGCAAATTCACACTTTTTTTTTTTTTTTTTTACATTTTTTGTTTGCCTGGCCACAAACCGGCAATTGTTTTTTTAGGAAAATACAAAAACAACAGTTGCATTCCAAAAATTACAAAATTGGATACCTCGGAGCAATCTGAGACATTCACTTACACAAACTATATGTCTCTATGTGCCCGTCCTAATATGGGGTCCTGCCACCCCTTGCCCAGCCAAAAATTGAATATGCACACAATTGGGATTATTTTCCTATAGGGATTTTAGACTCCTGATCCCTATTGTCAACATGTGCTATCTGCCATCAGGGGTGATCAATGGACGTGTTTTGGGGGTGCAACCCCTTCCTCAGTTCACCTACTTTAGATACGAGGAAGGGGTTGCACCCCCAAAAGACGTACATGGATATCCCCTGATGGCAGATAGCACATGTTGACACACTGTGTGCAGATTCAATTTTTGGCTGGTTTGATTGTCAAAAAGTTTTTTAAAAGTTGAAGAACAAACATGAGAAAAAAGGGGGTTGGGATGCCTTATTGAATTCTCCCCAAAACATCGAGAATGTCTTTAAATGTTTGGTCCATCACATGTATTCTTTCTTTAATTTTGTCCAGTTCCGTGCTACATTCCATCACTTGCTGGATGAGGCGGAGGGCACTGTCAGCAGAGAAACCTGTACTATCCTTCACCCCAACATTCACATCCCCTAAAAACAAAATAAAAATGTATTATAACTCTGCAGGCCTACCTCTCTTACCTGAAGCTGTGGTGACAGATACTGACCTGTTGTGGTGACCAGTTCCACAACGTCATCCACCTCTCCTTCCTGCACTTCTCCTTCCTCCACCCTCAACTTCCTCTACATCCTTCGTTTGTGGGTCTTTGGGAGTTTGGGGTTGTTGTGAAGCTGTGGGGTTCTTGTGCTCCCTGGAGTGTCCTCCTCCCAGTCCTCTCCCCTATGAGAATCAAACAAAGGGTAGTTATCACACAGAAATTCTCTGTTAAACAAAAAAACAGGCTAAATTGCTTGGAAGTGGGGTACAAGTGTGTGTTTGGGCGGAAGTTAAAGATGAATGCATTATTTCTGACCAAGAATATGCTTAGTATTCACCTTTGTCTGTCATTTTTTAGACATGGAGGCAACACAAAAATTCTCTGAAGCACCTGTGTGGGACACCCAAAAAAGGCGGGTCTGGTGGGCCACACTATAGTGCTCCAAAGTACAGATGTGGAAGCAGCTGCTGAGTGTCCTCTCCTTTACACTGACAAAAGTTGGCATTTCATTCTCTTTACAAACACATCATCTAGCCTAAAACTTTGTGCCCCAAATTTGCGAAAAAATGGCAGATGTCTAATTACTTTTGTGGCTGTAAAATAATCCAAAACAGCGGATAGTGGCCGAACTAAGTGTCTGTAACGTAACGAACGATTACTGTGCCCAACCAAGTTCAAAATATAACATTTTGGAAGAGAGTCCAATAAGAAAAACAAAAAAAAAACAGCAACATGTCAGTTTAGAAAAGGATTAATAGCATAAAAGTGTACATTTTACTTACTTTTTGCGAGCATTCTCTTAATGCTCCTTAACTGCTCTGGCTCCCTCAGTTTGAGGTCTGACCACCTCTTTCTGAGCTGCTCATTTGAGCGTTTCACCCCGAAATTCGTCTTCAGACTCTTCACGACTTTAGTGAGGATTTTGGCCTTCCTTCTATTTGGTTTGCTATACGGCCCATGCTTTGCGTCATAATCAGACTTGAGCAAGATGTCCGCCATCTCCACCAAAGACATATTCGATGCCTTGAATCTCCTCCTTGATCGTGACGTTTCCTCGGTCTCCGGGCTTGTCTCCTCCTCGTTGGTTGCGGAATTATCAGACACCTGCTGTAACTCCGCCATATCTGTCTGCGCGCCGAAAGAGAAGGGGCGGGGAAAAGATGTTAGTTAGAACGTCATGGGCGGGCGACGTGTGCGGAGCGACGTGTTCGAATTTTGACGCATGCGTGGTGTGTATATAGCAAACACACATGTGACTATAGTACGTTCGGTGTGCGGAGAGAGGAGTTCAAGTGACGGACGTGCGAACAAAGGTATGTGATTTTGTGACTTGTACAAATTGTTGGCCTATACTGTTTTGAGAATGTTGTAGGATATATATGGTGACTACGATGTTAAGGAGGTTAGACTGTTTGCCTCACATTAGTTATATATTATTTCTTAAACTTGCAGATACAATATGAATGTCTTTATTAGCGACAAAGAGTTCCTGGCAGAATTTATTGACCGGGTAAGGGAGCTGCCCGCTCTGTGGGAGACGAAAAACCCCATCCATAAAAAAAAGAGGGGTGAGAAAAGCAGCGCTGGAGAAGCTGCTCCCATTTGTGCAGACCAAGGTGCCCACAGCCACAGCAAAACAAGTGGACACTAAAATTGGGAGCTTGAGAGGCACCTACAGGACTGAACGCTCTAAGGTCCTGGCTTCTCAGAGGTCAGGAGCAGCAGCAGATGATGTGTATGTCCCGATTTTGTGGTACTACAGCAGGATGTCCTTCCTGGATGACCACATTGAGGCAAGGCCATCACTCTCCACTCTTCCCCCCAGACTTCCCTGCAGCCAACCTGAGCCTTCTCTGGAGCAAGAGGAGGCAGCCATCCTGGATGATCCTGATTTGGCCATCTGGAGCCAGGTATAGTATTAAATGAAAATGTATTGGGATAAAATTAATGTTTGACAAATATGTCAAGATGAAAAACATACAATATTTTGGGTTCCACAAGTGAAATCAAGATCTCGAGACATTAGTCTGCACTTAATTGGGTGCTAAATAGTCAATCTGATGTAGGTGTAAATTAGAAAAAATAATTTCTGGATTTACATTCTAATTGCTTCAATCATGTTTATAAAGTTTGATGCAAAGATTAAAACAACATATTAAACTATGTCCCTTTTTCATACACAGGATGAAATCAGCCAGGAGGAGGGTCTGGAAACTGTCAGGCAGGAGGTGGCAGGGCCCAGTGGCAGCCAGGAGGTGGCAGGGCCCAGTGGCAGCCAGGAGGTGGCAGGGCAAAGGAGAAGCACCAGATCCCAGGTGCCTCCCATCCGGCTTCCCAAAAGAGGCAGGAGGGACAGGACCACCAGTGAGGCAGCAATGGCCCTTATTAAAGAGGCCCATGCCACCCTCCAAAGAGCCCACATCCCCTGAAGAGGCCATTGCCGGCCTAGTGGAGGCAAAGTTCAAGGTGATGAGCATGGAGCAACGCCTCCTATGCGAGCCCCTGCTCATCACCTTGCTCAACAAGGGGGTGATGGAAAAAATTACCCCCAATACCGCCATTTGTGAGGTGGCACAACTGTCCCAACCGCAACCTCCTCCTCCACCTCCACATTCTTCTTCCGCCCCACCCCCTTCTCCTCCACCTTGTTCTTCCGCCCCACCCCCTTCTCCTCCACCTCCACCTTGTTCTTCTGCGCCACCCCCTTCTCCTCCACCTCCTCCTCCTGACAGGAGTACCCCTCCAGTGGCCCAGCCTCCAGCCAAACGAAGAAGGAAGGCTTCAGGAAAGGTTGCCAGGAAGACGAGGAAGTGATGGCCTTGCTTCATTGTGGTCGGACAGAAGGCAGCCTGTTGTAGTACCACACACTTGGGACATATATATCACCTGCTGCTGTTCCTGACCTCTGGGAGGCCAGCATCAGATTGTGTTCAGAAATGTTGGCCTTCTCAAGCTCCCAATTTTAGTGTCCACACAGGGTTGCTGTGTGGTCTGGGGTCCCTGGGATGCACAAATGGCAGCAGCTTCTCCAGCGCTGCCTTCTCTTTATTTTAGTTCAAACATGAATAAATGTTATTTTTCTTTAAGTTCATACTTGACTATGTGTATTTGTAAAAATGTAAAATCTAGCTTTGGAGTAAGCAGATACATTTGACTGACAAAAAAGGGACAGATAACAACCCCCCAAAAAAATAACTAAATCGTGTTTCCCAAAAAAGGGTGTAAAATTTAAATAATATATATTAAAAGATTCAATGGGAGATCACTACCAAAACATTGCGAAATTACAATTAACATCAGTTAGAAAAATAACAAATTTTTAAATATTCCTAAAAACTTGCACGATATAATACACATAAATCTTCTTAAGAGCAACATGAAAAGGTTAAAAAAAGATAGTCATAACTCTGTGTGAATATCAGCAGCAAAAGAAGTTCATTCGTTTGGATTAATGTCACATTCTAACGAAGATTTCAATGCACAACATTTAAACGAGGCAAAAATTTGGAGCGTGACGAATGTGCTATCTCCATTACGAAGGCTTGTTTTACCAGAAGATGCGCTCCCGTCTCATAGTTGTTTGTGAGCATGCGCGCTTTTGGAAGAGTCGTAAAAGCATACACACGAACCATTTTCTCGTCACAAAACAGGCCGACGAGAAACACGACGAGGAAATCTGGAATCCTGACGAGAAAATAGAGAGCAGGTTCTCTATTTTCTCGTCGATTCACGGCAATTTTCTCGTCGTAAAACCATACACACGAACGGTTTTCTCGACAAAAAAGCTCACCTGGCACTTTTCTTGCCGGTTTTGGACGAGAAACTCGGTCGTGTGTACGAGGCTTTACTGTGAAGAAACCTTTCCATATTTGGAGGTGAAATCTCTTTTTCCTCTAGACGTAAAGAGTGCCCTCTTGTCCTTTTTGTGTTGACCGTAAAGTGAATAACTCAACACCAGGTTCACTATATGGACCCCTTATATATTTGTACATGGAGATCATATCCTCCCTTAATCTCCTCTTCTCAAGAGTGAATAAATTCAGTTCCTCTAATCTTTCCTCATAGCTGAGCTCCTCCATGCCTCCTTATCAATTTGGTTGCACTTCTCTGCACTTTCTCCAGTTCCCCGATATCCTTTTTGAGAACTGGGGCCCGAAACTGAACTGCATATTCCAGATGAGGTCTTACTAATGATTTGTACAGGGGGGCAAAATGATCTCTCTCTCTCTCTGGAGACCATACCTCTCTTATACAAGAAAGGACTTTGCTTGCCTTGGAAACCACAGCTTGGCATTGCATGTTTATTGAGCTTATGATCTACCAAAACCCCCAGATCCTTCTCCACTACGGATCCCCCTAGTTGTACTCCCCCTAGTATGTATGATGCATTCATATTCTTAACCCCCAAGTGCATAACTTTACATTTATCAACATTTAAACCTCATCTGCCACATAGTCGCTAGAGGTGCGCATCTTCACTGGCCTCACGATTCGATTACGATTATCAGGTCAACGATTCGATTTGATTCGATTCCGCGATGCATCACGATTACAGCGCAAGTGCGCATGGTTTTCACCAAAAAAATTTAAGCAGTCAGGAGAACTCCATTTTTTTTTTAATTATATCTGTTCTTTTAAAAAAAAAAGACAACACACCCTGCATGTAGCAAAGTCTAAACAAAGCAGACAACAACTTGTACATAGTACAGGAGATGGTCAGAGAGTGCAGACCTAGTACAGGAGATGATCAGAGACTGCGGAAATGCTACAGATGATCAGCTACTGCGGACATGCTACATGAGATGGTCAGACTGCGGACATAGTACATGAGATGGTCAGACTGCGGACATAGTACATGAGATGGTCAGACTGCGGACATAGTACATGAGATGGTCAGACTGCGGACATAGTACATGAGATGGTCAGACTGCGGACATGCTACCTGAGATGGTCAGACTGCGGACACGCTACATGAGATGGTCAGACTGCGGACACGCTACATGAGATGGTCAGACTGCGGACACGCTACATGAGATGGTCAGACTGCGGACACGCTACATGAGATGGTCAGACTGCGGACACGCTACATGAGATGGTCAGACTGCGGACACGCTACATGAGATGGTCAGACTGCGGACACGCTACATGAGATGGTCAGACTGCGGACACGCTACATGAGATGGTCAGACTGCGGACACGCTACATGAGATGGTCAGACTGCGGACACGCTACATGAGATGGTCAGTGACTGCGGACATAGTACATGAGATGGTCAGACTGCGGACATAGTACATGAGATGGTCAGACTGCGGACATGCTACATGAGATGGTCAGACTGCGGACATGCTACATGAGATGGTCAGACTGCGGACATGCTACATGAGATGGTCAGACTGCGGACACGCTACATGAGATGGTCAGACTGCGGACACGCTACATGAGATGGTCAGACTGCGGACACGCTACATGAGATGGTCAGACTGCAGACACGCTACATGAGATGGTCAGACTGCGGACACGCTACATGAGATGGTCAGTGACTGCGGACATAGTACATGAGATGGTCAGACTGCGGACATAGTACATGAGATGGTCAGACTGCGGACATAGTACATGAGATGGTCAGACTGCGGACATGCTACATGAGATGGTCAGACTGCGGACATGCTACATGAGATGGTCAGACTGCGGACATAGTACATGAGATGGTCAGACTGCGGACATAGTACATGAGATGGTCAGACTGCGGACACAGTACATGAGATGGTCAGACTGCGGACACGCTACATGAGATGGTCAGACTGCAGACACGCTACATGAGATGGTCAGACTGCAGACACGCTACATGAGATGGTCAGACTGCAGACATAGTACATGAGATGGTCAGACTGCGGACATAATACAGGAGATCAGCAGGTAAGTATAAAAAAATACCTGTTGTGCCGAGATTCAGAATGGTTCCCCCGCCGGATTCTGTTCCCCCCTGTCTTTCGGCTACTATCGGAACTCCGCCCCCTCAGCCCTGTACATTGCTGCTCCCTCCTACTCTTCCTCACGAATTCAAATGCTCCTAATACCGCCCCGCCTCTCCAGCCCTCTGCTCATTAGCATTCGTGAGGCGTAGGCGTGAGCGGCGCTGGAGAGGCGGGCGGTATTAGAAGAATTTGCATTCGTGAGCAGTGTACTAGGAGAGAGCGGCAATGTACAGCCTGAGGGGGGGGGGGCAGAGTTCCGATAGCCGAGTGACAGAGAACAGAATCCGGCAGGGGGAACAGTGCTGTCTACATGACGCGCTCATGTGACTACCCTCTCTCCTCTCTGCTTTCACGTCTGACGCCAGGAGAGACGTGAGACGTGAAAGCAGAGAGGAGAGAGGGCAGTCACATGAGCGCAGCAGAGGAAAAAAAAAAAGGTAAAAAGGTAACAGCTCTCCCGGGAGGAGGGGGCGGGGCTAGACATCGGCATAATCGATTAATAGGTTTCCCTGCATCGGTGACGCATCAGGGATGCCCGAATCGCGATGCACCGATTAAATTCGACACCCCTAATAGTCGCCCAATTAGACAGAGCATTGAGGTCGGCTTGTAAATTGGCAACATCCTGTAAGGACGTTATTCCACTGCATAGCTTGGTGTAATCTGCAAAGACAGAAATGTTACTTTTGATCTCAGACCCAATATCATTTATAAACATATTAAAAAGTAAGGGTCCCAGCACTGAACCTTGGGGTACACCACTGATAACCTTGGACCATTCAGAGTAAGAATCATTAACAACGACTCTCTGAATTCTGTCTTTTAGCCAGTTTTCTATCCATTTACAAACTGATATTTCCAATCCTGTAGACTTTACCTTACACATGAGCGTGTGTGCGGAACTGTATTGAACGCTTTTAAAAAATCCAAGTATACCACGTCCACCGCCACCCCTCTGTCCAAGTATACCACGTCCACCACCACCCCTCTGTCCAAGTATACCACCGCCACCCCTCTGTCCAAATATACCACGTCCACCGCCACCCCTCTGTCCAAGTATACCACGTCCACCGCCACCCCTCTGTCCAAGTATACCACGTCCACCCCTCTGTCCAAGTATACCACCGCCACCCCTCTGTCCAAATATACCACGTCCACCGCCACCCCTCTGTCCAAGTATACCACGTCCACCGCCACCCCTCTGTCCAAGGTTTTACTTACCTCTTCATAAAAAGAAATCGGGTTTGTCTGACAACTTCTGTCTTTCATGAATCCATGCGGTCTGTTGCCTAAAATATTTTTTTCCAGCAAGAACTTTTATTAATCTCTCCAGTATCTTCCCAACTATAGAAGTTAAACTAACAGGCCTATAGTTACTTGGTAAAGACTTTGTTCCCTTTTTAAATATAGGCACCACATTGGCCCTGCGCCAATCCAGTGGTACTATTCCTGTCATTAACGAGTCCCTAAAAATTTGATACAATGGCTTTGAAATTACAGAGCTGAATTCTTTTAGGATCCGTGGGTGTATGCCATCTGGTCCAGGTGCTTTATCCACCTTTATTCTGTCTAAATATTTCTGGACCATATCACTTTTGAGCCATTGTGGATTTGAGGATGTGTCACTACCACCCCCATTTTGGACATGAGCTCCCCCATGCTCCTTTTGTATACACAGAGCTGAAGAAAGTATTTAATAAATTAGCCTTCTCTTTGTCCCCAGTCACCCACTCTCTAGATTATTTTGTAAAGGGCCTACATGCTCAGACTTGACCTTTTTACTATTAATATATTTGACAAATTTTTTGGGGTTTGTCCTACTATCTTTTGCAATCTGTCGTTCGTTTTGAATTTTTGCATCCTTGATTTCCTTTTTACATATCCTGTTATATTCTTTGTAACATTTAAATGACACTAGTGTTCCTTTATTTTTATATTTTTTAAAAGCTCTTTTCTTGTAGTTTATAGCTTTTTTTAACTTTGGCCGTGAGCCACATAGGTTTTATTTTTAGCCTTTTAAACTTCTTGCCCATGGGAATATACTTTGCAGTGAGTTCACAAACAGTCTTTTTAAAGAATTCCCATATCTGTTCTGTGCCCATTGATGCCAATATTCCCTCCCAGTCTAAGTCCTGGAGAGCAGCCCTTATCCTTGGAAAATTTGCTCTCTTGAAGTTAAGTGTTATCATCTTTCCCGTATGTGATTTTTGCTTACAACCAACATCAAATGAAATCATGTTATGGTCACTGCTACCCAGGTGTTCCTTTATCTGAACATTAGTAATACGCTCTGCATGGTTTGAGATTACCAGGTCCAACAGAGCATCATTCCTAGTTGGGGCCTCAATAAACTGGACCATAAAATTGTCCTGCAATAGGTTTATAAATTTTTGCCCTTTAACTGTCCCAGCAGTGCCATTACTCCTGTCAATTTCTGGGTAGTTAAAATCCTCCATTATTATCACTGTCCCAGCCCTTTCCATCTGTGCCAGGAGCTGAGTCTCCACCTCCTCAATAACATTGGGTGGTCTATAACAAACTCCAATGATTAACTTTGAACTACGCACATCTGTATGCAGTTCCACCCATAATGCTTCAGACTCATCCCACTCTCCATCCACCAGGTCCTCTTTCACACTCGCTTTGAGATCACTTCTCACATAGAGACAGACCCCTCCACCTTTCCTTTTTACCCTGTCTTTCCGAAAGCGTGCATAGCCAGGAATATTAATAGCCCAGTCATGTGAGGAATGAAGTCAAGTTTCAGCAATACCGAATACATCATAGCTCTCCTCGTGCACCAGAGCTTCCAACTCGCCTATTTTGCTTGGCAGACTTCTGGCATTGGTGAACAAACACTTTAATGCATTAATATATTTTGACCGGTCACATACTATCCTCTTGGGTGTTCCGAGATTGCAACTAGGACTTGCTACTATACTTTTTTTTACAAGAAACTTGCTAGTATACTTACCTTGGGTTTATGTGCTTTGGTTACCCTACCACTAATGCCCCTAATACTACCCTCTGGAATATGTTCCACGCTGACTCTCTCTATCTCTGGACCCTCCCCCCCCGTCGCCTAGTTTAAAAGCCTCTCTAACTTTTTGGCCATCCTTATTCCCAGCTGATCTGCACCCTCCTCATTTAGGTGCAGTCCGTCCCTTTTATAGTACTGGTTATCGACTGAGAAGTCAGCCCTCCAGGAACCCAAACCCCTTTTTACTACACCAGCTCTTCAGCCACTTGTTCACTTCCCTAATCTCCCTCTGCCTTTTTGGTGTGGCTCGATGTACCGGTAGTATTCCTGAGCATACTACCTTGGAGGTCCTTTTTTCTCAATTTAGCTGACTTTGTCATTGGTGCCAACGTGCACCATGACAGCTGGGTCTTCCCCAGCCACTCCCAGTAATCTTTCCACCAGATCCGTGATGTGCCGAACCTGAGCGCCCGGTAGACAACATGCAGTTCGGCGCTTCAGGTCTTTGTTACAGATTGCCCTCTCTGTCCTTATAAGAATTGAGTCCCCTACCACCAGAATCTGTCTTTCCTTTCCCTTTGCTTCCCCCCCCCCACTATCACTGGAGGAGTTCTTCCCCTGGCAGCTAGGAGAGTCCCTCAGCT
The DNA here is from genome assembly GCA_029206835.1 of Rana muscosa. Taxonomy (NCBI): domain Eukaryota; kingdom Metazoa; phylum Chordata; class Amphibia; order Anura; family Ranidae; genus Rana; species Rana muscosa. The sequence goes on along the minus strand of JARGYO010005626.1, from coordinate 217,092,624 downwards.
CCAGCAGTACTGGTCCCTGACTGGTTTCACCAATGTCACTCAATGGAGCATACTTATTGGGATGCTCCAGCCTGGGATTGGCCTCCCTGGCACTTCCCCCTCTACCCTTCCTGACTGTCACCCATCTACTATTTTCTAGTGCCTGCACCTCTTTGTCTCCACCCACCTCTGTGCTGGCCCCTGCCATCACCTGCCGGGTACGTTTCCGGCTCTCCTTTAGTGTTGAGGGTCTTCCCAGTGCTGACAGTTGCTTCCCCAGATTCAGAACCTGGGCTTCCAGGGAAACAATGTGCTTACATTTTGCACAGCAGTAATCGCTCTCGATCAGCTGATCAAGGAACGCATACATGTCGCAAGATGTACACCGAGTCGCCTCGCCACACCCGCCGGGCATCGTACCTATTAATTTAATGAGGATTAGAGATTATACCCTGTCCAAATTACCTAACCACTAGCTTCCTGACACAGGTACTCAACAAGACAATACACAGGTACTCGTGGACCAGTGCGCACTCACAGACCAGCAGACCTGCGTGCACTCGCAGAACAGCGTGCACCCACAATACAAAAGTACTAACGATCCACACACACACACTACTCAGACAACACTCAGGTAGGGATGAGCTTCGTGTTCGAGTCAAACCCATGTTCGACTCGAACATCGGCTGTTCGATCGTTCGACGATCGAACATTATGGGGCGTTCGCGCCAAATTCGAGTGGCGCGTTCCGGCCCACAATTCACTGTGGCATCGCAGTGCATTGCTGGCTGATTATTGGTCAAGAATGTACTATGACCCGCATTCTTTGGCCAATCACAGCGCAGAAAAAAATGGAGAGCCGTAACCCTGGTTTTGGCCAATTATGGCTCAGGGGGTTTAGTACACGCCCCACACTATATAAGGCCCGCCGGCTCGGCTGCCTTGTGTAGTGTGTTGGAGTTGTGAAAAGAGAGAGTTTACAGAGACAGACAGTGTCATTTATATTGAGTTAGATAGAGCAGGCAGGTGAGTCGGTTAGCTGCAGTTAGTGTGTAGAGGATATATATGCATCCTAGGTGTTTGTGTGTATGTGTGTGTGTGTATGTATGTATGTATGTGTATGTATGTATGTATGTATGTGTGTGTGTGTGTGTGTATATATATATATATATATATATATATATATATATATATATTTATACACTGTATTCAGTTTAGATACATCCATTCCTGGTTTTCTCTATACTGTGGCAGGCAGGTGATTGTGCTAGCTGCAGACAGTCAGTGTTTCACTTAGTGTACTGTGTGCTTTGCATAGCGTTCACCTAAAGCTTACCTGAATACAGTTAGTGACTAATAGTGGTGTTTTCATAAATAAACCACAGGCAGAGAGCTGCAAGTATTTTCAGTGCACTGTGTGCCTCTCTGCAGTTTTCACCTAAAACTAACTGCTGCTTTTCCCATACTAATACCACAGCAGACAGTTGATTCTGATAGCTGCATTATCAGTACAGAAAAATATTATATATATATATATATATATATATATATATCTCCCATCTCATGTGCAGCTACATCTCACTGCAGGCCATTAGTATGTCTGGAAGGCAAACAAGGAGAGGCAGTCAGGAGGCAATAAGAGGGCAAGCAGGCTCTTTGTCTAGAGGCAACAGTGCTGCTGGTCGTGGACACGGTGCATCCTCATCAGCATGTGGACATGGGACACGCTTGTCCTTCTTTTCGGCAGCTGGCCATGTTGAGCTGCAACATGCCCAAGACTTGGTAGCGTGGATGACCAAGCTGTCCTCATCCTCCTCAACCTCTCACCCAGGCTCAGGGTACTTTGTCTGACAAAGCAGCTGCCAAAGCGGCCTCTTCCCTTGGCTCAATGGCATCAGTCACTCCTTCCCTAGCCCCACCATGTCCTCCTGAGGAGTCCCCCGAACTGTTTGACCACAGTGTTGGGTACATGCTCCAGGAGGATGCCCAGCGTTTTGAAGGCTCCGATGATTGAACCCAGCTGGAGGAAGGCAGTAACGTGAGCTCAGAGAGAGGGGGTAGTAACGTGAGCCCAGAGAGAGGGGGTGCCCAACAAGGACAGCGATCTGGCAGTCATGTTCCCCCAGCTGCAGCATACTGCCAGATTGCCTCCTGTGATGAGGAGGGATGGTATGATGAGGTCACTGACTCCACGTGGGTGCCTGAGAGGAGGAGGAGGCACATCTCCAATGAGGCAGGATGCCCTCCAGGGGCCAGCTTAAGGGCATCACACCGCAGAGCTCCGCATGTGCAGGGCGCTGCTGTCTCTGCGCGTTATTCCAAAAGTTCTTTGGTGTGGGCCTTTTTTCAGACATGTGCAGCAGATCGCACCGTTGCCATTTGCAACATATGTCTAAAGCGTATCTCGCGTGGCCAAAACATCAGCCGCTTGGGCACCACGTGCTTGACCAGACCTATGTCGACCTGCCATGCAGTCTGTTGGCAAGTGTACCTAAAAGACCCACACCAAAGAACAAAGCGGACCCCTCCTTGCTCCTCATCAGCTGGGATCTCCAACCCCACTATACCTTCAGTCCTCTCTGAAACCTGCACTGAGAGGAATGAAGGTGTAGAATTCGGTGTGTCCCAGCCAAGTACTTGTGGACAATCTGCTATCGGTACACCGACGTCCGATTGTACCAGGCAAATTTCCCTGCCCCAGCTGCTGCACAGCCGAAAGAATTTCGCTCCCAGCCATCCACATGCCCAGCGTTAGCAATTTAGCCAGGCTAGAATTCAAACACTTCAACTGCTGCCTTTTCAGTTCGTAGACTCTGCCCCCTTCCGTGAGTTTGTGGAATGTGCGGTTCCTCAGTGGCAGGTTCCCAAATGCCACTTTTTTTCACGGAAGGCGATTCCGGCTCTCTACCGGCATGTGGAAGGCAATGTCTTGGCCTTGCTGGACAGGGCGGTCATCGGTAAGGTTCATATTACTGCTGACTCATGGTCCAGCAGGCATGGACAGGGACGTTACCTATCTTTCACGGCGCATTGGATGACTGCTGGCACCTGGGAAGGATGCAGGACAAGATGCAGTAGTGTTGGAGGTTGTTCCGCCACCACGCCTCCAAAATGTTACTACTGGCGATTCTGACACACCTCTCTCCTCCACCCCCTCCTCCTCCTCCTCTTCTTCCTCCATGGCCTCTACCTGTGCTTTGTCCTCGGAACCAGCGGTGCTCCGTAGGCATTCAAGGGGTTACGCAAGTACGCAGGCAAAAAGATGCCATGCGGTGCTTGAGCTGGTGTGCTTGGGGGACAGGAGCCACACTGGGGCAGAGGTTCTGGCAGGCTCAGAGGTGGTTGATGCCACGCCAGCTTAAGCCAGGAAGGGTGGTTTCTGACAATGGCACCAACCTCCTCTCAGCCCTCCGACAGGGCCAACTGACCCATGTGCCCTGTTTGGCTCCTGTCCTTAACTTGGTGGTGCAGCGGTTCTTGGGCAGGTACTGGGGCTTACAGGTGGTCCTGAAGCAGGCCAGGAATCTCTGTGGGCATTTCCGCCAGTCATATAATGCCAGTGCTCGGATGGCTGACTTGCAAAAGGATTACAACCTGCCCAAGAACCCCCTAATCTGTGACATGCCCACCAGGTGGAACTCTACGTTGGCCATGCTGCAGTGGCTGCACACGCAGCAGAGGGCCATCAATGAGTATCTGTTGCAATATGGCACCAGGACAGTGTCAGGGGAGCTTGGATTTTTTTCCCCATGCCAGTGGGCCATGATCAGGGATGCATGCACTGTCCTGGCACCATTTGAGGAGGCCACAAGGATGGTGAGCAGTGACAGTGCATGCATCAGTGACACTGTCCCTCTTGTCCACCTGTTGGAGCACACGCTGCGTGGAATAATGGACAGGGCACTTGAGGCAGGAAGAGGTCTTCCTTACCTCTCGAGGCCCCCTTTATCCAGTGTTCCTGCTAGCCCGGCTATCACACAGAGGAAGAGGAGGAGGAGGATTATTGTGTCAGCATGGAGGTGGAGCCTAGCACTCGGCATCAGCAGCAGTCTTCAAGGGATCAATTACAGTCCCAAGACACCCATGGACTTGTACGTGGCTGGGAGGAGGTGGCTGCGGATCATGTTGTCCTCAGTGACCCAGAGGACTCTGCACCGAATGCCTCAGCAAACCTACGCTGCATGGCCTCCCTGATCCTGCAAAGCCTGCGGAAGGATCCTCGTATTCGTAGTATCAATATTCATGGTATCAAGGAGGGATCATTACTGGCTGGCAACCCTCCTTGATCCACGATACAAGGGTAAGGCTACAGACCTTATCTTGCCGTCCCAGAGGGAGCAGAGGATGAAGCATCTTCGGGAGGCCTTGCAGAAAGGTCTGTGCAACGCGTTCCCAGAGACTGGGAGGTTACAAATTCCTGGTCCTGGACAACGTGTTGCTGAGGCTCCGGTCAGTCAAAGAAGGAGCGGTGGAAAAGGTGGCTGTCTGACCGATGCGTTGAGACAATTTTTTAGTACGCAGCCCCATGGTATGATCGCTTCCAGCAACCATCGCCAGCGTCTGGTTTACATGGTGCAGGAATACCTAGGAGCAAGATCAGACTTGGACACCTTTCCCACCAAAAATCCTCTGGGTTACTGGGTCTTGAAGATGGATCACTGGCCAGAGCTTGCACAGTATGCAATTGAGCTACTGGCCTGTCCTGCATCCAGCGTTCTTTCGGAACGCACATTCAGTGCTGCTGGAGGCTTTGTAACCGATCACAGGGTGTGCCTGTCCACCGACTCGGTCGATTGACTGACCTTCATAAAAATGAATCAGTATTGGATCACTACCAGCTACCAAGCACCTGATGCTGATGTAACCGAATAATTTTTTGGGAAATGTCAGATCCCTTCAAGACTGCCTATGCTGATGCTGAGTGACTATCCTGTTCCTCCTCAATAATCATGCTGATAGCTTGAAAGAACATTTTTGGTTCTGGGCCCTGCCACCAGTGGCTAAGGCCCAGTTTTTCAGCCCCTGTTTAACAGGGGCGTGTAACTACAATTTTTAATTGCAATGCTTTGCAGCAGGGCTCATTGCTGCGCTCCAAGTACAGTATCTGTGAGTGGTTGCAGTGTTGTGGCACCAGTGCCTAAGGCACAATTTTTATGCCCCTGTTCAACAGGGGCATGTAATTACAATTCTGGATCTAATAATTCACAGCAGGGCCCATTCCTGCGCCCACCAAGAGTAACTGTGAGGGCTTACAGTGTTGTGGCACCACCACCGTCACCACCAAAGGCCCAAATTTTCGGCCCCTGTTCAACAGGGGGATGCGATTACAATTCCTGATCTAATATTTCACAGCTGGGCCCATTCCTGCGCCCACCAAGTGTAACTGTGAGGACTTAGTGTTCTGGCACCAGCACCACCACCAAAGGCCCAATTTTTCCTACCACTGTTCAACAATGGCATGTAATTACAATTCTTGATATAAAAGTTCACAGCAGGGCATTCCAGCGCCCACCAAGAGTAACTGTGAGGGCTTACAGTGTTGTGGCAACACCAACACCTAAGGGCCAAATTTCTGCAGAGTATATACGGCAGGTCCCTACTTTCAAACATCCAACTTACAAACGACTCCTACTTGCAAACGCAAGTAGACAACCGGAAGCGAGAGGAAATCTACCGCTAGGAAGGGAAATTCTCTCCTGTAAGAGTTAATATGGGAAAAAGGTGTCTCCTCTCCACTGATACTTTATCACTAATCCTTCTTTCACTAAAAACCCCAAATTTTCAAAAAACATTTGTCATTGGGACAGAAAGTGAGGTGAAATATTCTGAATAAGTGCACAGACAGCAAAACAAATGTTACAGGGGTGATAACCCTTCCCTATGTTTTTCAAAAAGCTTAAAAATAAATTTTTTGGTCTGGAGCTACACATAAAAAATGTACCTGTTCCAAATTACAAACAGATTCTACTTAAGAACAAACCCACAGTCCCTGTCTTGTATGCACCACCTGTATACTGCTGTTCAGAGTATATAGGGCCTTTTTTTACTTTGGGTGCGGGGTTCCCCTTAATATCCATACAAGACCCAAAGGGGCTGGTAGTGGGGGGGGGGGGGGTACCCATGCAATTTTTCTCAATGATTTTCATCCATATTGCCAGGACCAGACATTACATTAAAGCCGCAAGCAGTTTTAAATTACTTCTTTGCCTTTAGAAATGTCATTTTGTGCAGGGACAGTTCTAAACACGGAAAACATGTGCCACTTCACAGGCATACTTTAGACAACCCCCAGGTATGATATTTTTAAAGGAATATTTCACTTTTTTTATTTTATGCATTATTAAAATCACTGCTCCCGAAAAAAATGTTAGTTTTTAAAACTTCTTTTTGCATTGATACATGTCCCATGGGGCAGGACCCGGGGCCCCAAACCCTTTTTAGGACAATAACTTGCATATTAGCCATTATAATTAGCACTTTTGATTTTGAACGTTTGCGTCCATTGTATTTACTAGGGTTCTAAAGTTTGCGCAAACTTTCGGTCCGTTCGCAGGTTCTGGTGCAAACCGAACCCAGGGGGATGTTCGGCTCATCCCTACACTCAGGTACTCACACTACACAGCTACTATGACCCGTTTTAAACTCTTGATTTTAACTCACCACTTAGTCCAGTTCCACTTGGACAGAGTTCCAGCAAACTCAAAATGAGCTCTACAGAAATTTATATAGGCCTCAAGCACCTGTGACCAATTAACCACTCCCCTTAATTAATAGGCTGAAGTAAAAAAAGAAAAAAAAGGCTGTTTAAAAAGTGCCAGAAAAAGGTGTTAAAAAGCTGCAAGGAAAAAGACCCAAAAATAACCTAAAATGCAACCCAGCAATCAAAAGTAAAACTTCTTCACTCTCCACTCAAGGTCTCCACTGTCTAGCCTTCAACCACCAAGACTGGCAAGGTACTCGGGAGCACTAACATGGATCACATTGGGAGCTAGAGCATGAGATTTCCCAGGGCACGGAGTCTAAGAGCCAGCAGGTGTTCACCAGAGGCCCCTGATGGTGGGGATGGATTTAGCTGCAGTCTGGCTCCAGGTCGCGGCCCCCAGGGTCTCCCAGCTCACGCTCAAGGTAGACTACTGGGAGGTAGAAAAGAAGTAGCAGACTGGGACAACAAGGGATCATCGGGAGATAGCCAAAGGTCGGGGCAACAAGCAAAACAGGGATAGTCAAAGAACACTCCAAGGTCGGGATATGAAGCAGACAAGGACAGTTAAGCCAAGATTGGTAATCAGAATCAGACGTAGAACACACAGCAAGGAGCACACAGAAAGCCAAACGCACAATAATGATCAGCAAGGCTGGCTTGCAGTGCACAGGGTAATATAGTGTTCCCTAATAGGGCCCGGGGTGAAGCCATGCTTGAGAGATTACTTAAGCAGCCAGGTGAAGGACGGCTGGTCTCTTAAGCTGAACACATGGAGAGGTAAGCCAACAGACATGAACATTACTGAAGATCTAGGACATTGCGTTATCTGGTGTGTCTCTCCGTCTGCTGTTGGTGATGACTCAGATTTGTGAATTCGTGTCACTGTGGATCACACCCCTTACAGAGGACCCCTCCATCTGAAGGACAAACCCTTGTGCCCTGGAGTTTTTGGAACAAATGACTGGAGCCCTGAGGTTCAGCTGTGGTGATCTCTTACAAGCATCTAAGCTTAAATCACATATGGGAATTAGGTCTGCCTTTAATGCATAGGGCACTTTGGCTTTGCACCTGTGATGCAGAGGATAAGCCCAAGGAACATCTGATAATGTGCCTTTTCAGAAAGGAGTCACTTCAGTTCTAACCCTGAAAATGTTATTCCCAATGTCTCTGGTGCTCAGTGTGCAGCTGCCTCTACAGAGGAGATCTTTGGATGTGGCAGGAGTACCTGATTTGTCATCTTCTACTAAAGAAGAACCTCGTAGACCATCACAGTCTAACTCTTGCCCAGGCTGCCGATATCAAGACCGGATGTCTTCTCTCTTATCTGCTCAAGCTTTTGTACTAATGTACTTTGCAACTGGAGGGCTGTTTGTTTATCGTGTTGGGTCCCTTGGTGGTTTACCACCCCACAGTTTGGATGCTTAGGTTTTCCATTTTCAGCTTCCATCTTTAAACCAGGCACTTTCCTTGGCTGCCATTTATGGTTTTCTGTATCCAATTGTGTTTCTTCCCAGATTTGTGTGGGCTCTATCACATCCCGGAATTGCTTATGGGTGGTGGGAGTTTGAAGGATTCCTTCTCATCCTTCTGGACTTGATTTCCTTTTACACCATTCTGTGTTACGATATACTGTAGCCCCACCTCTGCCTACTCTTTTATACAGGTGTGACTGATCACTCCACCCTCTCCCTAAAAAGGAATTCTGAGTTACGACCCTGATAATTATTCCCACTCTCCACTGGAGCTTTTTCTCTGTCTCTTTAAGAGATTACCTATCTATTAAGTAACACATTTCTTATAAAGGACCTCCCTCTCTCCGAAGTTAAGGGTGCTCAACTTCAAGCGAAACTTCGCCCAAAAGGGGAAGTTCTGCTTTTCCACCTCCTCCCCAACTTCTCTAACACTTCTTACCCATTTTTTTGTTTTGAGGAGTGGGTACCTGGTTTTGACAGGTACCTGCTCCCACTTTCGTCACCTGCAGCTTTTTGGGACTATTCACAAAGTGCAGTGCAGCTCGCGTATGCACAGTAGGAAGCCGCCTTCCCTTAGTAAACATTGTGGCGCTGGGGACCGGCCCAAGTGTGGACAGCGCTGGATCCCTGGACAGGTAAGTGTCCTTATATTAAAAGTCAGCAGCTACAGTATTTGTAGCTGCTGACTTTTGATTTTTCGGGGCAGATGCTGAAGGTCCTCTTTAAGCTGCTAGCAGTTGATTGGTTGTTGTGTTTTGTTTTTCTAGCCATATCTTGTCTGTCCAAGCTGTGTTTCCCTAAAGTCAAGGGTTGTGTATATGAGGCATAGGCCTTTACCCTAGTTAAGGTTTCTTCTTTGTAAACCAACTTAGCTGTTGTTCTAAGGTTTATTTTCTTCTGCTCAGTTAGTTCCAATTATTTCTCTTATGGTGGCTGATTGGTTGTTCTTCCCATTCATTTAGGTAGCAATTTCCCCTTAGTGGTGGTTATCTATCCTGTTCTGGAGCACTGGGTTGATCATTGGTGCCTTCCCCCTGGGTCTTGCACACTTCAATATTTGGTTGGCCTTGCCTAGATTTCGTTCAGGTCTTGGTCACTTCATATACTCTTTGTGTTTTAGATTTCCGCATCTGTTGGAACTCCCAGCGGCTATTTCCCACCCTTCAGCTGGATGGCTTTTGGACATGCCAAATGTAAAAAATGAATACGTTCCCATGGCGAGCAATACTTTACCTCACAAATACCTTCACTAATATCAAGGGTATATCGATGTTTTACAATCTTCTAAATAAAAATGTCTTCACAAAATCTACAAACATCCAAGGTGTGGGAACGAGAGTTGGGAGCAACGTATATCGAGGAACAATGGCAAAAAGCTCTGCGCAATACTTTTACTGCGACCAAGAGCGTCAATTTATGGGAGCTAACTCACAAAATATTGCTCCGGTGGTATTTTTTTTTTATATAATCAGTATTTTATTGTTTTCAAAAAATGACAGATAACAGGACATGTTCAACAGTTGGTGGTTAAAATAGAGAACACCGACCTCGCAGGGCCGAGATAGCAAGAGCGGTACGAAAACATAGGTTGAACAGGGGAATACATATACAATTACAAAGCCAAGGTGACAGATACCTAATGGGGTGCCCCCAGTGTCCACTGGGTCGACAAGCATTGTGGGGGTCCAGAGGGGGCCTTGGCATAGCAAATAGCCGTGGGGGTGTGGGCAAAATATATAGCTTCTTGACCTGCCCATGTACAGCCCTGTCCCCGGCCACGAGCCAGGGGGCTGTAACCCAAAATGTACTACATGTATGGGACCGAGGCCCGTGACCAGGGCAGGGGGGGGCCAGGAGGCCTCCATCAATCCACCCCCCACCCCCCCCGCGCGCCAAGGGCCCCAAAAGGCGTCAAAGTGTACCCCCTCGGGGCCGCCAGTGTCCCTGTATAGTCAGGGGACGGCCCCGCGAGCACAGAGGGACTTCTGCATCTACACTCCCCCACAGCTAAACAATAGGTATTTGAACTTGACACCAGTATAACAATAAGGCCACCATAGAACTTGTAAGATAAAATAGGAAAGGAACAGAGGGGAGGAAAAAAAAAAAAAAAAAAAGGGGGGGGGGAGAGAAGAAGAGGGAGGGGGAGCGTACCTGCGGTCTAGGAGAGGGCTGCGTTCAGATCCACACCGAGCACGCCACGCCAGGATCAGACCATCTGTATGGCCCAGTGCCAATGTCTGCAGCCTACTAAGGGAGTGTCGTTCTGTCTTCTAGGCGCGCCGTAACCTGTGTGTTTTAAGGGAGGGGTCTGCCAATTCCAGTAAGGCAATATCCAAACTGGAGGGTACGCAGTCAGGGTCAGAAACATATTCAGACCAGGGTGCCCAGACGTCGGTAAACCGTTCCCGGGTGCCTCGACAAGTCGCTACCCAGTCCTCTGCCTCTCGCACCGCATTCACCCCACCGATCCACTCCGCCCGAGTAGGAATTTTGGGCTTTTTCCAGTATATTGGGAGCAGGCGCCTTGCTGCATTAAGCAGGTGGGGCAGCACACTTTTCTTGAATCGGCTGAGCGGAATCGGGGGGACATGCAGAAGAAAATGCTTTGGAGAAAAAGGAACATCTATCCCTGTTACTAATTTTATTTGGTCTCGTAAGTCTTCCCAAAATGGCTTAAGTAGGGGACAGTCCCACCATATGTGGAGGAACGTACCTCGGAGTCCACAGCCGCGCCAACAGAGCTCGGATGTAGAGGGGTAAATGCGGGCCATCTCCGCTGGTACCCGGTACCAACGGGACAGCAATTTAAAGTTTGTCTCCTGAGTCTTGGAGTCAATAGAGGACGAGTGGGTGAGGTAGTATAAATGAGTCAGTTGTGTTTCCGTAAGAACGTGTCCCAGGTCGGTTTCCCAGCGTCGGATGTAGGCGGGCCTGGGCTGAGAAGCAGTCGAGTCTAGAAGTCGATACAGTTCTGACACCAGGTGAGGGGCAGGAGTCTCTGCAATGAAAAGGCGCTCAAATTGGGTGAGGGACGATGTGTCTCTAATCGTGTGACCATGTACCTCGAAGAAATGGTGTAGTTGCCTGTATTTCCAGAAATTCATTCGCTGGCCCTGATGTCCGGCCCGGAGAGCCTCAAAACCCAGGAGTTTGCCGTCTTTCATGAGTTTGCCACAACTAGCGTTTCCGTCATCCACCCATGGCCCAAAAAAGGCCATTTGTTCACCTGGGGGGAACCAATGGAAACCGCCCAACGGGGTCAGCGGGGACATAGGGGGGGCCAAGTTCAGCAGTGGGTTGATCTTGTCCCACACCGACAACACCTGAGTCGTCAGTGGGGAGGTCATCTCGGATAGCCCCCTATGTTCCCGAGATAGCCATGGCGCGTAGGACAAATTCCTGCCCGCCATGCTCTTCTCTAGGGAGACCCAGAGTTTCGAATGGGTGTGGAAACGCCAATCGAGGATCCTCTGCAGGGCTATAGCCCGGTAGTATCTCCTAATGTCCGGGACCCCCAAGCCGCCCCCCCCGCCTTGGCCGCTGTAGCACCCTCAGGGCTATTCTGGGTTTACGCGCGTTCCATATAAAGTCAGATAGCATGCTAGAGAGACGGTCAAAGAAAAGTCTGGGTAGCGGAACTGGGAGCATTTGTAGGTAAAAAAGTATGCGCGGTAACACGTTCATTTTTATTATGTTCACCCGGCCTATCCAAGTAAAGGCAGTACGCGTCCAGTGTGAGAGATCACTCTTGACCGAGGCCAGCAGTGGGGGGTAGTTAACGGCGTATAGGGTGTCAAATCGGTCTGTAAGTTGTATACCCAGGTAGCGTATAGACGATGTGGCCCAGGTAAAGGGGAAGGCAGCTTTGAGACTCGAGACCAAGTGGGGGGGCAGGCAAATGGGAAGAATCTCCGACTTCGTGAAATTGATCTTGAAGTTGGAGATCAACCCAAAGAGTTTCAGTTCTTTCATCAAGTTGGGCAACGAGAGTAGGGGGTCTGAAAGGTGGAAGAGGACATCGTCGGCGTATGCCGAGAGCTTATGTTCTGTGTTCCCCACCTGCAGTCCTTTAATATCTTTGCTGGCACGCACTGTGCGGAGTAATGGCTCCAGCACCAGAGCAAACAAGAGGGGGGACAGGGGGCACCCCTGCCTCGTGCCGTTTCTAATGGGGAATCGAGAAGAGAGGGTCCCATTGACTTTGACCTGTGCGCAAGGCGTGGAATACAGGGCCAGAACCGACGCCATCATCCGCGGGCCTAACCCTATTGACCTAAGTACTGCTGTTAAATAAGACCAGTCTACACGGTCAAAGGCCTTTTCTGCGTCTGTCGAGAGAATTATGTATGGCTGTGGGTTCCGACGGGGCTGGGCCCAGTGGACGAGATGGACAGCTCTGAGGGAGTTATCTCTGGCCTCTCTGCCTATAATGAAGCCGGTTTGGTCTGGGTGGACAATCTCAGGTATAAGGTGTTTCAGTCTGTTTGCTAGTATTTTTGCCAGGAGTTTTATGTCTAAATTAAGGAGGGAAATGGGACGGTAGCTCTGGGGGACAGTGGGGTCCTTGCCCTCCTTTGGAATCACAGTGATGTGGGCCAAGAGGGCCTCAGAGGGAATGTCTTTCCCCCCTGCTATAGAATTAAAGTATTTGCACATGGGGGTCGCCAATTGAGAAAAAAAGGTCTTGTAATATGCCTTAGTAAACCCATCAGGGCCAGGACTCTTCCCATTGGGCAAGGACTCCACCGTTGCCCCAAGCTCGGTCGTTGTGATCGGTAGCTCCAGGGCCAAGGACTGGTCCTCTGTAAGGGGGGGGAGACCGGCCGAGGCAAGGTATTCCCGGATCGCTTGTTGTCTAGCTTCATGTGTGGTAGGAGGGAGCTCAGAGTCTAAGTGATAAAGTGTGGCATAATAATCACGGAACTCTGAGGCAATCTTAGAAGACTGCATCATCATTCCCCCTGAGGAGGAGCGCAGTTTTTGTATGTACGTCAGGGCATGTCTTTTTCTAAGGGCCCGCGCTAGCATCCGTCCGCATTTGTTCCCGTGCTCGTAGTATTTGTGGGCCATATAGCGAAACTGTTTACGGGTTTGGCGGTCAAGAAGGCGCAGGAATAGTTCCCGTAATTCAGTCAGTGCCTTCAACGCCTCAGAGGTCCCATTTGCCTTGTGTTGAAGTTCAGCCCTCCGGAGGGCAGCGTGTACCCTCAAGAATTCTGCCCCACGAGCCTTTTTAAGTCTGGATCCCTGAGAGATCAGCTCACCTCGGACCACAGCCTTATGGGCTTCCCAGATCACTCCCTCTGTCAGAGCATCTCCCGCGTTTTCACTAAAGTAATGGGTCAAGGTGTCGGACACTTCCTTCACTACCACCACATCGTCCAACAGATTATCATTCAACCTCCACGTCCAGGCCCGATGTGTGCCCGAAGGTAGGGTGAAGGCAACCGTTATCGGGGCGTGGTCTGAAATGGAGATGGTGCCAATGGACGCAGTGTGAAGGAGTTCTAGAGTCTTAACATCCACATAGATGTGGTCTATACGTGTGTAGACGTCGTGTACTTTAGAGTAGTAGCTGAAGTCACGGTCCGAAGGGTGTAGAACTCGCCAACAGTCTGTTAGGAGATGAGATTGGAGCGTCTTGCGGAAGTGTTTAAGGAACACATAGGAGTGTGGGGATCTCGCATGGGACGTGTCGAGCAGAGGGTCAGGGCTGATGTTGAAGTCACCTCCAAGAATCAAGAAGCCTTCTCTAAAGTCAGCCAGGCGTTCCAAAGTAGCGTCAATGAAAGTGAGTTGGTCTGTATTTGGGGCGTATATCGTCGCAAACGTATACGTCTGGCCAGCAATACTGCCCTTAAGAAACACATATCTACCTAGGGGGTCTATTTTACTGTCAGAGGGTTGGAAGGGGCAAGATTTGTGGACAGCAATGGCCGTCCCTCTAGACTTGGGTGTAGGGGAGTTGCTAAGGAACCATTGATTAAAAAGATGAGTAGGAAGCTTAGGAAGGGACTGCGGCGTAAAGTGGGTCTCCTGAAGGAAGACCACCTGCGATTTCAGGCGCTTTAACTCCCACCACAATTTACTACGCTTGTGGGGTGAGCAAAGACCTCTGACATTATATGAGCTTACCTGTAGCTTAGTCATAGGGAGAGGGAAGATGGTCGAAGCTCGCAGATTGGTGGCACGCTCGGTGTGGGTGACGCAGCGGCAGGTCGCTCCTGAATGAAAAGAGAAGGATAGGGAAGAGAAAAGGAGGGGGGGGACGAAAAAAAAGAAGAAAAAACACATGAGACAAATACAAAATACAACACAAACATAGCAGAGTGGCCGGAGCCATCTGAACATAGAAAACCTCTAAGGGCCATGCTCGGGATCCCGCCCCCTGTAAGGGGAGGGGGCCCGAGTCCTAGCCCACGATCCCTATGGGGATCAGATCCCAAAAAAGGGTGGCCTACGGGGGGTACGTGGACCAACATAGGGGGGTAGGCGAGGGGGGCTCCCAGCTCCGCCCATCTCATCTAACACGTTGTAGTGGGGGAGGGGTAGTAGAGGGGATACTTCTTGTGGGCGAAAAACAGAGGACATTGGGACACCGAAGCCTGTTGTAGGTGCTCAAGGCACGACCTGGGAGTCTATGGCTTGGTTATCAAAGGGAAGGCAAATTAGAGAGTGGACCCTCCTCAAAACAAGTCCCACTGTTAGACCCTTGAGGAGACTGGGCCTATGGAGGGTTCAGAAGGATGTCGTCTGCGATCCCGTCTGCGAGTCTTGCGCTTGGATACTTGCCACGGTTGAGGTGGCGGTAGTCTGGTAGCAGAAAAGTCTGGTGTTCCCCTCCAGTCAGGAAAGTCCACCGGATCCAGGTCTAGAGAGGACAAAAAATTTGGGAGATCATCCTTAGTGCGGAGAGTCACCGTTTTGCCATCTTTGGTGACCTGAAGAAAGAAGGGGAAGCCCCAACGGTACTGGAGACCTGCATCTTGGATAGCCACCAGGAGGGGGCGTAGAGATCTGCGCTGCATGAGAGTGCGGCGAGAAATGTCCTGGTAGAAGGCCAAGTGTGCGCCATCAAAATCAAAGTAGGGCTTACCCCGCATTTTCTGCATGATGCGGTCTTTTATTGTGTACTTATGCAGCTTACAAATGATATCTCTGGGATTATTCACATCTTGGGAAGGGGGTTTCAAAGCCCTGTGTGCGCGATCTATCTCAATGGTGGCTGTGGCAGGCAGTCCCAATATTTCCTTAAAGACTCCTTCTAGGGTGGGGACAATGTCCCTAGCACCAGTGGCCTCAGGCAGGCCTCTGATCCTAATGTTGGCCCTGCGGTTACGGTTCTCCATGTCGTCTAACTGACAGAGCAGGGCCTCAATCTGATGATCCTGAGTGGTGCACTTGTCTTGCAGCATAGCGATAACAGGGAGGGCTTCCTCAAATCTCTGTTCTAAGGATTCCATCCTTCCTCCCAGTTGAGACGTGTCAGCTTTGAGCTGGGCAATGTCCTCTGTTAGGGCCTTCTCTACCCTATCAGCGAAGCGCTCCAAATCTGCTTTGGTGGGGAGCGACCAAATATGGCGCCTGATGTCTGCCTCTTCCAGGGGATCTGGGCCTGCCGCCTCATCCGCCCGCAGAGAAGGGGAGCCCGGGGAGGTCGGGGGGACCGTGTCACTCACCGATCCCGGGGATGGTACAGGAGAGCCAGTCTGCTGCTGCGAAGGGGCAGGTGCGTTCTGGGAGGCCTTGGCGGCTTTCTGGGCCTTTGCTGCCGACGCCATCTTTGTAGCCTCGCGGCCTCGCCCGTTGCTCTCGGGGAAGAAACCAAGCTGTCCCTGCCTGGTACGGTCGGTCCGCGGTGGCTGCGAGGATGCCCGGGACTTCTGAGGCATAATAGAAGGCCGATGGAGTGAGATTCTCCCCCTGAGCGATGATGAAGTGCGGCGATGAGACGGAGCTGTGGAGACGCACGTCCTCACTCCTCCATAGTCAGGACACGCCCCCCGCTCCGGTGGTATTTAACGCCGTACCGAATTTCCAAATTTGACTCTCAAACTTCCCCACTATGTTGGAGGAATGGCGGAGGTACTGGTACGTTGCACCATGTCTTGTGGACATGTCCATTCTTACAGGCCCTGTGGTCCAAAATATTTAGGCTAATCTCAAAGTTTGTAGGGACTCAGATTCCTCCCTCTGCAGCTATAGCAATATTATCCCTAGGTATAGACAACATCCCAGCTACCTCAAGAACCGTAGTCATCCATATCCTCCTTAGCACTAGACTGTCAATAATGCGACACTGGAAGGATGCAAAACCGCCCTCGATAAAGGAAGTAGTTGAGGCAATTAACACCTATGCCACCTATGCGCTAATGTTTGCAGCAGCCCAGGGTAATTATCAAAGTATGAGTTCCAACTGGACTAGTTGGTCTGTGTGGTACAACTCTAGCTATAAAAGGTTGAGTCATGTGACAAACCATTGTTCCTACTATATTTTGGAAGAGCCGAACTGTGCAACATTACAATTTTCTTTGCTCTTCTTCACCTTTTGTATTCCTTTAATTTTATAGTATAACTATGCTTTCTTGCTATTCTTAGTTCTAGCTTAAATTAAACAAGGTTATAAATCTTCATTATTTTATAAAAGCATTCAGCAGTTTCATATTACATTGTATCCTCATACTAAACTATGAATGTTTTATACATCGCAAGATCCATACAGTCAGGTCCATTAATATTGGGACATCAACAAAATTCTAATCTTGTTGGCTCTATACACCACCACAATGGATTTGAAATGAAACGAACAAGATGTGCTTTAACTGCAAACTTTCAGCTTGAATTTGAGGGTATTTACATACAAATCAGATGAACGGTGTAGGAATAACAACAGTTTGTATATGTGCCTCCCACTTTTTAAGGGACCAAAAGTAATGGGACAGATTAACAATCATAAATCAAACTTTCACTTTTTAATACTTGGTTGAAAATCCTTTGCAGTCAATTACAGCCTGAAGTTTGTAACACATAGACATCACCAGACGCTGGATTTCATCCCTGGTGATGCTCTGCCAGGCCTCTACTGCAACTGTCTTCAGTTCCTGCTTATTCTTGGGGCATTTTCCCTTCAGTTTTGTCTTCAGGAAGTGAAATGCATGCTCAATCGGATTCAGGTCAGGTGATTGACTTGGCCATTGCATAACATTCCACTTCTTTCCCTTAAAAAACTCTTTGGTTGCTTTCGCAGTATGCTTCGGGTCATTGTCCATCTGCACTGTGAAGCGCCGCAGAATGAGTTCTGAAGCATTTGGCTGAATATGAGCTGATAATATTGCCAGAAACACTTCAGAATTCATCCTGCTGCTTTTGTCAGCAGTCACATCATCAATAAATACAAGAGAACCAGTTCCATTGGCAGCCATACATGCCCACGCCATGTCACCACCACCACCATGCTTCACTGATGAGGTGGTATGCTTTGGATCATGAGCAGTTTCTTTCCTTCTCCATACTCTTCTCATCACTCTGGTACAAGTTGATCTCGGTCTCATCTGTCCATAGGATGTTGTTCCAGAACTTTGAAGGCTTTTTTAGATGTTGTTTGGCAAACTCTAATCTGGCCTTCCTGTTTTTGAGGCTCACCAATGGTTTCCATCTTGTGGTGAACCCTCTGTATTCACTCTGGTGAAGTCTTCTCTTGATTGTTGACTTTGACACATGTAAATGCAGGGGTTACCGCCGTTTAATGATATTCCCTTTCCGAGCACACATCAGCTACCGACACTCCACAGTCAGGCGACCGAGACCCATAGGAATAATTCTCCCCCAGATACGAGACAAACGCTCTGTATGAGGTTCAAACAGGGAATCAATCTTTATTGCCAGCACATGGTAACACACTTCTCTTCAAAACACTTCCCCCCCCCATCCTTGGGAAACAGGGCGGGTTAAACTGTCCAATGACAATGGTGATACAGGTCAGGTGTGTTCAAACTTCTCCTTCAGTAAACAGCCTTAGCAGGAGGGGTTGCTGGAGTGACCCCCCCCCCCCTTTCCTCCCAGCAAGACACTTAAACATCCCATAATAGTCAGCCAGACTGTCTACCAAGCTCCAATCCACATCACCACAAACAACAATGAAAAGGTCTTTAGAAGCTAGTCTGGATTCATTAACCACTTGAGACCCGCGCTATAGCCGAAAGACGGCTGCAGCGCGGCTCTCAAGTGCCGAGAGGACGTCCTTCTCAGCGGCGCGCGGCGGGCAACAGCTGTGCGGCGCGCATCACGTGATGCCGAGGAGCGTGCCTGGCGGCCGCGATGTCCGCCAGGTACATTCGATCGGCAGTTACAGAAGCAGGACGTGGATCTCTGTGTGTAAACACAGAGATCCATGTCCTGTCAGGGAGAGAGGAGACCGATGCTGTGTCCCTTGTACATAGGGACACAGATCGGTCTCCTCCCCCAGTCAGTCCCCTCCCCCCACAGTAAGAATCACAAATAGGGAACATAGTTAACCCCTTCCTCGCCCCCTAGTGTTAACCCCTTCCCTGCCAGTCACATTTATACAGTAATCAGTGCATTTTTATAGCACTGTTCGCTGTATAAATGTGAATGGTCCCAAAATGGTGTCAAAAGTGTCCGATGTGTCCGCCATAATGTCGCAGTCACGATAAAAATCGCTGATCGCCGCCATTACTAGTAAAAAAAAAAATATTAATAAAAATGCTATAAAACTATCCCCTATTTTGTAGAGGCTATAACTTTTGCGCAAACCAATCAATAAACGCTTATTGCGATTTTTTTTTGACCAAAAATATGTAGAATTGGGATATTTATTATAGCAAAAAGTAATAAATATTGTGTTTTTTTTTCAAAATCGTCGCTCTTTTTTTGTTTATAGCGCAAAAAATAAAAACCGCAGAGGTGATCAAATACCCCCAAAAGAAATCTCTATTTGTGGGAAAAAAAGGACGTCAATTTTGTTTGGGAGCCACGTCGCACGACCGCGCAATTGTCATTCAAAGCGACGCAGTGCCGAAAGCTGAAATTTCGCCTGGGCAGGAAGGGGGTTTATGTGCCCAGTAAGCAAGTGGTTAACATTACAACAGGCATCCAGGTGGTTGGAGGTGATGACATTAACATCTTTCAACTAACATGTTGAATTCAGAATCAAACAACCAGTAAATAGTTATTTACAGATATCCTGGGGAATATTGTGGATTAATATTAGACCCATTTTAAAGCAATCCAAGACATATTTTCAATGTCCATTATTTTCTGCCTCATACTTTCTAAGAACTTCTGGGTTCCACAGGCCCACCCGTTACAACACACATACACCTACCTCCTGGAGAGTGTTCGATCTGGCCAACTGTTGTGAAGGGTGTTTTCTTCACCAGGGAAAGAATTTTTCGGTCATCCACCACAGTTGTTTTCCGTGGTCTTCTGAGTCTTTTGGTGTTGCTGAGCTCACCAGTGCGTTCTTTCTTTTTAAGGATGTTCCACAGTTGATTTGGCCACACCTAATGTTTTTGCTATCTCTCTGATGGGTTTGTTTTGTTTTTTCAGCCTAATGATGGCTTGCTTCACTGATAGTGACAGCTCTTTGGATCTCATATTGAGAGTTGAGAGCAACAGATTCCAAATGCAAATAGCACACTTGAAATGAACTTTGGACCTTTTATCTGCTCCTTGTAAATGGGATAATGAGGGAATAACACACACCTGGCCATGGAACAGCTGACCCAATTGACCCATTACTTTTGGTCCCTTAAAAAGAGGGAGGCACATATACAAACTGTAAAGCCTCGTACACACGGCCGAAAATCTCGTCAAGAAAAAACACGTCGTTTTTCTTGACGAGATTCTTGGACAATAAACTTGTCCCGGCCGAGTGTACACACACTCGATTCAAAGAACCCGCGGTTCTTTGAATGGAGCGAACGCGGTGACGTCATCGACACATTCGATGCCGTCGCCGCCATCTTGCTACACCCTATCTATGCCTAGGAAGCTACCGCGCATGCGTCAAAGTCATTTCGAACATGCGCGGGCTTCCCGGCGGACAGGTAAGTGTACACACACACACACAATTTTCTTGTCGAGATTCTCGTCAGCCTGTTTCTGGTTCTCTATATTTCTCGTCGAGATTCTTGTCGGTTTTCTCGACGAGAAACCATACACACGAACGAATTTCTCGGCAAGAAAGCTCTCTCTGCAGTTTTCTTGTCGTTTCTTGCCGAGAAACTCGTTCTTGTGTACGAGGCTTTAGTCCTACGCAGTTCACCTGATTTGGATGTAAATACCCTCAAATTAAAGCTGAAAGTCTGCAGTTAAAGCACATCTTGTTTGTTTCATTTCAAATCCATTGTGGTGGTGTATAGAGCCAAAAAGATTAGAATTGTGTCGATGTCCCAATATTTATGGACCTGACTGTATGTAATGCTTACTCTATTGATTCTGCTTTGTGATAACAATTGTCGATTGAATGTCTTTTATAACTAATAAAAACGATTGAAATTAATGACTACATTCATCTCCTTGACTTGGGACATGGTAAAACTGACCACTAATTTGCTCACGAGTGTTTCTCTGGCAAATTGAACCTGAGGTATGTCCGCTACACCTGCCCAACATAGAGCACTGCGCTTTACTAGAGTGCATGACATTAAATAGATGGAAAAATCTCACCATATCTGAGAGGCCAGGCTAAGAAATATTTTCAGATACGGACCCCCTTACTTCTCGATAGGGAATAAAAGGCTCAGAGGATGAATTGCTTCTTAATTCCTTCTGCTTCTCTATAGCCCCGTACACACGATCGGTTTGACTGATGAAAACCGTCCGATGGATGGTTTTCATCAGACCAACCGATCGTGTATGGTACCCATCGGTCTTTTTTCCATCGGTTGTAAAAAATAGAACTTGTTTTAAAATTTTCCGATGGATAAAAAACCGATGGGAATTTCCGATCGTCTATGGGCAAGTCCATCGGATCAAAAACCCACGCATGCTCAGAATCAAGTCGACGCATGCTCAGAAGCATTAAACTTCTTTTTTCTCGGCTCATCGGAGTGTTTTACCTCACCGTGTTTGGAACGGTCGGTTTTTTGACTGATGGTGTGTGGGCAAGACTGATGGAAAACAGTTTCATCGGATATCCGATGGACAAATCCATCGGACGAAAATCCATAGGTTATCCGATCGTGTGTACGGGCTTATGGGTTGAATATACTAAGCTCCAAACCACCACAGTCCATTTTGCAGCCCAGGCAGGGAGTTTGATATAGAAGACTTTCTTTGGACCTCCACTTGTTCATCCCTCTCCCTTTATAGTTGTTTTTTTTTTCTTCTCATAATCCATCCTAGGTCACTGGGAGTATGGTTCCCTACTGCTGATCACCCATATTCATATTTCATCACTCCCCCCCCTTCTCCAATGACACACAGAAAAAAAATAATAAAGACTTCAGTGGATGATACGCTTTCTTTATTGTCTTTAGCATGCAGATACTTCAGATAACAAAAGATTAGCTATGAGATGCTCTCTGCTACTGATTAGTGCCTACCAACTACTACTCAGATTAGTTCAATACATCCTGTATCTACACACTGCTTACTGTACCTTGGCTAATTCATATGCTCGCCAATGTTCTTAAAAAAAATAATCTTTTTCTTAAAGTCCTTTTTGAGGGATGTAACCAGGGAGCAGGTGCAGTCTGCTACCTCCACTGTAGGTGCTGCTAAGCCGCAGCGGCAATGCAGAGGGAGAGGAAGTCATTAGGAACAGGGTTCCTTTATGGTTTCCGGAGTCGGCAATCCGATTGGATGCTGGCCGCCCATGTGACCTTGGTGACCATCTTAGGTGTGGCAGAGTCTATTTAAGACCCTGGCCCCTGAGTTTGGCACGCTCTATTCGAGTGGGTAGCGCAGGGGAAGGTACCCCATGTGTTAGGGACAGTACTAGCGATAGGGAAAGGTTCCTGACAAGGAGGGAAAGCGTAGAGTCGCATTTCTTCTGGATACCTTCCTGATTAGGCACTGGACGGCCAGGCCGCATTCTGTCCCCTCTCAACAGACACTGTCGGTTCAGCTGGAACCTACTTCTTCTTGTCATTGGAAATGTGAGTGCGCCTAGATGGGTCGCTGTTCCCCCGGGTTGTTGTGAAGTGTTGCTGCCTTACTTCAATACAAGTTTTCTATTGCACCTGACTGTGAGAGTTTTTGCCGCCACACCACGCTGCACCTCCACCTACAAGGGACTCAACAGTTGTAATCTCACAGCAAGATCAGGATCATCTATATTTCAGAGAAAGTTCACTAATGATTTCTCCAGTCCAGTTTGCCATGGTCTGGGCAATTGACAAGATGGCAGTAACCTGTTGCAGGGCAGGACCTGCCAAAGCGAGAACGAGCTTCAAAAAGAGTCTCCACATGCCAACTTCATCCTTAAAATAATGAATGCCCTCAATGGAAACCATAGATCGATAATTTAGTGCACGAACGTCTGAGTCCACAGTCCATTTTTTTTTCTTCTTAAAAACTTCCCTTCTGTAGGGTACAAGGTGTCAAAATTATCAAGAGGGAATAATCTCTCAGAGTTGGGCCAATCATTATATAAGTCCCATCGTTTGATGTCTGTGGGAGAAATAGTCTCTCATTGTCGGTGTCCATGGGAGTAATAGTACCCAACGGTCGGTGTCCGTGGGAGAAATAGTGCTCCACTGTTGATGTCAGTGGTAGGAATTATTATTGTTAATGGAAGTGGGAGGAATAGGGCCCCAAGAGCTGGATAAAGGCAAGCAGTTTGGAGACCACTGCTCTAGAAAGAGCTATCACAACAAAATGTAACGATTACACTCCTGGGACAACAATCTAAGTGCCAGCAGGGTGATCATCACTGGGGCAGGTTAACTCCACAGTTAACACTTTAAACACTGCAGCCACCACCATGTTTTAATGGAAACACACAGCATCTACTAATGCAATCCTGACATTTTAAAATATATATAAAAATTCTACTCCCGCTACCATCCTTTTTCTTGAGTTCACTGAAGGACACAGCCAGATCTTCTCACACACAAACACCTTTCAAGGCCAGGTTTCTCCTCAAGCCAAATCCACGGTTTCCTCTGGATTCAAGCCTACCTAGCATCCCAAATCCTTGTGTTGCTTGCGGATTGTTCGGGGCCCTATCAATCAGAATTGGACAGGTGTCATTCTTTTTTGGAACAGTGAAAAATTGGAATAGATGCCTCTTTTGAGGGTGGAACCAGGGCTATACCCCAATCCTGGAGAAAAATCCAAGGTGGAGGGAGAAAAAGGTGATCTGTAGCAAAGACCGGGAGTCACCTCAAGACAGGCAGAAATACACTAACAGAAGGCTTTAGGCTGCCAGGTACGCTCAGCCCCAGAAGAAACTGTGGATTTGACTTGAGGAGGAACCTTGCCTTTAAAAATGTTTTCATGTGTGGAGAAAAAGATCTGGTTGTTAGACTTGTGCACAATGGAAAAATTTGTTTAGTTTCGGTTTGTTTCTTGTGCACAACAGAAAAATTTGTTTAGTTTTGGTTCGTTTCTTTTCGGTCCTGTTGATTCGTAATCATTCGTAATTTTGGTAGACGGGATTTTTCGTGTTCGGACTAATTCGTATTTTTGCAAGCGACATTTTTCGTTGAATTTTTCGTTGATTTATAATTCGTACTTTCGGTAGGGTACATTGTTTTTCGTTGATTCTGGACACAACTCCTACTTTCGTAACTTTTTTTGGGTTCGTTGATTTGTAATTTTCTGTGTCTCTCTCACGACGACGCTGCCTATTATGCCTAATGTGCTTCGAATGGATTTGTACTTTTCTAAATACATAGCGGTTATTTGTAACGAATCGAAATCTCGTATTTTACTTTCGTTTTTTACATGCGGCTATAGGCTCCGCCCCTGTACACCATTTTGAGAGGGTTCAGCACGGTGAAGGAGAAGCAGAGAGCAGAGCAGAGCGTTATTGTGCTTCGAATGGATTAGAAATCTCGTATTTTACTTTATTTTTTTACATGCGGCTATAGCCTCCGCCCCTGTAAACCATTTTGAGAGGGAGTTCAGCACGGTGAGGGAGAAGCAGAGAGCAGAGTGAGTGTTATTGTGCTTCGTATGGATTCGTACATTCGTAACTTTTTTCATAACGAATTATGCCGAAGACATTCGGGGCATTCGCGGTATAATTTATTTCGGATTCGGTTTTATTCGGAATTGCTTTGTTCGGAAATTCAAATGCTTCCGAATGTTGCTAAATTCGGCCGAATTTCGATTAGTTTCGAAACAAATTGCACAAGCCTACTGGCTGTCTCCTTCAATGAATGGAAAGGTGTGTTAAAAAAAAAAAATGTATACAAGTGTAAAAGAACTCCAGAAAGCATATTACTGCGTCACAAGGGGAGGCCAATATAATCTCATCAAAATGTCACCTCTCACTTCTGGCCCCTGTACGCTGCAGAGAAACTTTTTTGTATTTTTGGTTTCTATTTAACATTTTCCAGCCTCCATGGTATTATTTTTCATATTTCTTTCTTTTATATTTTACGTGGAGGTCCGGATCGCTGAGCTTCCTATATGAAACAGAGGCTTGGATCTTTGTCCGATTAAAGTGAGGCGTGGTTCCGTCCCCACCTCGTTTCCCTCTGTGATTACGGTATATAGAGTGTGGTGCCCGAGTGTGGCTTCCGCGCCCCCTCGGTGACGTCAGATGTGACGAAACACATAGGTCAGAGCTATCGCTCGTGACGTCACCACACATTCTACAACCAGGAAGTGGTCTGTTCGATTGCGGGATTGGTTTGATACTAATGAACGCTTATTTTTCTTTTACATTGTAAGCAAATTGAGCAGTGGTCTCCAAACAGCTGCCCGGGGGGGGGGGGGCCGGGAGTGGCCCTTTGCTTGCCTTTATCTGGCCCTTGGGACACTATTTCACTGACACCAATGGTGGAGCACAATTCCCCCTACTGACACTGATGGTGGGGCACTATTCCTCTCACTGACATCAACAATGGGGCACAATTTCTCTAACTGATACCAATGGTGGGGCACTATTCCTCTCACTGACACCAATGATAATGCACCATTCCTCCTACAGATTTAAACGATGGGGCACTATTCCTCCTACAGATACCAATGATGGGGCACTATTCTTCCTACAGATACCAATGATGGGGCACCTTTCCACCCACAGACACCAACAATGAGGCACTATTCCTCCTACAGATATCAACGATGGGGCACTATTCCTCTTACAGATACCACTGATGGGGCATCTTTCCGCCCACAGACACCAATGATGGGGTACTGATGCCGGGGCATTTGTTTTTACTCCTAATGGCCCTCTTAAAGCCTGAAGGACAATAAACTAGCCCTTTGCTTAGAAAGTTTGGAGACCCCTGAAATAAGTTTTTTAGAATAATTTTTTCATATGCGGGTTTACAGCATGTGACTTCCTTGGCCTTTCTCCTTCAACATGACCCACTACTGGCTGTTTATTGATATGACACCTAAGAGACTGTACTGGAACCCAGAGACACATTGCTTTGAGTAGGGGACCATACAGGTACACAAGCACATTTGACTCTTTATATCCTAACTAGTTCATTTGCTTTGGTAAGAGTTTTATTGTACACAAGGTGGTGGAGACATGTTTGCAACAGGACTTCAATCCAGTTGGGTTTTGCACTTTTTAAGACTCTGCATCATCCTCCGATTCTTTTTGGATTTATTTCATTCACCTAATTTGTTTGACTTGTATGAGAGTATTCACATTGCTTTTTTGTTGGTGCTATATAAATCCTATAGCAGTATACCCAGGAATGCTCACAGACAAGTGTCACTTACAGAATCCATTCACTCAATTGCTGAAGTTGTACAGGGGTTGGAGAAAAATATGGAAACATCAGGTTAAAGAGCAAAATTGTTACCCAATATAGTGTTGGATCGCAACTGGCATCCAAGATGGCATGAATTCTCCTGGGAATTGACAATATTAGTTCTTGGATGGTGGCTAATGGACTCTGATACCAAAAATCGCTCCAGTTTTCCGCAGAGATGCCGGAGGTGGAAAACAAGCCGAAACCTTGTTCTTCAAAACTGACCATAGTGGCCTATGACATTGAGGTCCAGCAACTTTGTCTGCATCTTCATCAAACCACAATTAGACAATACCAGCTTCGTGAATCGGTTGGTAAATGGCACTGGCTTCAGGAAACAATGTCTCCACCATGGGGTGCACATGGTCGGCCAAAATTTGTATATAGTTGCTGGCAGTGACTCTACCTTTCAAAGCAATGATGGAGCCTGCAGAACAAAATTTAATAAGGGGTAGATTTATAAAAAAAAAAACAGCTGACTGGGAATGTTGTTCTGGACCTTCTGGGAGGTCTTCTAAAATAAGCCACTTAAGAACACCTGGCACCCCCAGAACATTCAAGACATTCCCAGGACCCCTATTTAAGCAGGAGGCTGAAGGGGGTCTTTGCCAGTCACCAGAGGGATATTTGAAGGGCATTTCTCCGATTTTGTATTAAAGTATTTATTGATTAAGCGCTTAGTGGCCACCCCCACATACATTTAGGCTACTTTCACACTACGGCGAGGGGGCGTTCGCGGCACCTTGCCACTGTTAACCCCCGCTAGCGGCTGAGGAAAGGGTTAAAAGCACCCCAAAAAGTGGCACTGCCAAATCGCTTTGCAGGCGCTTCGGCAGCACAGCCCATTGATTTCAATGGTAGGGGCAGTTTAGGAGCGCTGTATACACTGCCCAAAAAGATGCTGCTTGCAGGGCTTTTTTTTCCCCTGTCCTGCACACGCACCGCTCCAGTGTGAAAGCACTTGGGCTGTAGAAGAGGCAGTTTCAGGCGTTAGTTTAAAAAAGTCTGTAAAGCGCCTGTGTGAAAGTGGCCTTACTGTGGCCGGGCGGCCACTCATTGCCAGATCACGTACCTAGTACGTGATTTGGCACTTCTGGGTCTGTGGCACGCGCGCCGCCGACCTGCTCTCACTGTGTTCAATCACTCGCTGTCCGCCAGGACCCACCGATCTTTCAGAACAGAATGGCGGTCTGCCTATGTAAACAAGGCAGATCGCTGTTCTATCAGTAGAGAAGATAGTGATCCTGTGTTTCTGCAAATCAGGAACACAGATCTCTGCCTTCCCATAGTACAGCACAGTTAGTAAACACATTGTTAGGCACATATTTAACCCTTTGATCGCCCCTGGTGTTAACCCCTTCCCTGCCAGTGTCATTAGTACAGTGACAATGCATATTTTTGCCACTGATCACCGTATTAGTGTCACTGGTTCCCAAAAAAACAGTGTCACTTAGTGTCTGATTTGTCCACTGCAATGTCGCAGTCCCCATATGTCGCTGATCGCCGCCATTACTAGTAACAAAAATTACATAAATCTATCCCATGGTTTGTAGATGCGATATACACGTATTGGGATTTCGTCACCAAAAATATGTAGCTGAATACATATTGGCCTAAATTGAGGAAGACATTTGACTTTTTTTATTGGATGTGTTGTAGCAAAAAGTAAAATTTTTTTTTCAAAACTTGGTGTTTTTTTTGTTTATAGTGCAAAAAAATTAAAACCGCAGTGGTGATCAAATCTCACCAAAAGAAAGCTCTATTTGTGGGATTCAAAGAACATCAATTTAATTTGTGTACAGCGTCACATCACTTCAGAAGAGGGAAGCTCACTTTATAGAAAAGACAAGCAGAGAGGAAGGTGCAGTAATAAAACACTTTAATGACAAGGAAGGGTTAAAAAAACACTTACAAGATGGAAGTGAAAAACAGGCATATCAATTAATCCAAAAACATCCAGTGGAATGCCTTAAGATGGAGAGCCGTACTGTCAGGCCCAGCATGGAATCCAGGCAACCGGCAGATTGGGCAGGACACGTTTCAGAGCATGTCCTTCAAACCAAGAAGCAGCAGCTGTCTTTACTCCCAGGTGGCATCCCTTCCTTGTCATGAGTGTTATACTACTGCACTTAGAAGCACTTTCTTATGTATGGCTAGACCACTCCACGACCTTAATGCGCTTCTTCTTGAACCACTCCTTTGTTGACTTGGCGGTATGGTTTTGGGTCATTGACATGCTGGAAGACCCATCTTCAGTGTTCTGGCTGAGGGAAGAAAGTTCTCACCTAAGATTTTACAATACATGTCCCCGTCCATTGGCCCCTCAATACGGCAAAGTCAGCCTGTACCTTTCGCAGAGAAACAGCCCCAAAGCATAAATGTTTCCCCCTCCGTGTGACTGTAGGGATGGGGTTCTTTGTGTCATAGTCAGCATTTTTCTTCCTCCAAACATGACAAGTCCCCCTCAAAAAGGCACATGTACAGTCATGCCAACAAATATCTAAGGCTGCTTACACACTGGGGCGGCGGTAAAGCACTGCTATTTTTAGCCGCGCTTTACCATCGGTTTTTGCAGAGGTATTCGGCCATTAGCCGGGGGCGCTTTCAACCCGATAGTGGCTGAAAAAAGAGGTTAAAAACCACCCGCAAAGCGCCGCCCATTCATTTCAATGGGCAGGAGCGGTGTATACATCACTCCAAAGATGCTGCTTGCAGGAGTTTTATTTTTTTAACATCCTTCCACTTGGGCTTTCACACCGAGACTACAGAGAGCCGTTTTCAGGTGCTATTTTTTTTAGCCCAAAAGCACCTGAAAAACACCCGTGTGAAAGGGGTCTAAATGAATCAGAGGATTCGGAGAAAGTGCTGTGGTCAGACGAGACCGAAATTGAGCTCTTTGGCATTAACTCGACCCGCCGTGTTTGGAGAAAGAAAAATGCTGACTATGACCCTGAGAACTCCATCCCTACAGTCAAGCAGGGAGGTAGAAACATGATGCTTTCGGGCCGTTTCTCTGCTAAAAGTACAGTCTGACTTTGCCACATTGAGGAGCCAATGGGCAGGACCATGTATTATAAAATCTTGGATGAGAACATTCTTTCCTCAGCCAGAACACTGAAGATGGGTCTTCCAGCATGACAATGATCCAAAACATACTGCCATGGCAACAAAGGAGTGGCTCAAGAAGCACATTAAGGTCATGGAGTAGACCTTAATCCTATAGAAAATTTATGGAGGGAGCTGAAACTAAAACGTTGCCAAGAAACCTTCAGGATTTAGAGAAGATCTGTAAAGAGTGGACCAAAATCCCCCGAGATGTGTGCAAACCTGATCACCAACTACAAGAAACGTCTTATGTCTGTGCTTGCCAACAAGGGTTTCTCCACCAAGTGCTGTCATGTTTTGCTTGGGGAAAATACTTTTAATACCTGAACTGCAACTCCATTTGTATCATGTGTTTTTTCTGGATTTTTGGTTGATATTCTGTCTCTATCATATAAAATAGATCTATGATAAAAATCGTAGACCCTTCATTTCTTTGAAAGTGGGCAAACGCACAAAATCGGCAGGGGATCAGAGAATTATTTTCCCCCCACTGTAGCTGGACTACCAAACCTCTAAACTTCCCACTATTGCTCACCTCACAGGACTGAGGAGACAAATCGAACAGGGATTGGATTCACTTTCGCCACACAGTGCAGGAGATGTCCTAAAACTGGAGCACTAAATCTGGTGCAGCTGTGCATGGTAACTAATCCTCTAACTTCAGCTTGTTCAGTTAAGCTTTTGACAAAATGTGGAAGCCGATTGGTTTCTATGCAGAGCTGCACCAGATTTTACACTCTAGTTTTAGTAAAATCAACCCCAGAGACCCTCCCAAAAATGGCAGCTGTGTGACTAAGGTCTGGAAATACATCCACCAAAATGGCAGCTTAGACCAATAGTGTCTTCAAGTTAACTTTTTACCTTACAAAATATAAAATGTGCAAAACTTCTCACCTTTCTCCACTCTGGATTGGCCATCAAAGGCCCCCCAACCTCATTTCATATCAGCTGAATGCTTTAGGAGTACCCGCAACACAAACATGACATTACCAGAGAATGTTTTTACTGCTGCCAAGTAGTGATATCCATTTCCAAATACGTGAAAGATGAAACCGAGTATTCACCCCTTCACAACTCTCTGGATTGGCTGGAAGAACCAAGGGTCCCCCCCCCCCCACTTTGTATTAGCTAAATGCTTTGAGAGTACTCCACAGCCACCCCAGACCTACATGCTCTGGTCATGTCCTCGGTCGCCAAGGAAGTGACCCTTACTGCTTAATATGAGGGATGAGAAGTGGGGTGCCTGCCTTGAGATGAGAAGTTGAGAACCTGTCTTGTGGTGCGCCTGCCTTGGGAGGATGAGAAACGGAGTGCCTGTCTTGTGGGGTGCCTGCCTTGGAGAATGAAGCAGAGTCTGCCTTGTGTAGATGAGAATTGGGGCGCCTGCCTTGGAGAATGAGAAGCAGAGAGCCTGCCTAGTGAAGATGAGTGGGGCACCTGCTTTGTTGTGCACCTGCCTTGGAGGATGAGAAATGGCGAGTCTGCCTTGGGAGGATGAGAAGCAGAGCCTGCCTTATGGTGCACCTGCCTTGGGAGGATGAGAAATGGTGCGTCTGCCTTGTGGTACACCTGCCTTGTGGGGGGGATAAGAAGCAGAGTGCCTGCCTTAGAGGATAAAAAGTGGAGAGCCTGTCTTGTGAGGATGAGGAGCGGAGAGCCTGCCTTTGTGGATGAGCAGGGCACCTGCTTTGTGGTGCACCTGCCTTATAGGATGAAAAGTGAAGAGCCTGTCTTGTGGGGTGCCTGCCTTGGAGAATGAAGTGGAGAGCCTGCCTTGGAGAATGAAGTGGAGAGCCTGCCTTGGAGACCTGCCTCGGAGGATAAGAAAGCTGAGAGCCTGTCTTGTGTAGATGAGAAGTGGGGCACCTGCCTTGGAGGATGAGCAGTGGAGGGCCTTGTCTGTGCGGATGTCCTCTGCAGCATGGCTTGACATTAGCATCCTAAGCCAAACCCCAAGTCAGTTTAAAGTTGAGAGAAAAACCCTCAAACACAGGCTGCATGGCATTTTTTCAAATTTTATTTGGATTGTAATGACAATTTTTAAAACATTAAAAAAAAAAAAAAAATGGACCCTTTCCAACCACTAACGTATCATTTACTCAGGACCACACTAACTGCTAACATCTTACATAGCGGTATATTCCTGTGCCGAGTGATGGGACATAACGAACCTTCCCATCTTCAAAAGGTCTGGCTTCTGCGATTTCCATCCGCGTAACCATTAGTCTCAGTCCATCTAGATCAAAAAAGATGTTGAACGTTCTTGCTGTGACTTGCATGCAGAAATTTCCAAGACTACGTGCGAGAGATGATCGCCTCACAAAACTTATTTTTTTTGTTTTTTTTTTAACATTCTATACTGGTAACATAGTATATACATGAGAATACGCACAATATAAATGTGTGTACAGAATCCCTTTCCGTAAATGAGCATGGCAATGAAGCCACTCGTACAAAACAAAACATAAAAAATTTGAGAAAGAAAGTGTTTGGATATAGCCGATAAACTTTCCGGGTGAAGGTTGGAAAAGGCAGATCTTGAAAATGTAAAAAGTCGTAAATTTTCTATCATTAAAAACTAATTGACAGGTTTTGGCTTCTCAGCGTTTTGCATGTTGTGCACCCGGATGTGAGCCAGTAGGGTCTCCTCTTTGTTGAAGCTCCGTTCGCACTGGTTGCATGGGAAGGGTTTATCAGGAGCGTGGGTGGCCTGATGCGCCATCAGCTGCGTCTTCAGGAAGAAGCTCTCGCTGCATTGAGTGCACTTGAAGGGCTTAGTGTCTGTGTGCACTCCCTCGTGGGTGATGAGCAGGGACTTATCGTTGAAGCTCTTCTCGCAATGACGGCACTTGTACGGCTTGGGTTTCAGGTGGCACTCACCATGGGCTTCCAGGCTGCTGCGGTTAGGGAACCATTTGTTGCAGTGGTTACACTTCTGAGGCTTCTCCCCAGTGTGGGTTCTCTTGTGGGCCACCAAGAGCGTCTGATCGTTGAATTTTTTATCACACTGGTCGCAGTGGAAGGGTTTGCCCTCTCGGTGAATGTTGCTGTGAGCGGCGAGCAGAGCCGGCTTCGAGAAGCTCTCATCGCACACCGGGCAGGGATAGGCAAGTTTTCCAGTGTGGATTCTCTGATGGGCTTCCAGTATGGTCTTGTCTCGGAACTTTTTCTCGCAGTAGTTGCACTGATGAGGCTTTTCTTCCAGCAGAGGGCTATTACTGGAGCTCGAGTTGGAGCTTTCGGTGGGTGGCCGGCTCGTTTGTGGACTTTCTACGCTGTTTTTTGGCACATGCTGCCTCTGATGAACCATTAGATCGGATTTCAAAGAGAAACGGGCATTGCAGACATCACACGGGAACCCTTTGTCGTTCTTATGGATCCGGCGATGGGCTTCCAGGGCAGCACTATGCTTGAAACACTTCTCACACTCTGCGCAGTAATACTGCCGGCGCCTCCTCAGGTTCCTACCGTGTGTAGGGGGAGAGTAATCGCTGTCATTTCCATCTTCCTGCTCGCTCTCATCATCCTCATCTTCATCAGGGCTTTCCTCAACCCGGATCCTTTTCACCGTTCTTCTGCTGCGTGCATGCTCTTCCTCTTCTGGGTCAGGCTCAAGATAGACATCAATGGTCTCCACGGGGCTGTCTTCGTGATCCTCCATATCTGTTCAACCAAAGCCTGTTAAAAACATAAATAAAATGGACCAATGAGGACCTTCATTTGAGGACTAGCAGCAGGTAGCATTGTGATGGTCTTTTCAAGGAACCTTTATGGCCCCAGTCAGGGCTCTGCTGCTGCTGCCATCTTGCAAATTCACTGAAGTTCTGTGATCAAAATTTGTCATCTATTATGCCAACAACTGAAAGGAGAATTTAAAGCAGAGATAATTAAAACCCAACATTACCCAATTCTTGGGTAAAAAATAAATAAATAAAAATAAAACACTAAAGTACGTTATTAACCCTTTTGTTGCCAGAGCTGTTTTTGCTCCCACCCCCACATTTAAAAAAACATTTTAGGCCTGAAGATTACATAAACCCCCCCCAAACATGATAGATTTTCTGAAAGTGGACAGCCCCAAGTCATGGCTCTCCAAAATTACGACCCTCCAGCTGTTGCGTTACTACATGTTCCATGAGGCATTGCAAAACTGACATTCAGACATCACTAGGCATGATGGGAATTGTAGTTCCTGAACAACTTTAAGGCCATATTTTGGAGACTCCTGCCCTAGAGCATGGGTGCTCACAAACTGTGGCCCTCCAGCTGTTGCGAAACTACAACCTCTGGAGTCACGGTCAGTGGCTTTGCAATGCCTCATGGGACTTGTATTTCCACAACAACTGGAGAGCCATAGTTTAGAGGCCCATGCTCTAGACCAGTGTTTCTTAACTCCAGTCCTCAAGGCACCCTAACGGGTCATGTTTTCAGGCTTTCCATTATTTTGCACAGGTGATTTGATCAGTTTCACGGCCTTAGTAATTACCACAGCCATTTCATCTGCGGGAAATCCTGAAAACATGACCTGTTGGGGCGCCTTGAAGATAGGAGTTGAGAAACACTGGTCTAGAGCAGCGATTGTGAACCTTGTCACCCTAGATGATTTGGAACTACATTTCCCATGACACTGCAGAGTGCATGAGCATCATGGGAAATGTAGTTCCAAAACATCTGAGGCACCAAGGTTTACCTTCACTGCTCTAGAGCATGGTCTCCAAAGTACAGCCCGCGGGCCACATCTGGCCCGCAGGTTGAGTCATCACTCGCTGCATGATCAGTTCCTGCTCAAGCCATGTCGAGTAGCAGAAACTGCGCTGCCAGTATGCAGAGCAGATCCCACAGCCCGACAGAGCCTGCCCAACCCAGTGCCTCACTAGCTGTTGATGGCTAGGACCTACTGCACCTCCCGGGTCCCACCCCTCTGTTAGTGTTCTTTATGGCGGTGCTTTTGGCTACAACGTGTCTAACAGCCGGGCAGGAGTCGGGAGGTGCAGCAGAACAGCACCGAAGCTGGAGAAAGGACGCAAGAGGGACACAAATGATTGCTGGTGGTGATGGGGGTATAAATGTGGGAGGGGCACCAAGGTGGACACAATTGTGCAGGGGTCTCTGATGGAGACACAAATATGGAAGTGGAGCACAAATATGCAGGGGGGCTGTGACGAGGACACAAATGTGCAGCGGGGGTTTGATGGGGACAGTGTATGGGGTGGGCTCCGATGGGGACACAAAAAGGTATGGAAGGAGGCTCTGATAGGGACACTAATATGGAAGGGGGCTCTGACGGGAACACAAATATGCAGGGGGTTTTATTCAGGCACAAATATATGGGAGGGGGCTCTCTGATGGTAACACAAATAAGCAGGTGGGCTCTGATTGACACAAATGTATGGAGTGGTGTGTGTGGCAACAGATGCAAGGCCCTGTGCACACTGGAAGTTTAGCCCCGGTGCATGAGGTTATGGCTTTTATTTCTACTGCCGTCAGCCTGTCGAATTATATTTTATTCTGCTGCAGATTCAAATAAAAAATAAATAAAAAAGTATTAATTTTTCGGCCTGCGACTATATGAAAAATGCACAATGTGGCCCCTGAAGTGAAAAGTTTGGAAACCCCTGCTCTAGAGCATTGGTCTCCAAACTATGGCCCTCCAGTTGTTCAGGAACTACAATTCCCATTACGCCCAGTCATGTCTAAATATCAGCCTACGGAAATTCAGGGCTCAGGTAAGTAAGGGGGGCGGAAACTGCAAGGTGTTTCACCTTAATGAATAGGATGCATTAAGGTGAAAAAACACGTAGGTTTACAACCCCTTTACATTTGTGTGTGCCCGTGAAATGGCAAAACAAACTTCAGTACCCTATACGTTCTATAGGCAATGCGTTAAAAGCCCCCTATAGGTCATCAGTTTAGTGTTACGGAGGAGGTCTGGAGCTAGAATTATTACCCAGTCCGGCGATATGTAGCGCGATGGATGTTTTTGCGTGTAGGCATCCCGACGCATGCGTTTACGTTTGGGGGTGAGGGTGTGTGTGCGGGGGAAGTATGTGCTTGGGTGCAACTTTTAACTTTATTGAGGCAGGCAGGGTCTAAAAAGACCAAATGTCTTCTCTGGGCTTCACTGAATGTGTTGCAATGCAGCCCTTCCCAGTGTTTTGTCAGATTAGACGACCCATCAGAATAGGTAACGGAAGTGATGTTTTGTCGCCGCCATCTTGCCAAACCCTGCAC
Organism: Rana muscosa; assembly: GCA_029206835.1. NCBI lineage: Eukaryota > Metazoa > Chordata > Amphibia > Anura > Ranidae > Rana > Rana muscosa. The sequence goes on along the minus strand of JARGYO010005626.1, from coordinate 217,057,222 downwards.
TCCTCCACAGTAAGGATACACCGAGAAGGGGGCAAGCGGACATCTTGTTACACCCACCGGAGTTTTGCATTTTACACTTATTTTTAACAGTAAGCTGAGTTTATATAGTGACATACAGTACATAGAACTCTGTGTGAATGTTTAGATGTTTAATTTTAAAGCAGCGAACTTCTGTCAGATTAGCAGGCTTGTCGCTGCTTTTAAAATTCAACATCTAAACAGTGAGACGGAGTTCAAAGTACTGTATTTCACTATATAAACTGAGTTTACTGTTACAAATAGAGGTCGACTGATTTGTGTTTTTCTCTGGCCGATGCAGATTTTTTTTTTTTTTTGGGCAGGTGGCACTGGCAGGTTTCACAGCCGATAGTGTAACTGCTCTCTGCAGCACCGTGTGTGAACTGTATGTAGGGAGAAAGAAAGATGAAGCATTCAGCGTGATGTCGGAGGTGGGCGGGACCCAGCAGCTATCCAGCCAATGTTTGGGCTGTTCAAGGGGCGGGGCCACACACATAGCGGCCCGCCCAGATCCCATCGACAGGTGTTGGATAGCTGGGTCCTGCCCACCCCGACATTCAACCTAATTTTTGACAGCTCCACGCACAGTGTTTCACACACACACAGAGTTTCACACACACACACACAGTTTCACAGAGTTTCACACACACACAGAGTTTCACACACACACACACACACACACAGACAGAGTTTCACACACACACAGACAGAGTTTCACACACACAGAGTTTCACACACACAGTTTCACACACACAGTTTCACACACACAGAGTTTCACACACACACACAGACAGAGTTTCACACACACACACACACACAGACAGTTTCACACACACACACACAGACAGACAGTTTCACACACACACACACACACAGACAGAGTTTCACACACACACACAGACAGAGTTTCACACACACACACAGACAGAGTTTCACACACACACACACACAGAGTTTCCCACACACACAGACAGAGTTTCACACACACACACAGACAGAGTTTCACACACACACAGACAGAGTTTCACACACACACACAGACAGAGTTTCACACACAGACAGAGTTTCACACACAGACAGAGTTTCACACACACACAGAGTTTCACACACACACAGAGTTTCACACACACACAGAGTTTCACACACACACAGAGTTTCACACACACACAGAGTTTCACACACACACAGAGTTTCACACACACAGTTTCACACACACACAGACAGAGTTTCACACACACACAGACAGAGTTTCACACACACACAGACAGAGTTTCACACACACACACAGAGTTTCACACACACAGTTTCACACACACACAGACAGAGTTTCACACACACACAGACAGAGTTTCACACACACAGAGTTTCACACACACACACAGAGTTTCACACACACACACACACAGACAGAGTTTCACACACACACACAGACAGACAGAGTTTCACACACACACAGACAGAGTTTCACACACACAGTTTCACACACACAGACAGAGTTTCACACACACACACAGAGTTTCACACACACAGACAGAGTTTCACACACACACACACAGACAGAGTTTCACACACACACACACACACAGACACAGTTTCACACACACACACAGTTTCACACACACACACAGAGTTTCACACACACACACACACACAGACACACACAGACAGTTTCACACACACAGACAGAGTTTCACACACAGAGTTTCACACACACACAGAGTTTCACACACACACACACACAGAGTTTCACACACACACAGACAGAGTTTCACACACACACAGACAGAGTTTCACACACACACACACACAGACAGAGTTTCACACACACACACACACAGACAGAGTTTCACACACACACACACACAGACAGAGTTTCACACACACACACAGACAGAGTTTCACACACACACACACACACAGACAGAGTTTCACACACACACACACACAGACAGAGTTTCACACACACACACACACACACAGACAGAGTTTCACACACACACAGACAGAGTTTCACACACACACACAGACAGAGTTTCACACACACACAGAGTTTCACACACACAGTTTCACACACACACAGACAGAGTTTCACACACACACAGACAGAGTTTCACACACACACAGACAGAGTTTCACACACACACAGACAGAGTTTCACACACACACAGACAGAGTTTCACACACACAGTTTCACACACACACAGACAGAGTTTCACACACACACACAGACAGAGTTTCACACACACACACAGACAGAGTTTCACACACACACACAGTTTCACACACACACACAGACACAGTTTCACACACACACACAGTTTCACACACACACACAGAGTTTCACACACACACACACACACAGACACACACAGACAGTTTCACACACACAGACAGAGTTTCACACACAGAGTTTCACACACACACAGAGTTTCACACACACACACACAGAGTTTCACACACACACAGACAGAGTTTCACACACACACAGACAGAGTTTCACACACACACAGACAGAGTTTCACACACACACACACACAGACAGAGTTTCACACACACACACACACAGACAGAGTTTCACACACACACACACACAGACAGAGTTTCACACACACACACAGACAGAGTTTCACACACACACACACAGACAGAGTTTCACACACACACACACACACAGACAGAGTTTCACACACACACACACACAGACAGAGTTTCACACACACACACACACACACAGACAGAGTTTCACACACACACAGACAGAGTTTCACACACACACACAGACAGAGTTTCACACACACACAGAGTTTCACACACACAGTTTCACACACACACAGACAGAGTTTCACACACACACAGACAGAGTTTCACACACACACAGACAGAGTTTCACACACACACAGACAGAGTTTCACACACACAGTTTCACACACACACAGACAGAGTTTCACACACACACACAGACAGAGTTTCACACACACACACAGACAGAGTTTCACACACACACACAGACAGAGTTTCACACACACACACACAGACAGAGTTTCACACACACAGAGTTTCACACACACACAGAGTTTCACACACACACAGAGTTTCACACACACAGAGTTTCACACACACACAGAGTTTCACACACACACAGACAGAGTTTCACACACACACACAGACAGAGTTTCACACACACACACACACAGACAGAGTTTCACACACACACAGAGTTTCACACACACAGTTTCACACACACACAGACAGAGTTTCACACACACACAGACAGAGTTTCACACACACACACAGACAGAGTTTCACACACACACACAGACAGAGTTTCACACACACAGACAGAGTTTCACACACACACACACACACAGACAGAGTTTCACACACACACACACACAGACAGAGTTTCACACACACACACAGAGTTTCACACACACACACAGTTTCACACACACAGACAGAGTTTCACACACACACAGACAGAGTTTCACACACACACACACAGACAGAGTTTCACACACACACAGAGTTTCACACACAGAGTTTCACACACACAGACAGAGTTTCACACACACAGACAGAGTTTCACACACACAGACAGAGTTTCACACACACACACACACACAGACAGAGTTTCACACACACACACACACAGACAGAGTTTCACACACACACAGAGTTTCACACACACACACAGACAGAGTTTCACACACACACACACAGACAGAGTTTCACACACACACACACACACACACACAGACACAGTTTCACACACACACACAGTTTCACACACACACACACACACAGTTTCACACACACACACAGAGTTTCACACACACACAGACAGAGTTTCACACACACAGTTTCACACACACACAGAGTTTCACACACACACACACAGACAGAGTTTCACACACACACACACAGACAGAGTTTCACACACACACACACAGACAGAGTTTCACACACACACAGACAGAGTTTCACACACACACAGACAGAGTTTCACACACACACAGACAGAGTTTCACACACACACAGACAGAGTTTCACACACACACACACACACAGACAGAGTTTCACACACACACACAGAGTTTCACACACACACACACAGACAGAGTTTCACACACACACACACACAGACAGAGTTTCACACACACACACACAGACAGAGTTTCACACACACACACACAGACAGAGTTTCACACACACACACACAGACAGAGTTTCACACACACACACACACACAGACAGAGTTTCACACACAGACAGAGTTTCACACACAGACAGAGTTTCACACACACAGTTTCACACACACAGACAGAGTTTCACACACACAGAGTTTCACACACACAGACAGAGTTTCACACACACACACACACACACAGACAGAGTTTCACACACACACAGAGTTTCACACACACACAGAGTTTCACACACACACACACAGACAGAGTTTCACACACACACACACACACAGACAGAGTTTCACACACACACACACACAGACAGAGTTTCACACACACACACAGACAGAGTTTCACACACACAGACAGAGTTTCACACACACAGACAGAGTTTCACACACACAGACAGAGTTTCACACACACAGACAGAGTTTCACACACACAGACAGAGTTTCACACACACAGACAGAGTTTCACACACACAGACAGAGTTTCACACACACACAGAGTTTCACACACACAGTTTCACACACACACACACAGACAGAGTTACACACACACACACAGACAGAGTTTCACACACACACACACACAGAGTTTCACACACACACACACAGAGTTTCACACACACACACACACAGACAGAGTTTCACACACACACACACAGTTTCACACAGACACACAGAGTTTCACACACACACAGACAGAGTTTCACACACACACAGACAGAGTTTCACACACACACACACAGTTTCACACACACACACAGACAGAGTTTCACACACAGTTACACACACACACACAGAGTTTCACACACACACACAGACAGAGTTTCACACACACACACACAGACAGAGTTTCACACACACACACAGACAGAGTTTCACACACACACACAGACAGAGTTTCACACACACACAGACAGAGTTTCACACACACACAGAGTTTCACACACACACACACACAGAGTTTCACACACACACAGACAGAGTTTCACACACACACAGACAGAGTTACACACACACACAGACAGAGTTACACACACACACAGACAGAGTTTCACACACACAGACAGAGTTTCACACACACAGACAGAGTTTCACACACACAGACAGAGTTACACACACACACAGACAGAGTTTCACACACACACAGACAGAGTTTCACACACACACAGACAGAGTTTCACACACACACACAGACAGAGTTTCACACACACACAGAGTTTCACACACACACACAGACAGAGTTTCACACACACAGACAGAGTTTCACACACACAGACAGAGTTACACACACACACAGACAGAGTTTCACACACACACAGACAGAGTTTCACACACACACAGACAGAGTTTCACACACACACAGACAGAGTTTCACACACACACACACACACACAGAGTTTCACACACACAGTTTCACACACACACACACACACAGACAGAGTTTCACACACACACACACACAGACAGAGTTTCACACACACACACACACAGACAGTTTCACACACACAGACAGTTTCACACACACACACAGAGTTTCACACACACACACACACAGAGTTTCACACACACACACACACAGACAGAGTTTCACACACACACACACACACAGACAGTTTCACACACACACACACACACACAGACAGAGTTTCACACACACACACACAGACAGAGTTTCACACACACACACACACAGAGTTTCACACACACAGAGTTTCACACACACACAGACAGAGTTTCACACACACACAGACAGAGTTTCACACACACAGACAGAGTTTCACACACACAGACAGAGTTTCACACACACACACAGACAGAGTTTCACACACACAGACAGTTTCACACACACACAGAGTTTCACACACACAGACAGAGTTTCACACACACAGACAGAGTTTCACACACACAGACAGAGTTTCACACAGACACAGAGTTTCACACACACACACACAGTTTCACACACACACACAGACAGAGTTTCACACACACACACACACACACACAGACAGAGTTTCACACACACACACACACACACAGTTTCACACACACAGACAGAGTTTCACACACACACACAGACAGAGTTTCACACACACACACAGACAGAGTTTCACACACACACACAGACAGAGTTTCACACACACACACAGACAGAGTTTCACACACACACAGACAGAGTTTCACACACACACAGACAGAGTTTCACACACACACACACACACAGACAGAGTTTCACACACACACACACACACAGACAGAGTTTCACACACACAGACAGAGTTTCACACACACACAGACAGAGTTTCACACACACAGTTTCACACACACAGAGTTTCACACACACACACACACACACACACACACAGACAGAGTTTCACACACACACAGACAGTTTCACACACACACACACAGACAGAGTTTCACACACACACACACAGACAGAGTTTCACACACAGAGTTTCACACACACACACAGACAGAGTTTCACACACACAGACAGTTTCACACACACAGAGTTTCACACACACACAGAGTTTCACACACACACACAGACAGAGTTTCACACACACACACACACACAGACAGAGTTTCACACACACAGACAGAGTTTCACACACACAGACAGAGTTTCACACACACAGACAGAGTTTCACACACACACAGACAGAGTTTCACACACACACAGACAGTTTCACACACACAGACAGAGTTTCACACACACAGACAGAGTTTCACACACACACACAGACAGAGTTTCACACACACACACAGACAGAGTTTCACACACACAGACAGTTTCACACACACACACACACACACACAGACAGTTTCACACACACACACACAGACAGAGTTTCACACACACACACACAGACAGAGTTTCACACACACACACACACACAGACAGAGTTTCACACACACACACACACACAGACAGAGTTTCACACACACACACACAGACAGAGTTTCACACACACACACACACAGACAGAGTTTCACACACACACACACACACACACAGACAGAGTTTCACACACAGACAGAGTTTCACACACACAGTTTCACACACACAGACAGAGTTTCACACACACAGAGTTTCACACACACAGACACACAGACAGAGTTTCACACACACAGACACACAGACAGAGTTTCACACACACACACACACACACACAGACAGAGTTTCACACACACAGAGTTTCACACACACACACAGAGTTTCACACACACACACACAGACAGAGTTTCACACACACACAGACAGAGTTTCACACACACACACAGAGTTTCACACACACAGACAGAGTTTCACACACACAGACAGAGTTTCACACACACAGACAGAGTTTCACACACACAGACACACAGACAGAGTTTCACACACACACACACACACACACAGACAGAGTTTCACACACACAGACAGAGTTTCACACACACACACACACAGACAGAGTTTCACACACACACAGTTTCACACACACACAGAGTTTCACACACACACAGAGACAGAGTTTCACACACACACAGAGTTTCACACACACACACAGACAGAGTTTCACACACACACAGACAGAGTTTCACACACACACAGACAGAGTTTCACACACACACATACAGAGTTTCACACACACACATACAGAGTTTCACACACACACACAGAGTTTCACACACACAGTTTCACACACACACACAGACAGAGTTTCACACACACACACACACAGACAGAGTTTCACACACACACACACACAGACAGAGTTTCACACACACACACACACAGACAGACAGAGTTTCACACACACACACAGACAGAGTTTCACACACACACACACAGACAGACAGAGTTTCACACACACAGACAGAGTTTCACACACACAGACAGAGTTTCACACACACAGACAGAGTTTCACACACACACACAGACAGAGTTTCACACACACACACACACACAGACAGAGTTTCACACACACACACACAGAGTTTCACACACACACACAGAGTTTCACACACACACACACACACAGACAGAGTTTCACACACACACAGACAGAGTTTCACACACACACAGACAGAGTTTCACACACACACAGACAGAGTTTCACACACACACACACAGTTTCACACACACAGAGTTTCACACACACACAGAGTTTCACACACACACAGACAGAGTTTCACACACACACAGACAGAGTTTCACACACACACAGACAGAGTTTCACACACACACAGACAGAGTTTCACACACACACAGACAGAGTTTCACACACACACAGACAGAGTTTCACACACACACAGACAGTTTCACACACACACAGACAGAGTTTCACACACACACAGACAGAGTTTCACACACACACACACACACACAGACAGAGTTTCACACACACACACACACAGACAGAGTTTCACACACACACACACACAGACAGAGTTTCACACACACACACACACAGACAGAGTTTCACACACACACACACAGTTTCACACACACACAGACAGAGTTTCACACACACACACGCACACAGACAGAGTTTCACACACACACACAGACAGAGTTTCACACACACACACGCACACAGACAGAGTTTCACACACACACACACACAGTTTCACACACACACACACAGACAGAGTTTCACACACACACAGACAGAGTTTCACACACACACAGACAGAGTTTCACACACACAGACAGACAGAGTTTCACACACACAGACAGACAGAGTTTCACACACACAGACAGACAGAGTTTCACACACACAGACAGACAGACAGAGTTTCACACACACAGACAGACAGAGTTTCACACACACAGACAGACAGAGTTTCACACAGACAGAGTTTCACACACACACAGTTTCACACAGACAGAGTTTCACACACACACAGTTTCACACACACACAGTTTCACACACACACAGTTTCACACACACACACAGTTTCACACACACACAGTTTCACACACACACAGTTTCACACACACACAGTTTCACACACACACACAGTTTCACACACACAGACAGAGTTTCACACACACACACAGTTTCACACACACAGACAGAGTTTCACACACACAGACAGAGTTTCACACACACACACAGTTTCACACACACAGACAGAGTTTCACACACACAGACAGAGTTTCACACACACAGACAGAGTTTCACACACACACACACAGACAGAGTTTCACACACACACACAGACAGAGTTTCACACACACACAGAGTTTCACACACACACAGACAGAGTTTCACACACACACACAGACAGAGTTTCACACACACACACAGACAGAGTTTCACACACACACACACACAGACAGAGTTTCACACACACACAGACAGAGTTTCACACACACACAGAGTTTCACACACACACACACACACAGTTTCACACACACACACAGTTTCACACACACACACAGACAGAGTTTCACACACACACACACAGACAGAGTTTCACACACACACACACAGACAGAGTTTCACACACACACACAGACAGAGTTTCACACACACACACAGACAGAGTTTCACACACACACACAGACAGAGTTTCACACACACACACAGACAGAGTTTCACACACACACACACACAGACAGAGTTTCACACACACACAGAGTTTCACACACACACACACAGAGTTTCACACACACACACACAGAGTTTCACACACACACACAGACAGAGTTTCACACACACACACACAGTTTCACACAGACAGACAGAGTTTCACACACACACACAGACAGAGTTTCACACACACACACAGAGTTTCACACACACACACACAGACAGAGTTACACACACAGACAGACAGAGTTTCACACACACAGACAGACAGAGTTTCACACACACAGACAGACAGACAGAGTTTCACACACACAGACAGACAGAGTTTCACACACACAGACAGACAGAGTTTCACACAGACAGAGTTTCACACACACACAGTTTCACACAGACAGAGTTTCACACACACACAGTTTCACACACACACAGTTTCACACACACACAGTTTCACACACACACACAGTTTCACACACACACAGTTTCACACACACACAGTTTCACACACACACACAGTTTCACACACACAGACAGAGTTTCACACACACACACAGTTTCACACACACAGACAGAGTTTCACACACACAGACAGAGTTTCACACACACACACAGTTTCACACACACAGACAGAGTTTCACACACACAGACAGAGTTTCACACACACAGACAGAGTTTCACACACACACACACAGACAGAGTTTCACACACACACACAGACAGAGTTTCACACACACACAGAGTTTCACACACACACAGACAGAGTTTCACACACACACACAGACAGAGTTTCACACACACACACAGACAGAGTTTCACACACACACACACACAGACAGAGTTTCACACACACACAGACAGAGTTTCACACACACACACACAGAGTTTCACACACACACACACACACAGTTTCACACACACACACAGTTTCACACACACACACAGACAGAGTTTCACACACACACACACAGACAGAGTTTCACACACACACACACAGACAGAGTTTCACACACACACACAGACAGAGTTTCACACACACACACAGACAGAGTTTCACACACACACACAGACAGAGTTTCACACACACACACACACAGACAGAGTTTCACACACACACAGAGTTTCACACACACACACACAGAGTTTCACACACACACAGAGTTTCACACACACACACAGACAGAGTTTCACACACACACACACAGTTTCACACAGACAGACAGAGTTTCACACACACACACAGACAGAGTTTCACACACACACACAGAGTTTCACACACACACACACAGACAGAGTTACACACACAGAGTTTCACACACACACACAGTTTCACACACACAGTTTCACACACACAGTTTCACACACACAGTTTCACACACACACACAGTTTCACACACACACACACACAGTTTCACACACACACACACAGTTTCACACACACACAGTTTCACACACACACACACACAGTTTCACACACACACACACACAGTTTCACACACACACACACAGTTTCACACACACACACAGTTTCACACACACACACAGTTTCACACACACACACAGTTTCACACACACACACAGTTTCACACACACACACAGTTTCACACACACACAGTTTCACACACACAGTTTCACACACACACACAGTTTCACACACACACAGTTTCACACACACACACACAGTTTCACACACACACACAGTTTCACACACACACACAGTTTCACACACACACACAGTTTCACACACACACACACAGTTTCACACACACACACACAGTTTCACACACACACACAGTTTCACACACACACACAGTTTCACACACACACACAGTTTCACACACACACACAGTTTCACACACACACAGTTTCACACACACACAGTTTCACACACACACAGTTTCACACACACACAGTTTCACACACACACACAGTTTCACACACACACACACAGTTTCACACACACACACACAGTTTCACACACACACACACAGTTTCACACACACACACACACACACAGTTTCACACACACACACACAGTTTCACACACACACACAGTTTCACACACACACACAGTTTCACACACACACACAGTTTCACACACACACACACACACAGTTTCACACACACACACACAGTTTCACACACACACACACACAGTTTCACACACACACACACACAGTTTCACACACACACACAGTTTCACACACACACACAGTTTCACACACACAGTTTCACACACACACACACACAGTTTCACACACACACAGTTTCACACACACACACAGTTTCACACACACACACAGTTTCACACACACACACAGTTTCACACACACACACAGTTTCACACACACACACAGTTTCACACACACACACAGTTTCACACACACACAGTTTCACACACACACACAGTTTCACACACACACACAGTTTCACACACACACACACAGTTTCACACACACACACACAGTTTCACACACACACACACAGTTTCACACACACACACACACAGTTTCACACACACACACACACAGTTTCACACACACACACACACAGTTTCACACACACACACACACAGTTTCACACACACACACACACACAGTTTCACACACACACACACACAGTTTCACACACACACACACACACAGTTTCACACACACACAGTTTCACACACACACAGTTTCACACACACACAGTTTCACACACACACAGTTTCACACACACACAGTTTCACACACACACAGTTTCACACACACACAGTTTCACACACACACAGTTTCACACACACACAGTTTCACACACACACAGTTTCACACACACACAGTTTCACACACACACAGTTTCACACACACACACACACAGTTTCACACACACACACACAGTTTCACACACCGTGGCGCTGCTCTGCCAACCGTGTGGAGAAGGGAGAAGGATTCTCCACACTCCGCAGGCAGAGGTGCGGTGACTGCGGTCAGTGATATATCGGCCTAATTTGGAGAATAATCGGCCGATGCAGATTTCTCCAAAATGGCCAAATATCGGCCGATCTCTAGTTACAAATAAGTGTAAAATGCAACTCTCCGGTGAGTAACAAGATGTCCGTTTGTCCCCTTCTCACTGTATCCTTACTGTGGAGGAGTGCAGGGTGTACCAAGATAACGGCGACGAAGCGTCACTTCCGTTAGACATTGACGGGTCACCTAATCTGATGAAACACCGGCTATGCTAGCCAGGGAGACAGATGTTTACCCGGAAGTGATGTCATACATGTCGCTTTCCGGGTCACAGCAACAAGGGTGGTCCGAGTGGTCTGCTGGTGTGAAATGGGCCTTAAACTGACAAAAAAATGAAATAAATGAAAACCGGAAGCCAATTGGTTTCTATGCAGAGCTGCATCTGATTTTGCACTCCAGTTTTAAGAAATCTCCCCCAATGTGTGAATTCAGCAGTTGTGCACTTCCAGCCCAAGCCAACTCGGACATTCCTCTCCTACATGTAAAATAAAAATATTTTTTTTTTTGCGAGAAAATTACTCAGAACCCCCAAACGCGCGCGCATGTGTATATATATATATATAAATTATTATCAGGGACCCTAGGGGGGGGGGGGGAAAATGGCAGTCGTTTTTAAAAAAAAGATTAAAAACACTAAAGTTAGTCCAATTGTTTTGTATAAATGTGAAAGATGTTATGCCGAGTAAATAGATACCCAACACTTCACGCTTTAAAATTGCGCAAACTTTGGAATGGCGTCAAACTTCGGTACTTAAAAATCCCCATATGCAATGCTTTCATTTTTTTTTTACAGGTTACCGTTTACAGTTAGATCTAGTGCTGGAATTATTGCTCTCACCATCTTTCGCGCAGATACCTCACGTGTGATTTGAACGCCGTTAGCATATGCGGACACGCCCTAAGTATGCGCTCACTTCTGCATGCAAGCGCGAGGGGACACAGTAAAAAAAATTTTTTTATTGTATCTAGGTTTTACTTTCCCTTTAAAAATGTTTTTTTAAAATCACGTTTATTCCCATTACAAGGGATGTAAACATCCCTTGTAATAGGAATCGGGCATGACAGGTCCTCTTTATGGGGAGATCTTGTAATAGAAATAAGGGGTGACAGGTCCTCTTTATAGGGAGATCTTGTAATATAAATAAGGGGTGACAGGTCCTCTTTATGGAGAGATCTTGGATCTATAAGACCCCACATCTCTTCTCTAGGCTGAAAATCCCGGAGGAGAAAACAAACACCCCATGACCTCGCCAGGAGTGGCGTTATAACATTGTGTCTGGCCTCCGAAGGTCATAGAGATGGCTGGGGATCATCTGGTCCTCGGTCAGCTCTATGGTAAACAGCTGCCGGCAGGGGATCATACAATAACTCAGTAACAGAATTCTGAAATCAAATGAGGCCAAAACGCAACCAGGCGAAATCCAGGAACACGTTTCTGGCGGTATGGCTCTTTAAAATGGCCTGCGCCAGACTTCATAATCCACGTCGCTGGTTTTGGTCGCTTTACGGGCATGAGTGGCAGATTCAGGTAGTTCTTAATAGCGTTGCTTTTTAGGGGAGTTATGACTGCAAAAAAATAAAGTAAATGATAAATCCCCCCCCCCAGTTCATAGTAAACTAAACTGAAGGTAATCAAGCCCTACTCTAAGTTGGCGTACAGAGACAGGCAGAGTGCCCGTGTCTGTGTACATCATTACTTCCTCCACACCCATCACTGGTTAAAGCGATTCTAAAGGTTAGAGGGGAAAAAAAAAAAAAAAAGAAAATGAAAAAACCTCCCCCGCACACGTTCTACTTACCTGCTCGGTGTAATGGTTTTACATTGAGCAGCCTGAGCCTCTTTTGGGGCCCCCTGCTGGCGCTCCCGGCCCCCCCCCCCAAATAGTAATCCTCTTGGTTATGGGGGCAATCGAGCAGGGTTACTCCCAAGATGCGCTCCTGTGAATGGACATTGTCCATTAACACAGAGCATGGTTGGGCCCGCCCCCAATCTCTCCACACTGGCTCAGAGCATGGCTTGGCCTCATCCCCACTCTCCTCATTGGCTCACTGTCTGAATTGACAGCAGCATGAGCCAATGGCTCCCACTGCTGTGAGCCAATGAGGAGAGAGACACCCAGGAGAGCAGCTGCTCTAATGCACATCCACTGGAGTGAGATGGGGCTCAGGTAATTATAAGGGGGAGCTGTACACAGGCGTTTTTGTTTTTTAATCCTAAAGCGGTTGTAAAGGCTGAAGGTGCATTCTATGAAGGAAAAAACCTGTGTGCAGCCTCCCCCCCAGCCCCCATAATACTTACCCGATCCAGTGATGTGCATAACAGCCATTGCTGTCTTGGGTCTCTTTCTCCTCATTGGCTGCGAGACAGCCGCAAGACCCATTGTCTCCCATGGCTGTCGATCACAGCAAGGAGGGAGGGAGCTGGGGACAGAGCTGAGCCCTGTAGTGTGTCCTATGGACGCTCTGAAGCGCGAGGCCCCCCCCACTCAAGCGGCTTGCACTGGGGGGTGCCCCCCCCACTCAAGCGGCTTGCACTGGGGGGGTGCCCCCCCAAAGAGGAGGAGCCAGGAGCGCCAGTGGGGGGGACCTGAGAAGAGGTGGATTGGGGCTGCTCTGTACAAAACCATTGCAAGTCTAACATGTTTGTTAAAACAAATCCTGCCTTTAATACCACTTTAAAGCGGAGGTTCACCCAAAAGTGAACCTCCGTTTTTCGGAAACCTCCCCCCCCTCCGGTGTCACATTTGGCACCTTTTAGGGTGGAGGGGGTGCAGATACCTGTATAAAACAGGTATTTGCACCACTTCCGGGTGCAGACTCCCGGCCCTTCGCGTCACCCCCCCCCCCCCCGTGTTCTGGGAAACACTTGGCTCCCAGAACACAACGGGGACCAGTGAGGACGGCGCAGCGCGATTCACGCATGCGCCGTAGGGAACCAGGCAGTGAAGCCACAGCGCTTCACTTCCCGATTCCCTCACCGAGGATGGCGGCAAGGAAGCCTAGAGCCGAGCGGCAGCTTGACGTCGCGGGCTGACCTGGACAGGTAAGTGTCCTTTTTTTAAAAGTCAGCAGCTGCAGTATTTGTAGCTGCTGGCTTTTAAAAAAATAAACTAAATTCCGGCGAACCTCCACTTTAAGGACACTGCCTGCCTGGATGGTCTCCTAGCAACCAGAGACACCGACAGTGGGTGAAGCCTGATGGAGATTCACAGACACTAGATCCCCATAAGTTCTGCTCTCCTTGTGATTGGTAGCAGGCATTTGTGGATTCTATAGCCAACCGAAATGCTCCATTGGCTACAGATCTGCCCATCACCCGGGGAGCACACCTGATGGGGAAGTTGGGTATGAATCCCAAACAGGCTGTCAGTGCAGCTGAGCTGCTTCCTGTCACTGCAGCCGTCATAGGAGAGAAAGTCTTCATGGACACCTCAGTCTGTGTACCGTCACATGTGGTGCAAATTCATGTACCTGTTTACCACAGGTGCGTCCCTCTCACCTGCACCAACCTTTGTTATGCAGAGGCACATTGGATTTCTAAGGAGCGTCTTCACTTGTGAATGGGGCCATTAGTGATTACATGTGGGAGACCAGCGTGTGGGGGGTGGGTGTTTCTCAGCTCAGGGATTGAAAGCAATGGGGGGGCGCGACAGCATCCGCAGGTAATCGTAGCCACTCCAAGTAATCACTCATAGCGCAATTACCGGCTAACAATCAGTCCTGCATGCATGGACGATCATTTGCAGTGATCACTCCATGTGTGATTACCGGCAAATTCCCCTAAATGTATTTAGTATTTTTCCAGACATTTTATTGGGGAACCTTCAAGACAGCTGGAAGGGTCTTCAGTAATGACGGCGGCTCCTCCGGACTACCGGATATCACAAACCATTCATTATCTTTATAGGAAAAACAATATCCTGATATACTTACAAGGCGGACTGAAAGAAACTGCCAGAGACTCCTGAAAGAACCCGCTTCGGGGATTATCTGCAAAAAAAGAAAACAAAGAAAGGGGATTAGACAAAATTCCTAATATTAACCCGTCCAGCATGGAACACAAAATGCCTGAGACTCCGCCCCCCAACCGAAAACTCACCGCCACTACAAGAGCTCAACACACTACTGAACCCAATGCTTTGCTGGAATACCGAATTTTGTTTTCCCCTATTTTTGCTGCAGCACTACTGATTTTATTCCCCCTCCTTTGTGCTCTAATATGATTTTTCTCCCCCCCCTTTTTTTTGCTCAAATACTGATATTTTCCCCCTTTGTGCCAACATTGATCCCCCCCCTCTCTTTGCACAAATACTAATTCCCCCCCTTTTTTACTCAGATACCAATTTGTTTTCCCCCTTTCTTGCTCTAATAATGACCACCCCCCCTGTGCTTGAATACTGATATCTCCCCCCCAATTCCGGGTTCCCCACAAATACAAATTCTCTCCCCACTTTGCTTCATTACCCCCTTTTTTGCTCTAACACAGACCCCCCCTTACGTGAATACAGATTTTATTTCCCTTTTTTTGTTCCAATATTGATTCCCCCCCCCTTTTTTTGCTCCAATACTGATATTTCCCCCCCAATTGTGCCAACACTGACCCCCCCTTCTCTGCTTGAATACTGATTACCCCCCTTTTTCACTCAGATACCAATTTGTTCTCCCCCTTCTTGCTCCAATACTGACCCCCCATCCTTCCGCTTGAATGCCGATATCCCCCCCAATTACGGATTCCCCACGAATACAAATTCTCCCCCTTTTTGCTTCATTACTGATTTCTTACCCCCCTTTTTTTTGCTTAAACACAGACCACCCCCCCGCTCGAATACAGCTTTTATTTCCTCTTTTTGTTCCAATATTGATTGTTCTTCCCCCCTTTTTGCTCCAATACAGATCCCCCACACTATTCCGGGCGTTACAAGAGTAGGGACTGACAGGAGCCAGTGGGTGGAGCTGTGCATGTCATCAGAGGCAGCTTGTTGTCAGACTGTCCACTGCAATATTGCAGTCGTACTACAAGTTGCTGATTGCCTCCATTACTGATATAAAAAATAAAAATGCCAGCATATATCCCATAGTTTGTAGATAAGGCTGAGCTCTGGCGTGTTCGCATAGTACACGTTCAGAGCACGCCAAGAAGTCGGCACCGCACTGCGCTAATCACAGCCAGGGAGACATTTCCCGATCTCTGCAGCTGAGCATCGGGACATCGGGAAATGTCTCCTTGGCTGTGATTAGCGCAGTGCGGTGCCGACTTCCTGGCGGGCTCTGAACGTGTACTATGCGAACAAGCCAGAGCTCATCCTTTTTTGTAGACACTAAAGCGTTTGTGCAAACCAATCAATATACGCTTAGATTTTTTTTTTTTTACCAAGAATTTGTAGCAGAATACATATTGGCCGAAATTTAAGAAGAAATTTGTTTTTGTTTATTTTATTGCATATGTTTTATAGCAGAAAGTAAAAGTGTTTTACTCAAAACTGTCGGTCTTTGTTTAAAGCACAAAAAAAACACAGAAAAAAATGCAGAGGCGATCAAATACAATAAAAAAAAATCTCTATATGTGTGGGGAAAAAAAAAGGATATAAAATTGAATTTGTGTACAGTGATACATGACTGCGCAATTTTAAAGTTAAAATAATATTGAGCCCAAAAAAAAAAAAAACAGCCTGGTTAAGGGCGGAGGTCAAGTGAATATATAGTTTGTTTGCATCAACTTGGTCCAAACTAATTTCCCTCACTAAGTGCTGCACTGACTGAAGTGTATGTAGCTTCAGGTGCATACAGTACTAGGTGACAGACTTCCCGACCCTCAGCCAGAACAATGAACACAGTCTGAGCGGCGTTCAGCCATTCATGGGCAGCTTTGTATTCTGTGAATAAATACAAAGCTGCCTCTGATTGTCCGAGTCAGACATCGTGACATCAGCCCACCCCCTCTGACTCAAGAGGATATATTGCTTCATTCTGCCAATGGAACATCCACTAAACCTGCAGTGTCTGTAGAATTCTATGTGAACTTCCATTTTAAGTAAAGCGCACCAGACATGGCCCCCCCATCAGTAGCTGGGAATTATGAACCCAGAAGCACACAGATATGAGCACTTCCAGATTCAGATCTCTAAATCCGGCCAGGGAAGAAGCAAGACGAAGCACAGTCTACTTAGCTAAAAGACCCCCGATGCCTCATTTAAAAAGAACATATCACCTGCACTGCGCCATCACTGGCTCGGATCATAGAAATAAGGTAGAATTAAAAACAAAACGTTGAAGACCCCCCCCCCCCCCACAAATGTGCGCAGGTGTGAGGAATGTCCATCACCCAGGACCAGGTTCCCCCGGCCCGCGCCGTACACGTCTCCCAGGTTCCCCGGCCCGCGCCGTCTCCCAGGACCAGGTTCCCCGGCCCGCGCCGTCTCCCAGGACCAGGTTCCCCGGCCCGCGCCGTACCCCAGGACCAGGTTCCCCGGCCCGCGCCGTACCCCAGGACCAGGTTCCCCGGCCCGCGCCGTACCCCAGGTTCCCCGGCCCGCGCCGTACCCCAGGTTCCCCGGCCCGCGCCGTACCCCAGGACCCCCGGCCCGCGCCGTACCCCAGGACCCCCGGCCCGCGCCGTACCCCAGGACCCCCGGCCCGCGCCGTACCCCAGGACCCCCGGCCCGCGCCGTACCCCAGGACCCCCGGCCCGCGCCGTACCCGTCTCCCAGGACCAGGTTCCCCGGCCCGCGCCGTACCCGTCTCCCAGGACCAGGTTCCCCGGCCCGCGCCGTACCCGTCTCCCAGGACCAGGTTCCCCGGCCCGCGCCGTACCCGTCTCCCAGGACCAGGTTCCCCGGCCCGCGCCGTACCCGTCTCCCAGGACCAGGTTCCCCGGCCCGCGCCGTACCCGTCTCCCAGGACCAGGTTCCCCGGCCCGCGCCGTACCCGTCTCCCAGGACCAGGTTCCCCGGCCCGCGCCGTACCCGTCTCCCAGGACCAGGTTCCCCGGCCCGCGCCGTACCCGTCTCCCAGGACCAGGTTCCCCGAGATGTGCACACAGCCCCCCAAAAGCCCACACTAAGCTGAGGGCAATACCTCATTACACGGGCACAGTGAGGGGAGCTTCCCACCTTATGGTCAACTTAAAGTCGAATACCAGGCTGGTGAAAAGGTTTTCCTTGCAGAGGGATCCTCTCTTTACTGCAAAGGTTATGTGTGTTGCTTACTCCCCTCAGTCCCAGGATGTGTGTGTGTGGTTCTTGATATCCTTTCATACACTGCTGATCCTGCACTGTATGTGACCGACACAAGACTGGTCAGGCAGCAAAGAGCAGCTTCAGGGGGACTCCGTCTTACTTACCAAGGGGAGAAATTCTATTGTCTCACCTCAATCCTATCCCCTTAGACCAGGGAACTCCAAAACTAAGGCCCTCCAGCCATTGCAGAACTACACATCCAATGAGGCATTGTAGTAAAACTGACATTCACAGACATGACGGGAATAGTTCCTGAACTGGAGGGCCATCGTTTGGAGACTCCTGCCTTAGACCATAGGGTGGTTAACCTGCAGTTCGCCAGCTGTTGTGGAACTACAAGTCCCATGAGCCATTGCAAGCCACTGAGTTACAAGCATGATGGGACTTGTAGTTCCACAACAGCTGGAGGGCCACAGATTGAGCACCCATGCCTTAGAAAAGGGATCTCTAAACTATGGCCCTCCGGCTGTTGCGGAACTACACTTCCCATGAGGCATTGAAAAAAATAAACTGACATTCACAGACATGATGGGAAATTGTGGTTCCACCACAACTGGAGGGCCACAGATTGCCTACCCCTGGTCTAAGGTATGGGTGCTCAATCTTAGCGCTCCATCTGTGGTGAAACTACAAATCCTATCATGCCTCTAGGAGTCATGCCTGTGATTGTCAGGGTTTTGCAATGTCTCCTGGGACTTGTAGTTGCTCTGCTAACCTCCGCCAGGGACCCGAATCCCCCCCCCCCCCATTGTCTACAATACAGCAGGATCTACCCCTCACCCCCCCCCCATTGTCTCCAATACAGCAGGATCTACCCCTCACCCCCCCCCCTATTAACAGCCAACCTCAGCCAGGGACCCCACTATAAAGAACAAGACCTCTACCATCAATCTGTTCTCTCAACTACAGGAAAATCTACTGCCCACCCCCCCCCCCCATAAACTGACAATGTAAATAAGTTTATGTAAACACTAGAATCAGGAGCGGCTTACACGGCTCCTCCTACACCTCACATTGTAGATCTGATGGGAGTATAAAGAGCAGATGGGGTACAAAAACCACATTCCCAGACCCCTTCCCAGGACAACCTTCTTCCACTAGTAACGTGCCACCTGCACCCCCCCCCCCTTATACCCAACAACCTCAGTCAGGGACCCCAAATCCAGCCTTCTGCAGGACGAGGAGCGGGCGATGTACAAATATATCCATCCTTCTTCACATCCCTTCCACTAGCAGCACGCCACCTGCACCCCCCTCATACCCGACACCCTCAGGGACCCTGAAAGGGGTCTTTAAGTGGTTAAACTGACCTCGTCCCTTTGATCTAAAAAAGGACCAAGCGTTACATTGTTTCTCTTGTCTAAGCGATGTTGTCATAAACTTGCAGGCTGATGGTTTTGTTTTTTTGACAGCAGTGAGCAGAGAACTCTGCACCGAACTCGGGAAAAAGCTTCAAAGGGACACTAAAGCTTCCCTTTTTTTTTTGCAAAAAAATAAAACATGTTATACTTACCTCCACTGTGCAGCTCGTTTTGCACACAGTGGCCCCGATCCTGGTCTTCTGGGGTCCCTCGGCGGCTGTCTTGGCTCCTCCCCGCAAGGACTCCACACCATAATGCGAGCGAGCTCGCATGGTGTGGAGTTATTGTGGGCGCGCTCACCGTGATACAGCGGCGGCCATAGCCGCCGTCTGTATCACTCGACCCCGCCCCTGTGTCATTGGATGTGATTGACAGCAGCGCCAGCCAATGGCTGCGCTGCTTTCAATCCATCCAGTGTTGCCAATCGGCGGCCAGGCTGAGAACCGAAGAGGATGACGGGGACGAGCACGGGACTTTCGAGGGGCCAGGTAAGTAAAACGGGGGCTCTATTGTCGGATGTTTTTTCACCTTAATGCATAGGATGCATTAAGGTGAAAAAACATGTAACTTTTACTACTCCTTTAAGATCTCGAGGGTAGAATCGCAAATCGATTCTTTAATCATGATAGATAGAGATATCTATCTGTATCCATCTATCTGTACCATCTATTTGTATCTGTATCCGTATCTACATCCGCATCCGTATCTATATATTATATAAAAACACACACCTACACGATTCTGGCTAAAATGAGAATCAATTATTATTTTTTGCTTAGAAGATAGATCACGATTCTCGCAGCGTAACATATTTCACATTAAAACCAAAAAAATTGGGCTAACTTACTTTTATTAATTGAAGTGTATTTTTTCCAAAAAATTTGCATTTGAAAGACCGCAGCACAAATACAGTGCGACATAAAATATTGCAGCAATTGCCATTTTATCCCTAGGGTCTCTGCTAATATATATAATGTTTGGGGGGTTCCAAGTAATTTTCGAGCAAAAAAATATTGAACTTAAAGAGGAGCTCCTGCGAAAAAAAAATTAAAAGCCAGCAGCTACAGACTTTTAATATTAGGACACTTGCCTGTCCTGGAGTCCAGCGACGTCCGCAGCAGAGGACGAGCGATACCGCTCGTCACTCTGCTGCCCCCGCCGCCATCCTCGTGAGGGAAGCAGAAAGTGAAGCCTTGCGGCTTCACTGCCCGGTTCCCTACGGCGCATGCGTGAGTCGCGCTGCGCCGTTCTGACTGGTCCTCCTGTGTTCTGGGAGCCGAGTGTCTCCCAGAACACTATGGGGTATTCTGTGGGAAGCGACGTGCTTCCCGCAGAGAGGACTCCCGGATGTGGGTGAAAACACCCGTCTTAGACAGGTATCTGCACCCCCCTGAAAGGTGTCAATTGTGACACCGGAGGGGGGTTCCGATGAGCGGAAGTTCCACTTTAGTGTGGAGCTCCGCTTTAAGAAACAAGTGTCAGAAAAAGATTTGGACTTTAAGTGGTTAAACTTCCTGCATTTACATCCAGAAGTTTGATCTAAGAAGGAAGTTTGTTACAATGTTCATGGTGTAAAAAAAAAAAAAAAAAAAAAAAAAAAAAAAAACTTTGCAGACTGCCCAGATTTCCTTACACACAGAAGTTTATCCCTTTGATCTAAAAACTTGTCAGACTGCCCAAACTTTTTCTTTTGACAGCTGAGTGAGCAGATAAGTCTCTCCACTTGTTATATGAAAGAGTCGGCAAACTCTGCATTGGAGATCGTCAGAGGGGTTTGAATCGAGATCACGATTTTTTTACGATTAATTGTGCAGCTTTATCACGCACCTCTCAATATCACTGAGGGTAGCTGTATGGTGTATCTCCCTGTATTAAAGACAACAGACTGATGGGAGGTATGGGGTCCCCGGCATGGGGGGGGGGGGGGGGGGGGGGTGTGCAGATGGAGTGCTGCTAGAGGAAGGGATGTATTTGTACCTCGCCCGCTCCTCAGAAGCAGCTTTGTAATGGTTTCTCTGAAATTTGGCTTTGTTTACATAGATAGCTAAATTGTTACATAGATACACACAGTGTCTGAGAGTACCCACCATATATTACAAAAAAATAAAACATTTTTTGTAATATGCGAGTACTCCGAGCGCACGTCTATATATTATATATACACACACACACACACACACGTGCATCTATGTAACCATCAATGTAAACAAAGCCAATTCAGACCACCTTTACAAAGCTGCTTCTACTACAGGATGGAGGATTGCACAATGTACTAATATATCTATTCCCCCCCCCAAACCCCTGACAACCTCAGAGACCCCAACCCCCCCCCAAATACCTGACAACCTCAGACCCCAAACCACCCCCCCCAAACCCCTGACAACCTCAGAGACCCCAAACCACCCCGACAACCTCAGAGACCCCAAACCCCCCCGACAACCTCAGAGACCCCCAAACACCTGACAACCTCAGAGACCCAACCCCCCAAACACCTGACAACCTCAGAGACCCCAACCCCCCCCAAACACCTGACAACCTCAGAGACCCCAACCCCCCCAAATACCTGACAACCTCAGAGACCCCAAACCACCCCAAATACCTGACAACCTCAGAGACCCCAAACCACCTGACAACCTCAGAGACCCCAAACCACCCTGACAACCTCAGAGACCCCAAACCACCCCTGACAACCTCAGAGACCCCAAACCACCCTGACAACCTCAGAGACCCCAAACCACCCTGACAACCTCAGAGACCCCAAACCACCCTGACAACCTCAGAGACCCCAAACCACCCTGACAACCTCAGAGACCCCAAACCACCCTGACAACCTCAGAGACCCCAAACCACCTGACAACCTCAGAGACCCAAACCACCCTGACA